>CM054060.1:135257720-135798301 GCA_028641055.1 Alopecurus myosuroides
TACTTGAAGATTTCGATCTTACGTAGTGATGCTTTAGTCTTTGCGGATAGTTCTAGCAAAAAGTTACATATTATGATATGGCAGTTGAATAACAAAACCAACTCTCCTCTCGAGGAAGTTTGATCAAGGATGTGTACTTGACACAGTCTGAGAGTTTTGTAAAATTCAAAAGGTTGCTATAAAGGTATTCACACTTCAATGGTTGAAGTGAGCATAACGAAGTTGAAATCTTTACCTTAATGAAGTTATCAAAAGAGTTTGATTCCATCATGAACGATAAAGATGCTTGTAAAGTTACAAGAAATTAAGTGGGAGCGCTATGACATATTTCCAATACTTTATGTAGATGACATATGGTTGATTGAAAAGTATGTATTTTAAATTAACACGGTTAATATTTTCGATTTCATATTGATGAAAGGCTTAGAAGATATTGGGCATCGATATCTATAAAATATGGATTGACGCACCTGATATGATTGAAGCCAAATTACATAGATGAAATATTGAAGTAAGTCAATATGAAAATGACAAGAAGGAGTTCTTGTCACATGGAAAATAATTGAGCAAGATTCATGTGTTTTGACACATGATGAGCATCATTGAAATTGAGATTTCTAAGTCATGTTTCCATGCTATGTACACAACCAGATGAGTCCTATGCTATAAAATGTTATAGTAGGATAATTCATATGATGATTAGACGACAGTGGGAGAGATCCTTGTGTCATTTTAGAAATGCTAAGGATATGTTTTCCTATATAGTAATGACAAAATATTAGTTGTAATATGTTACACTAATAGTCTTGTCATTTATTCAAGTAATTTTATCTCAATTAAAATATGTGATGAAGGGTAGCACAATAGGATGGAAGAAAGTTTCATGCTGGATTTGAAAGAGTTTCAAAATTAAAATATTGTGACAAATACTACAACAAAGGCTAAAATATATCGTTGTGTTAACAACTGATTATAAGCGTATTTTGTGTCAAGGAGTTCTTTATTGAACTTGGTGAATTTCCAAGAATGCTGAAACTATGAAGCTACATTTTCACAATGTTAGTAACATCAGTTTAAGCTGAGGAATTAAGGTATCACCAGAACTTGGTGAGTTTCCAAGAATGCTAACACTATGAAGCTACATTTTCACAATGTTAGTGACATCAGTTTAAGCTGAGGAATTAAGTTTTCACCAATTGACCATATATATACAAAGCCATCTCATTAGAGAATGAGTGATGTGTGTAGACGCAAAGAACATGCAAATACAATAGGACCTGAACAGTTCAGATCTTTTTGATGATGTTTACCGCATGCGAAGCATGGTAATAACACTGGTACGCCATATGTGTTAAAGTGCTTACAGACTAGATTATTGACTCTAGTGCAAGTGGGAGACTGAAGGGAATATGCCCGAGAGGCAATAATAAAATGGTTATTATCTTATTCCTTGTTTATGATGAATGTTTATTTCTCATGCTAGAATTGTATTAACCGGAAACGTTGATACATGTGTGCTTAATAAACAAACAATGGTTCCTAGTAAAGCCTCTGTTTTAACTAGCTCGTTGATTAATAGATGATCAAGGTTTCCTGATCATGAACATTGGATGTTATTGATAACGCTCTTAAAAGACCAATATTCCCTCATTCTCTTTGTTAGGGCTTCATCGGCGTCGGGTTCTCTCTGGCGGGTTCCAAGACTACTTAGAGCCGAAACTCCCGGATCTAGCAGAACGGGGGAAATCTTGGCAAGAGGTGGCCCCCACCATTTACTTTGGTGTTCCTTGGAACTAACCTAACACAACCAAGCAATCGGTTCCACTTTTCTACCCCCTTCCGGCTCATGTACGCGAATAGGCTAGAACGGCGGTTCCGTCTTTTTCCCCAACGGGGCTAGGGTTTCCCCGGAGAGGGACTCCGGAGCGTCTGAATGCCACCACATCACATGATATGAGATACCATGTGTGTTAGAGTGTGTCATGGGTCTTGTATTCCAAATATTCCCTCACTCTCTGTGTTAGGGCTTCACTAGCGTCGGATTCTCTCTAGCGTTGTTCCACGACTACTTAGAGCCCGAAACTCCCGGATCTGACAGAACGGGGGAAATATTTCCAAGAGGTGGGCCCTAAAATTGTAGTTGGAGTTCCTTGGACCTAACCTAACACAACCAATCAATCGGTTCCACTTTTCTACCCCCTTCCGGCTCATGTACGCGGAGAGGCTAGAACTGCGGTTCCGTCATTTTCACCAAGGGGCTATGGTTTCTCCGAAGGGAGGCTCCGGAGCGTCTGAATGCCAGCACATGGTATGCCATACCATGTGGGTTTCCATACCGTGTGTGATATGGAGTGTGGAAAGTTTCTTGGATGACCAAGATTCCATCATTCTCTTTGTTAGGGCTTCATCGGTGTCGGGGTTCTCTTTGGCGGGTTTAGGGACTACTTAGAGCCGAAACTCCCGGATCTGGCAGAAAGGGGGAAATCTTGCCAAGAGGTGGCCCCTACCATTTACTTTGGTGTTCCTTGGACCTAACCTAACACAACAAAGCAATCGGTTCCACTTTTCTACCCCCTTCCGGCTCATGTACGCGGAGAGGCTAGAACGGCGGTTCCGTATTTTTCCTCAACGGGGCTAGGGTTTCCCCGGAGAGGGACTCCGGAGCAGATGAATGCCACCACAGCACATGGTATGTCATACCATATGTGTTATAGTGTGTCATGGGTATTGGATGCCAAACATTCCCTCACTTTCTGTGTTAGGGCTTCACCGGCGTCGGATTCTCTCTAGGGGGTTCCACTACTACTTAGAGCCCGAAACTCCCGGATCTGACAGAACGAGGGAAATCTTGCAAATAGGTTGGCCCTACCATTGAATTGAAGGGAATATGCCCGAGAGGCAATAATAAAATGGTTATTATCTTATTCCTTGTTTATGATGAATGTTTATTTCTCGTGCTAGAATTGTATTAACCGGAAACGTTGATACATGTGTGCTTAATAAACAAACAATGGTTCCTAGTAAAGCCTCTGTTTTAACTAGCTCGTTGATTAATAGATGATCAAGGTTTCCTGATCATGAACATTGGATGTTATTGATAACGGGGTCATGTCATTAGAAGAATGATGTGATGAACATATACCCAAAGAGAATATAGCAATGCGATCAAGTCATTTAGTTTACATTGTTATATCAAACATACGAAGTAACTTATTCCTTAGATCATGAGATCATGTCAATCACTGATACCGGAAGAGTGCTTTAATGGCATCAAACGTCACACCGTAACAGGGTGACTATAAAGGTGTCGTTAAGTATTCGGAAAGTATTAGTTGAGGATCATGGATCAAGAGTGGGATTTGTCCATCCAAATGACGGAGAGATATACTCTGGGCCCTCTCGGTGATATCACATCGAAACCACTTGCAAGCACGTGATATGATCACAAAGGATGTTATATCACGGGAACGAGAAAAGAGTACTTGTCGGTAACGAGATTGAACAAGGTATGGTTGATACCAATGATCGAATCTCGGACAAGAAAAATATCACGAGACAAAGGGAATAGTTCACGGCGTTGTTGGTTCACACGATCACGAGAGTCATCGTTGAATATATAGGAGTCATCACGGATCTCCAGATCCCGCTGTTGATTATTGATCGGAGAGGAGTCTCGATCATGTCTATCTTATTCGCGAACCGTAGGGTGACACACTTAAGGTTCGATGACGCGTTTGAGAGGATACGGAATATCGAAGAATATTTTGGACAGCACCGAAATGGTTTCGGGGAAAATTGAAATAGTTCAAGGGGTTTTTCATCGAATGGTTGTTAATAGAATTAACAAATGATTCGAGGGGCTATATGCAAAAGTTTGTTAATAGAATTAACAAATGCTGAAATAAAGAAATAAAAAGGTTTTATTTATTTATTAAAAGAAAACCTTTGGATTTTCCAAGTGGGAAGTTATGGGAGCATGAGTGGGTGTGAGTGGAGCTTCCACTCACATGAAGAGGGAAGAGGTGGGGGCACCACCATGGCTGTCCGCACCCCACCTTTGGGCTGCCTCCCTCTCCCTATAAAAGGAGGGTGAGGGATCCTCCTCATTCACACACTTGCCACTTCCTTTTCCCTCCACCCGCTGCTCCATTTCATGGTCTCCGGCTTGGCGAAGCCCTGACCGTGGGATTCTTCACCACCACCACGTCGTCGTGCTGCTGGAGTTCCGAGGGATCCTCTACTTCCGCGCCCTGCTGGAACGAGGGAACGGAGGTCGTCATCAACCGTACGTGTGACCGATCACGGATGCACCGCCGGATTGCGGTGCCCATCTTCTCGCTATCGGGATCGGTGTGAGTACGACTACGCCAACAACGAGATTCGATCTCGTACCACTTTGAGTCTTCGAGGGTATGTGTTCTCCTTAACCCTCTTGTTGCCCGTTGCACTTCGTCTCCTAGATTAGATCTTGGCCTTTCGGGTGTCTCTCGCGTAGGAAATTTTTTGTTTTCTATGCAACGAACCCTTCATGAATTAGGTGTTCCTTGGTCATAATAAAACACAACAAAGCAATTGGTTCCACCTTTGTACCCCCTTACGGCTCACGTAGAGGGGCCAGAACGGCAGTTTCGTCTTTTTCCCAAGGGGCTATGGTTTCTCCAAAGTGGGGCTCCGGAGCGTCTGAATGCCATCACATGGTATGCCATACCATGTGTATTGCCATACCATGTGTGATATGGAGTGTGGAAAGTGTCTTGGATGACCAAGATTACCTCATTCTCTTTGTTAGGGCTTCATCGGCGTCGGGTTCTCTCTAGCGGGTTCCAGGACTACTTAGAGCCGAAACTCCCGGATCTAGCGGAAAGGGGGGAAATCTTGCCAAGAGGTGGCCCCTACCATTAACTTTGGTGTTCCTTGGACATAACCTAATACAACCAAGAAATCGGTTCCACTTTGCTACCCCCTTCCAGCTCATGTACGCGCGCGGAGAGGCCAGAATGGTGGTTCCGTCTTTTTCCCCAATGGGGCTAGGGTTTCCCCGGAGAGGGACTCCGGATCGTATGAATTCCACCACAGCACATGGTATGCCATACCATATTTGTTAGAGTGTGTCATGGGTATTGGATTCCAAACATTCCCTCACTCTCTGTGTTAGGGGTTTACCGGCGTCAGATTCTCTCTAGCGGGTTCCACGACTACTTTGAGCCCGAAACTCCCGGATCTGACAGAATGGGGGAAATCTTGCCAAGAGGTTGTCCCTACCATTGACTTGGGTGTTACTTGGGCCTAATAAAAAGAACCAAGCAATTGGTTCCACCTTGCTACCCCCTTCCGGCTCACGTAGAGGTTCCAGGACTACTTAGACCCCGAAACTCCCAAATCCGACAGAACGTGGGGAATCTTGACAATAGGTGAGATCTACCATTTTCTTGGGTGTTCCTTGCTCCTAACCTAACACAAACAATCAATTTGTTCCACTTTGCTACCCCCTTCCGGCTCATGTACGTAGAGAGGACAGAACGACAGTTCCGTCTTTTTTCCCCAGCGTGTGGCTAGGGTTTCTCCGGAGAGGTGCTCCGGAGCGTCTGAATGCCACCACAACAAATGGTATGACTTAACATGTGTTTTAGAGTGTGGCATGGGTCTTGGATGCCTAAAATTCCATCACTATTTGTGTTAGGGCTTCACCGGCGTCAGATTCTCTATCGTGGGTTCCAGGTCTTCTTAGAGCCCGAAACTCCCGGATCTATCGGAACGAGGGGAATCTTGCCAAGAGGTGGGACCTACCATTGCATTGGGTGTTCCTTGGGCCTTACCTAACACAACAAAGCAATTGGTTCCACTTTTCTACCCCTTTCGGCTCACGTAGAGGGGCCAGAACGACAGCTCCACCTTTTCCCCAACGGAACTAGGGTTTCTCCGCACAGGGGCTCCAGAGCGTTTGAATGCTACCACAACACATGGTATGCGCCATACCATTCGTGTTAGCTAGATACTGGCATGGGTTTTGGATTCCCAATATGCCCTCACTCTCCATAGTAGGGCTCACCGTCGTCAGATTCTCTCTCTGGCGGGTTCCATGACTATATTAGAGCCCAAAACTCCCGGATCTGACGGAACATGAGAGGTTTGGGTGGGCAAATCTTTCCAATAGGGTGGGCCCTACCATTGGTTTGGGTGTTCCTTGGGCCTAACCTAACACAACCAAGCAATTGGTTCCACTTTGGTACCCTTCCGCCTCACGTAGAGGGGCCAGAACTGCAATTCTGTCTCCCCCCAACGGGGCTAGGGTTTCTCCGGAGAGGGGCTCCGGAGCGTCTGAATGCCACCAAATCACATGGTAGAACATACCATGTGTGTTAGAGTGTGGCATGGGTCTTGGATGCCAAATATTCCCTCACTTTATGTGTTAGGGCTTCACCGGCGTCAGATTTTCTCTAGCGGGTGATGGCTAGGTTGAGACTCCAAGTGCAGAGTGTGTAGCTAGTGGCAAGCCTTCTTCCCCATGAGGGTGACTCGAGGGTTTATATTGAACTCTTGGGGAGCCAGTATTTCAGCAGTTGTCTTCCAAGCTTCCTCCAGGATCCTGCAAACAAGTAGAGAATTTTGTGCCCTCAACCTCACCAAGTGGTTGTCAAGCACAAGGTGTGAGACTTCTAAATTGCAATGCAAAACTTAAAGTAAATGTGCAATAATTAAATCTACTACTAAATGAAAATGAGAAAATAAATATGAAATGGATTGTTTTTGTATTTTTGTGATGCAAGTGGTGATGGAGATAATGTAAATTCGAATTGGAGATGCAAGTAAAGTAAATTGCAGCAAAGTAACTAGAGTGTTTTCTTATAATTAAAATAGGACCGGGGTTCATGGTTTCACACTTGCATTCTCTCAAATAAACTGGTAGACCATGGACATAAAGAATTACATATGAGATTACAATAACATGTTTAACATTGAGTACTTTCATATGGGCATCACGTCCTAGCATAGAGATCTCTACGGTCATATTGATCCCTCTTATACTCCACCAAGATGCGAAATAAATCATAACACCTCGATAATTAAGGAAAAACCAGAGTATAGCTTTAAGCAATGTGACATGAAGTTGAAGTAAGAACTTGCTAGATCTAGTCATGGAGATTGATTAGTGTCACTTCAAATCCCCGGTAACAAGGTACTCCTTTTTATCCCTAGTGAGGTAACTAAGAAAGGTTTAACAAAACCTAAGTGGATCACTGAACTTCTGTCACTTTAACAGCACTAGCCACCCCCCGTTACTCCAACTAATGCACCCATCACCCCACGCACGCTCTCAAGAACTAGATTGATCAAAGCTAGCAAATAAGAACGGGGTACATAAGATACATCTACTCAAATAACTCAAGAGAAACAATTGCAATCTCAGATTCAATAACTCATAGAAAAGATCCACCACATAGGAATTACAACGGTGCCCGTAATCATGTGAGGCAGCTCATACGGATCTAATTAGTGAAGCACATAGAGAGAGAGATACAAGTGCTACTTCCACAAACCCATAGCCCTGGGGTGGACTACTCCCTCTTCATGGAGATTGACATGGGGTTGTCACGGCATATGCTACCATGGGGTAACTTTGAGTTTAGGGCCAGGCGAAACTGGTGTCCAGGAGTTGGTCTAGCTCTACGAGGGAGAAGATATTTTTTACCCAGGTTCAGGTCCCCTCGGTGGAGGATCCCTACATCCTGCTATAAATCACTATATGACAACATGTTACATGGTGCGCCAATGGCGATCGCCGGGTTTGGATGACTCCGGCTTGAGAGCTCTCTCTATTTTGTCTATCTTATTTTTCTTGTGTTACTTTTTTACTTGTCTCTCTATGACCTAGGAGCCGGCTTATAAAGACATCCGGGTTCTAGCCGTACTCAGAGTCCTATTCTATCTCTTCTAGCTCTTCGTGTCCTCCAAGTCTTGCACTCCGTGACGTGCACCGCCTCCGGGTCTTCTGGATCCTTCCTTGTGTAGGCCGGGTTATCGACAAGCTCGCCGGCCTACCAGTGTAACCCGGCCCACGATGACAGTTAGCTGGCCTCGCCCGGCCTCCTTCCTGGCGGGTCATGCTTTACTCTTCATGGGCCTACCGGGTTATAATCCCCCCAACATTAGCCCCCAAGTTTAACTTGGATGTGAGTTTTGGCTTGCTCCACTTGATGTTTTTGTCATTGCTTTTCATGCCTTGGTGTAGCTGCCAACACGATCATCCTGGTTAAACTCTGAAAATAAGATAAAAAGAATAAAGGGAAAATAACCCGGGTTAGACTTGGTAGGCCATCTCATTTTGGAGGTCCATTTTACAACTCGGTTTTTTCTTTCCTCCTGGGTTCATATGCCTCCAGCTTTATCTCAAGAACATATCTTTCAAGACCCGACTTTTGAAGACCCGGCGCAGATACCTCCAGTTTTACTTGCTCTCAAGAATATGAATTTTTGAATTTTCTCGTGTATATAACCTGTAGCCCCCCAAGCTCCGAGTTTATCACCTCGCGATAACTTGGTGCTTGTGATAGATAGATAAACACTCTGAACCATATAGCCCCCAAGTGTCAGGTTGTGTGCCTGCAGCAACCTGGGACTTCTGCATCTTGTACTTCTAAGATAAATTCTGAACTTCAAATATTGTAACCCCCAAGTGACGGGTTGCATGCCTGCAGCCACCTGGGACTTCCTTATCACTTCAAAAAATTTAGCTTCAAACTGTGTAGCCCCCAAGTGCCGGGTTGCGTGCCTGCGGCCACCTGGGATTCAAGCTTTTCCTTTTATAACCTCGTAAAATTTAAAGTACTGTAGCCCCCAAGCGTCGAGGTGTACGCCTGCAACAGCTCGGAGCTTGTTCTTCAATATTTGTATCACCTTATAATATTTCAACTCTTGTAACTCCAAGTATTCGTTCATTCGCCTGCAACAATCTGGGACTCAGTCTGCAAAACTCTTGTCTTTCAGCTTCAAATACGGCAAGTCATAGAACAAATACGGCGAGTCACAGAACTAACAATTATCGCAATGTTGGCGAACCGGCCACGGACACAATTGCGGAGGACCCGGGCAATCTGGACAAAGCCGGCCGTGTTGGGCACGAGGCCAAGCTAGCCCGACTGGGTTGAATCGTAAGCAGGCCACTCCTTTTCTTTTCTTCATTGAAGACGTAATGACCTCCTGTGATTTGTATTGGTACTTTTATCATCCGGCTTTTACTTCTACCTTTCTCCTCTCTCTGTTTTTTTTACGTCCAATGCTTTGATTACATGCATGCACATTCACGTGACCAGGCAGCAACTGTTTCTCCCTTTTGAACCTTGAACTAGTTTCAACGAGCTCGCATGCACCGATACTGACGATCAGCTTTTTAACCTCTTGTTTTTTGTACATGATCTGCACCCTAGCTTGCTTGCATCGATCAGGTTATTTGGCTTCTTGTTTCTTCATTGCAGCTTCGATTTATTCGCACAAATACAAACAGCACCCGGCCTTTTCTTTTTTTCCTGGACCTGGAACTTTGCTGGAGTAATGCCTTCATATCCACTTGAAATGCTGGTAACACCTTATATAATATCCTTTGTTTTGAGTCGCGAGCGTCGTCACATCGAGGCAGGAAATTCCTTTTACTCTCTTTCGTTGGAGATAATAACACATGGTCTTGCTGCTCTTAACGTGAAACTTTTTCTGACTTTCTAGTTACCAAGCTTGATGACCCGGCTTCTACAGCCGGGTTATAGATTAATCCTACAAGAAATTTCCCTTGCGCATAAAACAACATTATACAGTATGATAGACTTGTAATAAATCAATAACTTCTGAATATCTATCTTGATGGTGTACATGCACCCTGAGGATTTGCTTTTTTCATGAACGTGATCCGTCGTTCTGCAAATCCTTTGGTTTAAATGACCCTTTTGATTTCTTTAACTATGAGCCGGCTTTCGCATGGATACCCTGTCGCAACCTCTCTGAAAAAACAGGGTCGAACCAAGTCCCTTTGGGCTTCATGGTTGATTGAATTTCCAGGTTAGCAATCAGGCCATATAAGTGCGAGTCACATCGAGCTCAATAGTAAGATAACCAAGAATTATACTGGTGGCATCGAGGCCGGGTCTCGAGATTGTAGCTACAGGCTATTTTAGCAAGAGCCCCCAAGACCGGGTCAATGTTCTGGAAAGTAATGGCTTAACTCTGCACATTTACCCCATTGACCCATATAATGATGTGATGCGCTCTTCGGCACGCTAATCACAGTTGCGTAGCACTCTTGTGCCAATCCAATTTTTTATTGCAAAGCGTTGAAACTAGGAAATGTTTCATAGATTTTCCTCCAATAGATTCCACGTGTGGTTCAGTGTTTGTAACCCGAACATCTTCACGTGCGTCCATTAAGTGGTAGGATCCATGTCTTCAACCCAACAACCAACAACAACAAATAATACTATGAAAAAGTTTTAAACAATTATATGACTAGCTTTGTTTGAACGTTCTTGATGTTGATGCCCTTGACCTTCTAAGAAATCCAATGCGAGCGATCGCTCGATTTTAATAAATCCACTTGCAAGGATAGATAGCTCGACTTTTAAGAATTCCATTGCGAGCAATAAATAACTCGACTTTGATAAATCCATTGCGAGCGATAAATAACTCGACTTTGATAAATCCATTGCGAGCGATGAACAACCCGACTTTGATAAATCCATTGCGAGCGATAAATAACCCGACTTTGATAAATCCATTTGCGAGCGATAAATAACCCGACTTTGATAAATTGGCCTGCAATCTTTTGGATGATCTTTGTAATTTCCTCATAAGCGGAACATTTAGCTCTAGGGATTAACTCAAAAGGAGACATATTTAACTGACTGAATAAATAAATAAAATATGAACTTTAAATATAAATGCAACTTAGCTCATTTTGTTTTCCTGCGTTGATGACGCTATGTGGGGACCGTTGCTGTAGACGATCGTGTTGTGGGAGAAGCCGACCCGCAGCCGGGTCGTTGATCCTTGAACCTTGCTCCTTGTGAGATTTTCTGAAGCCGGCCTGTGGCTGGATCGTCGATTTTTGGCTAACCCGGCAAGCGGCCAGGTCGTCGTCGATGGTCGTGATATTCCATCTAAAGCCGGTCATGAGACCAACCACACATATTCTCTTTCTTTTTTTCTTTTTCCCAAACAAACAGCAATACACAGGAGTAGCGCTCAACGGCAACTCTCTGGCCGCTGCCAATTTTTCGTTGGGCTTGAACTTTACGCTAACCGGGCTGGAAATATACTCGGACTCGTGCGCCAGCACGAAGCCAATCTCATCCTGCTCGTAACCCGGCTGGCGGCGTACTTCTTTTCTTCTTTTTTCTTTTCTTCTATCGCCTTGGAGACCGTGTCTCACATGGACTGTTTAACCGTGTTGAGTGCTAGTGCTACTCGATTTGCTTTTTTCCTTTTCCATCCATACGTGACTTGATTCTCTCGAACTGTCTTTCTTTTCTTTTTTTTTTCTTGCTGCATCCATACGTATTACGTACACATGCAAAGGCAAAACCGGACGGCTCTCAGCCACGTCCAGCTCGACATGCTTGTTCGTGCTGCTTGCGGAAAAACAGAACTCGCTGTCCGGATTTGAGTAGAACCCGCCGTAACTTTCCAATCTTCGGACTGTCGGGATAGGATCCGATCTGGTCGGCCCTCTATGACCCTGTAATTTCTTGATATTCCTGATTCAGTTAATCCTGGATGCATGCGATTCAATCAGAACTAGCTTGCAAATGATACGGAATCTGTCCGCCGGCCGCGCTTGACATGACTTTGATGATGATGACGCCAATCTGCTATTGCTGTCTCTCCCGGTCTTGTTTCTCCATGGCCGGGTTTCTTTTTTGCTCTTCTGGCGAATCTTCTTTCGGCCCTTCACCCCTCGCAGCGCTTCTCCCTTGATGAGGACACACTTGGACGCAGGCCCCACGGTGGGCGCCAAATGACGTGGGGTTGTCACGGCATATGCTACCATGGGGTAACTTTGAGTTTAGGGCCAGGCGAAACTGGTGTCCAGGAGTTGGTCTAGCTCTACGAGGGAGAAGATATTTTTTACCCAGGTTCAGGTCCCCTCGGTGGAGGATCCCTACATCCTGCTATAAATCACTATATGACAACATGTTACATGGTGCGCCAATGGCGATCGCCGGGTTTGGATGACTCCGGCTTGAGAGCTCTCTCTATTTTGTCTATCTTATTTTTCTTGTGTTACTTTGTTACTTGTCTCTCTATGACCTAGGAGCCGGCTTATAAAGACATCCGGGTTCTAGCCGTACTCAGAGTCCTATTCTATCTCTTCTAGCTCTTCGTGTCCTCCAAGTCTTGCACTCCGTGACGTGCACCGCCTCCGGGTCTTCTGGATCCTTCCTTGTGTAGGCCGGGTTATCGACAAGCTCGCCGTCCTACCAGTGTAACCCGGCCCACGATGACAGTTAGCTGGCCTCGCCCGGCCTCCTGCCTGGCGGGTCATGCTTTACTCTTCATGGGCCTACCGGGTTATAATCCCCCCAACAGAGATGTCGATGGAGATGACGTTGGAGGGGTAGGACATCACACCGGCGGCGCCCCGCCGGAGTTTTCCCCCTCCAATCTGGAACTCCAGGTCTCTGTTTTGGTGTTTCGGTGTTTCGGTGGCGCCCTCCTCCGTAAGGGTACGGGGGACCCTTTTTATAGTCGGTTTTAGGTCAAGACGGAGTCGGTAAGTCGAAGATGGAAGGAATTGGGGCCACATGGGGCCAAAAGGGGGCCTCTCACGCGGCCAAGGAATCTGGCCGCGTGGAGGGTCCTCTTTTGGGCCTCCTTGCCCAATTCTCGTGGATCCTTCGCCCGCAAGTCTTCTCCTTCCAAGAAAATGACCCTCGCAGATTTTCAGGTGATTTCGCGGAAGTTTGCCCCCTGAAACGTCAAAAATATAGAAAACGGAGTTTCTGACAGGCAGGGTTAATTCCATAAAAGTTGGGGGACTTTGTAATTTAACCCCAAAATACTATAAAACATTGAATTATACCCTTATATGATGCAATATGTAATAGAAAACCATGTGAAAATATGCAAAATTCATCTATGCATTTTACATGCATCAACATCCCCAAGCTTAACCCATGCTCGTCCTCGAGTATGAAGGTGATAAAACTAAGATGGTTTTTGCATATTGAAACAATCATGGGATATCGAGGAGGATTATTCATGCTACATATAATCAAATGATTAATACTAGAAATGAGTAGCAATATACAATTCATGTTGTAAGAAATATCAAATATGCAAGCAAAGATGCTTCATGAAAGTTCACAAAGTGTATAATCAAATAAAAGCACTATGGACCAAATGCATACACAAAATGAAAAATAAAATCCTATATTGGTCAAAGAATAGCATAATGGAGAAAAGAAAATATAGTGGACACTTTGGAGAAAATTGAGTAGAGGTAAAACATGATCAAGTCTTATTTAGCCTCTAAATTATTCAACTAAAATTACTAATTGAAATGTGGTATCCATTGATCTAGGACTCTCATTGCCCCTTTATCACTAGCATCTTAAAATTGTGAGTATTGAAGTAATGAGAATGACAAGGTGGTTGAAATCCTCATGCCCCGTGAGTGTGAAAACCTACTCCATGATTACTCAACTTAAGATTCCTAATAAGCTTTGTACAATCATAAGAAGTATTAATGACATCATAGAGAACCGCAAAGAGGTACCTCTTGCCCCATGACATGGAAACAAGCCCATGTTACAATGACAAGCTGAACAAACGGAGTAGACTCATCATCCTTTTTATTTTCATTCACTATTATGCATAGCTTCTTATTTTATTATAGGATGTGTTGTAGAGTCACTCAAGCTGTAAGTAAATTTCCACCATGATAAAGCATGGCTTGGGTTAGCGGCCCAATGCATTTATCTAGTCATATAGATACTTACTCATCAAAACTTACTATTCCTCTATTTCATTTCGGCATGGCAGGAGTCCAAAAACAAAAGTACATGATATCAACCAAATGTAAATTTTTTGTGCAATGTTGACAGCTTTCCGGTGATACACGTTTATAGCTAGCAACGCAAAACTTGTGGCTCCCATTATTGGGCCATGTTTATTAGATGCATAAAAAGTAAAGTGTGCCTTCAAAAGTTCGTGAGAGTCCTATCCCAAGTTCAACCCATGACAATTAATAAAGTGAATATCTTAATTTAGAACATAAATAACACAATAACATGGTGAACATACTCGGAATAGCAATGAAGCTAATGGGAAGATATGGTGGACTCACTGGAAATACTTGGCTAAGGAGTGTTGGAAACAAGTTTTTACTTGTTGGAATTTAAAAAAAAATTGGGCTAGCAAGAGGGAGATAGTTGACCAGCTACTATGCATGCATATGTCCATAGAACTACTCATTTCATGACAAACTAAATAAACCAGCAATTAACATCAAGGACATGAATAAGAGATAGCTCAAGACAACATTATTGCAAATTTCTACACATAAAAAGCCTATAAATCATGCAAACATATGTAGCTCTTCAAATCAACCATGGCATCCCTATTCCAAGTCATAATACTAGCATCCAATACATTCCAACCCCAAACTCCAGTAGCTCAATCTCATATAAAATGATGGTGGTGGTTTTATCAAAACAAAAATAAAAACAAAAACTAGACGCTTCAAGTCTCTACGATAAATGCTTTACTTAGAAAAACAGAAACTAGACGTGTACTAACCAAAAGAGTGTAGCTCCAGTGGGGTGTTCATCACATCCCCAAGATTATGGCTTTCACCATTCTTGGATGTCTTGAGGCGCGTCTCCTCTATTCCCTGTGAAAAAACTTCACAAAACATGTTTCTCCCATTCTTTTTCTATGGGGTGAGATTAGCAAGGACAAACAAATCACATGCTTGTTGTGCAAAATTCCAAATCAAATGCTCCAGTAGATAGACAATAAGGTTCATTATGTTTTATGTTCACTCTCTTGCTTGAAAGAATCATGGAAATTCGATTCCCAAGCCCAAAGAGTGCATAAAACACAAGAAGGCAGAATCTGTCCAGAAAAGCAACAGCAGCAAAACGAACGTTTTTCCCTAAGCTAGGCTCGTCAAAAAATTAAGACAATTTTTGTTCTTACAGAGAACGAAAAGTTTCAGAACATACTAAACAATTAGCTCAATCCGACATACCAATAAAAAACGTAAAATCATACGGTGAGCAGACTCGTGCTGAAACAGAAATTTCATGCACTAGGATAGCAACTTATAAGTCCAAATGGGTTTGACTTGACTCTTTATTGAAAACTCCAGAATTAAAACAAAATAACTAATCTCTTGAGACAGCAAGAGGACACTAGGAAAATCCAAACAAAAACAACCGGGTTGCCTCCCGTAAAGCGCTTTCTTTATAGCCATATAGCTAGGCTTTACTTACTTGATAATCAAGAGGGATAAAGCTCATGAGGGAGCTTGTTCTTCAGCGTGCCCCTCTTCCTTGGGAAGTTCTCCATGCTTTTCGTGTGAGGAAACTGAAAATTTACATTCCCTTCCTTGGAGTCTATGATTGCACCTGTAGTACGAAGAAAAGGTCTACCCAAAATAATAGGACTAGGGGATTTATCCCCCATATCCATAATAATGAAATCAACGGGTACGAAAGTCATGTGCAATTCAATCATAACATCTTTTACTTGTCCTATAGCATGTTTAGTAGAGTTATCAGCAAGGAAAAATTCACTTGAGCACTTTTCTAAATTTTCTAGTTCTAGCAATTCATATAATTCTTTAGAGAGTACCGATACACTAGAACCTAGATCTAACATAGCATGGTGAATTTCTTTTCCAATTGAAACTAGCACCTTGGGGATCCATGCATCCCCAAGCTTAGGAGGTATCATGGCCTCATTCTTGTACCTAGCAATTTTTTCTTGCAAGACATGATTAGCAATATAAGATCCAAAGCCATGTTGATTAACATTTATAGTGGGATCACTAGCAAATTTTTGTAGAGTAGCAATAAGTTCTTGCAAGCTACTTTTTTATAAATCAAGCAATGGATCCTTAATTTCAGTAAGCATCATAATTTTCTCTACTTTACTCTCTAATTTAGCTAGCATGCTTGATTCATGAGGACTAATTTCATATTTGCTAGCAAGATAAGACATATATGGAAGTAAATATTCAGGTTACTTCACTATTTCATTCAAAGTTTCTTCTAAGCTAGTAGGGACATGCTCACTTGTATTCTCAGCAATATGATCAATATTTTCAATAATAGGAGCCGCAATAGTAATAGAATTCATTCCTACATTAGGTTGTGCTTGTGGCTTTCCTGCTGACATGCTTAATAGAGTTGCTTGATTATCAGCTAATTTTGACAATGCTTTATCTAAATTCGAAGATTGAAGTTGCAATCCTTTAATATCACTACTAATGGATGCAATATACTTATTTAACTCATGTATCATAGCATTGTGACTAGCAACTTGTTCCATAAGCAATTTATTAGATTCAGAAATTTCACTAGAAGGCTTCCACTTATTTTCATTAGCATTAGGATATGGAACAAAAGGTTTATGTGGCACATAAGGAGGTTTACTATATGAATTGTAAGCATTACCAAAACCATTGCTACCATAATTCCTAACAAAATTAACATCCACACTTTCAGAATTACTATCAACTAGCTCCTGCAAAGGCACATTCTCCATATTTTGTTTATTAATAAAAGCAAGAATAGTGTCCATTTTAGAAGACAAATCATTGGTTTCTTCAATTTGAGTTTATTTTCTTAGTGGGATTGGGTGCTCTTTAAGTATTCCATTGACTATAATTTTGCAATATGCTTTCTAATATGCTCTTAGCCTCACCTACAGTTTTACTCATAAAGGCACCTCCAGCAGCAGAATCAAGTATATTTCTAGACATGTAGTTTAGACCATTATAAAAAGAGTGTAGTATGGTCCATTCATTTACTCCATGTGATGGGAATGTTCTAAGCATTAATTTAATTCTATCCCATGCCATGGCTACATGTTCATTATCATTTTGCCTAGATGAGAGGATATTATTCCTATTTTGCAAAAATTTAACGGGAGGATAATATTTCTTAATGAAAGCTTCTTTTAAATCATCCCAAGAATTTATACTAGCTGTAGGTAGTGAAAGTAACCATTCTTTAGCCTTTCCTCTAAGTGAAAAAGGAAATAATTTCAGTTTTAAAACACCACTTTCCACATTTTTAAATTTTTGAATATCACATATTTCCATGAAATCATGAAGATGCATAGAGGCATCCTCCATAGCACTACCACCAAATTGCTCTCTAGTAATTAAATTCAGTAAACTAGGACTTACTTCATAGCTTTCAGCTTGTATTTCAGGTGTAGTAATTGGCCTAGCAATGAATTGGTCATTGGGTGTATTTGTGTAGTCACTTAATTTAGTTCTATCACCCATTTTTAACATTTTTTGTGTAGTTTTTAATTTTTTATGCAAAACTGAAAAGTAAAGTAACTAGGCAAATTCGAAATACTAAAATAAACTAGATAACTAAATGCAAAGCTAAAATGCAAACTAAAATAAAATATGCAAGACAAAACAAAAACAAAAACAAGACAAGAAACAAAACAATCTACTTGAAAGAAGGTGGAGATAGAAAGGACGGTACTCACGTAGGTGCAACCTCCCCAAGATTAGGTGTTTGCACACCTTGTTGGTGATGAAGACCTCTTGTGAGCTCCCGTGGACAAATCCTTCACCTATGGCTCCCCGGCAACGGCGCCAGAAAAACGCTTGATGGTTAGGTTGAGACTCCAAGTGCAGAGTGTGTAGCTAGTGGCAAGCCTTCTTCCTCACGAGGGTGACTCGAGGGTTTATATCGAACTCTTGGGGAGCCAGTATTTCAGCAGTTGTCTTCCAAGCTTCCTCCAGGATCCTACAAACAAGTAGAGAATTTTGTGCCCTCAACCTCACCAAGTGGTTGTCAAGCACAAGGTGTGAGACTTCTAAATTGCAATGCAAAACTGAAAGTAAATGTGCAATAATTAAATCTACTACTAAATGCAAATGAGAAAATAAATATGCAATGGATTTTTTTTGTATTTTTGTGATGCAAGTGGTGATGGAGATAATGTAAATTCGAATTGGAGATGCAAGTAAAGTAAATTGCAGCAAAGTAACTAGAGTGTTTTCTTATAATTAAAATAGGACCGGGGTTCATGGTTTCACACTTGCATTCTCTCAAATAAAGTGGTAGACCGTGGACATAAAGAATTACATGTGAGATTACAATAACATGTTTAACATTGAGTACTTTCATATGGGCATCACGTCCTAGCATAGAGATCTCTACGGTCATATTGATCCCTCTTATACTCCACCAAGATGCGAAATAAATCATAACACCTCGATAATTAAGGAAAAACCAGAGTATAGCTTTAAGAAATGTGACATGAAGTTGAAGTAAGAACTTGCTAGATCTAGTCATGGAGATTGATTAGTGTCACTTCAAATCCCCGGTAACAAGGTACTCCTTTTTATCCCTAGCGAGGTAACTAAGAAAGGTTTAACAAAACCTAAGTGGATCCCTGAACTTCTGTCACTTTCACAGCACTAGCCACCCCCCGTTACTCCAACTAATGCACCCATCACCCCACACACGCTCTCAAGAACTAGATTGATCAAAGCTAGCAAATAAGAACGGGGTACATAAGATACATCTACTCAAATAACTCAAGAGAAACAATTGCAATCTCAGATTCAATAACTCATAGAAAAGATCCACCACATAGGAATTACAACGGTGCCCGTAATCATGTGAGGCAGCTCATATGGATCTAATTAGTGAAGCACATAGAGAGAGAGATACAAGTGCTACTTCCACAAACCCATAGCCCTGGGGTGGACTACTCCCTCTTCATGGAGATGTCGAGGAGATGACGTTGGAGGCGTAGGACATCACACCGGCGGCGCCCCGCCGGAGTTTTCCCCCTCCAATCTGGAACTCCAGGTCTCTGTTTCGGTGTTTCGGTGTTTCAGCGGCGCCCTCCTCCGTAAGGGTACGGGGGACCCTTTTTATAGTCGGTTTTAGGTCAAGACGGAGTCGGTAAGTCGAAGATGGAAGGAATTGGGGCCACAGGGGCCAAAAGGGGGCCTCCCACGCGGCCAAGGAATCTGCCTGCGTGGAGGGTCCTCTTTTGGGCCTCCTTGCCCAATTCTCGTGGATCCTTTGCCCGCAAGTCTTCTCCTTCCAAGAAAATGACCCCCGCAGATTTTCAGGTGATTTCACGGAAGTTTGCCCCCTGAAACATCAAAAATATAGAAAACGGGGTTTCTGACAGGCTGTGTTAATTCCATAAAAGTTGGGGGACTTTGTAATTTAACCCCAAAATACTATAAAACATTGAATTATACCCTTATATGATGCAATATGTAATAGAAAACCATGTGAAAATATGCAAAATTCATCTATGCATTTTACATGCATCAGCGGGTTTGAGGACTACTTAGAGCCCGAAACTCACGGATCTGTCAGAACGGGGGGAATATCGCCAAGAGGTGGGTTCTACCATTGTCTTGGGTGTTCCTTGGGCCTAACCTAACACAACCAAGCAATTGGTTCCACTTTGCTACCCCCTTCCGGATCACATAGAGTGGCCAAGGGCAGTTCGCCTTTTCCCCCAACGGGGCTAGGGTTTGTCCAGAGAGGGGCTCCAGAGCGCCTGAATGCCACCAAATCCCATGGTATTCCATACCACGTGTGTTAGAGTGTGGCATGTGTATTGCATTCCCAAGATTCCCTCACTCTCTTTGTTACGGCTTCATCGACGTCAGATTCTCTTTGGCGGGCTCCAGGACTACTTAGAACCTGAAAGTCCCGGATTTATCGGAACGGGGGGAACCTCACATAATATTTGTATAGATATGATAGGGTTACATCTTGTTAGTCTTAGGCGGGATTCTGACATTCCCCACTTTTAATTACATAGTCATTTAATTACATAGTCATTTGATAACCAATTGCATAGATTGTCAATTTGTTTAAGTCTCCCATCATGCATTCGACGGCCAGCAATGTTTCTGTCCACGCCCACACGAACTCGCGCGCGCAGAATTTTCGTGCCTCGCCCACCCCAAATTATGGATCAAATTTTGGCACCTCCCCCATAGCGCGTGCGACGCCTCTTGCAAAATTCTGCACCTTCCTCTACCCTCCCGCGGCCTCTCAACGAAATCCCCCTGCCCCCTTTATTCCATTGACAAAGTGTCCCTCTTTCCTCTCTTCCAACCTCGCCGCGTAGATTTCCCACCTCGCGACCTCGCCGTGTAGCTTTCCGTCCCGCTCCCACACGTCACAGCGTAGCTTTCCGTCCCGCTCTCCCACCTCGCCGTGTAGCTCCGTCCCGGTCTAACATTCCCCCGTGCGGGTCTTCCACCTCGCCGTGTAACTCGCCGGTCGCCGCCCAGCTCGTCGTCCAGTTCTGCCACCTCGTCGATCAGGTCTCCGTCTAGATCTTACACATCGCCGCCAGATCTGCCGCCTTGCCACCAGCTCTGCCACCTCGCCGCCTCGCCGCCAGATCTGCCACCTCGGCGCCAGATCTGCCACCTCGCCTTCCAGGTCGCCGTCAAGATCTGCCACCTCACTGTCCAGCTCGTAGTTCGTCCACCTCGTCACCAACCTCACCTTACATCTAGGTCTGCCACCACCTAACTAACCTCGCGGCAACTTCCTCGTCGAGGTTTTCCACGTCGTCACTAACCTGAAGGCAACTATCTCGTCAAGGCCTGCCACCTTGACTCCTGGAGAGATGGTTTCAGCCATGGAAAGCAGTAAGAAAACGCATCTAAATCCTGAGGCGATCTCGAGATAATTATTTCGGCCTGTTTGATGCTTATTCCCCGCACATTTTTGTTTATGTTTTAGTTCCTAATATCGTAAAAATTGCCTGTTATGTGCTTCTTTATGTTTGATGAGTTCCTATGGTCAAAATTTTCTTATTTTGTACATAGATGCACTCATTTTACTATGTATGTTGTTAAAATTGAAATGGTAAGTAGCGTGCCTTATAAAAGTGAACGGAGGGAGTAGTACAGAACAATCAACACTAGCACTATATGTCAGAACATCACTCCATGAAAGAAACCCAAATCTTACTCTGTAGCTTTAATGGGTTCTTATAGTATCTAGTGTGATGTTTGTAGCTTACGTTGAGCTCTTGATTTATGTTAGAACCACCTGTAAAATCCATTGGCGAAACACGGATCAATAATGTCCTGAGAAACCATCCGTGGCTGGGTAGTATACTAACACGTGCTCTTGCAAGCCCGACCGTACTCTCCCCTAAAAAGAGCAAGAAGGAAAGCTCTGGATCCAAGTATGATCCTCGAGGGGAGGAAGACTTCACTGAAGAAGCTGAACCCTTACCTTCTAGCTCAACACCCTTTCATGATAGCTCAGTAGTGAAGGTGCTACTTACTTATCCCGTGTGGGACTGGTGGCCTAATTACTGCATTTACATATATGTTGTGCTGCCATCCTCATCGATTTGTTCATGTGAACTGTGCAGGCTAGGAAACTCAAAGTCAAGACGATTCGGTAGGGGGCAGATGCCTCCAGGTGGCAACTCTTTGACTGGCAAGAAGCGTGTCCGTGCTGACAAATCTGACAACACATCACCTGTTACTCCGACAAGAGATAAAATATCAAGAAGATTGCACCGGCAGTTTCCGCACCCAGAACGGGTCGAACAAGGAGTACGAGCTTGCAGAAACAGCCCACAGATCCAGTCAGGCCACCACCACCCGGGAACAAGAAGCCATCTAAGCCCCCCAAGAAGCCATCTGACAATGACAAGACGGCAGATGTCGAACACAAGCAGCCAACTGCGGTCCAAACGAAGGTGGTAGCTGTGGTGACCGAGAAGGCAGCCGCCCCGCTCGACCTGGAAGCTCCCCAAGTCCAGCAGGAAGCTCCCCAACTTGGACAACAGGAATCTGCCCGAAACAAGCAGACAGTTTCCCATGGCCATCTGGAAGCTTCCTAATACAAGGATGCGGCTGACCACCGCAAGGAGACACACACCCAGTACATGCAGGATCTTCTCGTTGGCCAGCTGCCAGGTTCCCAAGTCGAGTTCCCACAATTCCAACACGAGGGGCAAGGTTCCCAAGTCGATGAGGTAGATGCCAACTCCGAGGCACTGGTTTCTGACCTATGGTCTGAAGATCGCATCACTTGTGCCAGGAAGGTAACATGTTGCAGAACTGTGCTATCCATTTCCAGAATTAAATCCGAAATGCAGAACACTAACTCTAGCGCGGCCACATTTTTTTAGATAATCAACCTGGAGACATCACTCTAAGTGGTGGAGGTGGGGTTGAAAGGGGAATAAACATGGGAAAGGGGCTGGACAGGATGTCCATAGGAAAGAGGATCAGAATAGTTATTCCTCCTGGATGTACCAGGCCAGCCGACGATAAGATTAGTGCCATGTATACCACTGCATGTTCAATTGCAATCAAGGAGGTTGTCCCTGTCTTACTCCATTGAAAGCAGTACAAGAAAACTCCCGACATATTTAAAGCCTTTGTTGGCCATGTGGCTGTAAGTTTTGTAACACTTGATTCCAGTTCTGTCCGCTGCTGTGCATAAAACTGAAGTATGCTATTTCTTTTGTTTCAGTGAAAGTTTCTGATGGACCTTGATGACCCCAATAGCGTGTCCTCTCTAGAAATGCATATCCAGAGCCGTACAAAGCACATGCATCATGTTGTGAAGAAGGAGTATTCGGACAGAGTCAAAGACAATAGTAAGGTTTTGCCTAAAGCTCCACCAATAGATAAGGTTGGAGATGCTGAATGAAAAGCTTTACTAGCCAGCTGGGGCTCAGCCAAGAAACAGGTATGTGTCTTTGCTCACTCGAACTGTAATGCATCAATTCTATAACCATGATTGTTGCTAATACTTCATACTTTGTTTGTGTAGACGGCATGTCTGAAAGCTGCAGCAAGCAGAGGCTGTGTCATCTACCCTGCTCATACGGGTTCTCGGAGCTATGAGATTTATTGCGACAAGGATCAAGATGCAGTTCAACTGTTCAAAGCTACGCACATAAACAAGGTGGATGGAACATACCCTTCGCCTGTGAAAAAAGCAATTGTAAGCCCCCCCCCCCCCCCCCCAGAATTCTTCACATCTCTGTAATCAACATTTTACCTCAATAGATTCTTGTAGGGAACCTTCCCTTTGTGAATTATGCTGCAAACTTCTGTCATCAGCTATTTCACCCATGATTTTCATCTTCTAGTTCATGTACATGCATGCTTTAACTTGCTTGTCATCTGCTAGTTCATGTACGCGCATGCTTTTACTTGCTTGTGATCTGCTATTTTAATCTATGTTCTGTACATGCTTGTCGTGTTCTATTTTCATCTATGTTCCTCGGATGCCTGTTTTTCCATCATCTATGTCCCCTAAAAGCTACTTTGGCTAAGATGTATGCCGCGGCGCGTGTAATCAACTATGTGCAAACTCTGAGCTTTGTTAAGTCAAAGCTGGGCAATAAAATGCCTTTTATCTATAAAAAAGCTAGTTCGGCTGCTGTTACATATATGCTTGTACATGCAGATCCATTTTCATTCCAGCATCACCAGATACATTTGTTAAAATATGCACTTGAGCGTGCTGTCATTTCAGCATGGTTTCCAACTATGTTTTGTACATCCTTGTCGTCAACTAATTTATATACGTTTGTCGCTAGTAATGTACATGCGTGTTTAATTGCTTGTCATCTGCTAGCTTATGTATGCTTGTCATCTTATATTTCATATCAATGTTCCATATGAGCTAGTTCAGCTGCTATCTCATCTTGTCCTTTTGCATGCTTTTTAGACTCAAATCAAAGCAAAGATGGCGCCAGCTTCACCGGGGGGGGGGGGCTGTCAGTCCACCTCTGTCTGCCGCCGAAGCTATCGCTGAGGTGCTCGGGTAGGGCCAGCGAAAGTCTATGTTCCTAAAGAACATAGGCGTGACAATCGTCCGATTTAGAGCAACAAAGCATGAGCTCCAGCGTCAGCTTAACCGTGAGATAAGCACAAAGAAGGAATTTGTCATGGAGCTGAAGGCTGCCAGGGATCAGGCTGATGTAGACAGGATCGCCCGCCAACAAGAACTGGATGACATTCTAAAGCAATCTGCAGAGAATACCCAGGCTCAACATAAATCCAATGCCATTCTTCAGGAGCTACTCGGTAGTACACTTTCTACGCCCCAACACAACCCTGCGGCTGGCGAACTGGGTAGTTGATATGAAACTGTTTCTCTTCGTGATGTATTTTGGTGGCTTTTTGGTAGGTGCCCTTGGTGAGCTCTTTTGTGCCCCTTGTGAAGCTGTGAACTATGGCATATGGCATTCGATGCCTCTGCTGATGGCCCTTGTGAGGCTGTGAACTATTGCAGATGGCCTTTGATGCCTCTGCGGGTGGCCCTTGTGAGGCTGTAACCAGTCTTATTTGCTGCATGTTTTTGCGTGTGCTCTTCTGTGAAACCTAGCAGTGCTAGAATTTAAATTCGTCCCCACCGGCTAAACGGCCTTTCGAACCACGACGAGAAAAAACGTCGATGCACGATGACGTCATCAGAGCACCTGGCGACGGATGCGATCCGTTACCGATATGAGAACACGTGGTACTATATGGTAGGTCCACGAGGCGGCACCTTATTGGATGAAAATCACGACGGAAAATCACGTCACGGATACGTTTCGACGTGGCTATGCCATGTTGGTCCACGTGCTGGATCATGATTCGCGACTTCTTACGACGAACTAAAACGTCTCACCGTCGGGAAACGTTATAAATTCGTCGATAAAAAGCGTATACATGGAACTTTATGAGAGCGCCACGTGGCACATCTATAGTGCCTGAATCCGCGCCGAGAAAATAAACATCGCACGTATATGACGTCATAAAATGGGATCGGTGACGTCATAAATGAGGTAACGGTATTAATAATCGCGACGTTTTAAAATGTCAAGAAAATGATGACGTCAGGAATAGTATAACTGACGTTAGCGGCGCCCGTAACGGGTAACGGAAAATACGATGCCAAGTGTGCACACGCTGCGATGAAAAAAACGTCGCTCGCTGGTCCGGCCAGTAGCTCGCGACGGTCGAATTTCCGTCGCGGGCTTCGCGGCGGATTAGTGTTCATTTAATCGTCGCAGAATCATCCGTGACAGTCGATCAGGACCGTTCTCACTCCGTCGCATAAACCGTCGCGGATTGCTCTTGGCGATGGTTTGGAGCCCATCCTCAACGTTATTGAAACGTTCCAGACCGCGCGGAATTTGGTAGTGAGATGATGGAAACAATTTCTAAGACATGGTGTAAATGGATGTATCACTATATTGGGTTTTTGGTCAAAAACACATGGCCATGGTCCAAGGGTGTCAAAAAATAGTTAGGCACTAATGTATCTGGTTCAAGGTTACCAAAATGGAGCAATTTTGCAAAAGGAACTATATTGAAATTATTATAGAATTATATCTATGTAAAAAATTACTCAAATATACCACTTAATTCTAAATTCAATTTAATTTGGTCGATTTTTTTTGGAATAAAGGATAGGAAAGTACACATCCTAAGGTTTCCAGATATATTTTATTTGTAATTTTTGGATTTGTAAAATTTGAATTATGACGAAATTCATCAAACAAGCATATTTAAATTTGAACCAAATTAAGTTTGTCAAATTTGAATTTGAACAGTGCTAAAAGATTCTACAAATCAAGGGGATTTCAAAAAGTCCAAGTTTTCTAATATTGGACTTATGGATCAAAAGTTATGAAGGTTCTAAAATTCAGGGGCTTTTCTGCAAAAAAATACATGGACTAATCTTCTAAAAGAAAAAGGGCAATTCGCGTGATATTGAATGGAGCAATCTGATTGGTCCGTACCGTTTCGGCTAGATCTGTGCTCTGGGCCATGGGATCTAACGGGTGTGTGACGGCTCAGATCTAAATCTGCCACGCGGTTAAGTAGACCAAAATGGGCCGTGGGATGAGGATCCAACGGACACATATAGAAAGTCTTACAGCAGCGGCACGAGCTGGCCGAAGATGGCGACCCGGTGGCGCGTGGCGCCGGAATTTCGACGATCTTGGCCCCCGGTGGTTGCCTTCTTGCGAAGAGACCGCGGAGGGGTGCGAGGCGTCGACGAGGACTCGATGGTGACGTTGGATTCTGTCGAGGAGATCTCAGGCGACGGCGCGATGGAGATCCCGTGGTGTCCGTTGACGTCCTCTTCCGACGAGCTTCCCCTCGTCGTTTCACTGCGAAAGAAAAGGGCAGGAGGGGTCATTGAGGTGCGCGCTGACTCTGGGAGTCGAATGGGACAACGTAGAGCGGCAGTGGATCACCGTGGCGTCCGTATACCGAGGTGGACGGCGGCGGCAGTGCAAACTCCGTCGAGGGATTGCAGGAGAAGGATGGCGTGATTTGGATCTCGGGGAGAGGGGAAAAGGAGAGGGGGCTCGTGGCATCTTAAAGAGCCAGAAAAGGAAGGGAGTAATTTCCTTAATGGCCGGAAATGGGGAGGCGAAAAATCGAGCAGTGACAAGCGCGGTTGCCTTCTATGAGGAAGAAGGAGACGACGTCATCTGTGACGTCACCTTGGACCCCACACGTCAGCCGCAGAGTGAAACTCGTGCGGGCTGCTGTTTTGCTGCTGGGCCTGGACCTCTGCGTGTCGCGTGTAGGCGAGGGATAGAGAATAGGGAGGGGGTTTTGGGCTGGGCCAGACTTTCTGTTCTCTATTCTTTTTCCTTCCCTCTTTTTTTTTGTTCAAACTGTTTAAACATGTTTTACTAATTTAATTCATATATTTTAAATTATAACTCCAATTTATCTCAAATAAATTTCTAAAATCTTGAATTATTAATATCTTTCAATTAATATCATTTTTGTAAACAATTCAACATGTTTTTGTTTTTATATTTTGAAAATTAAATAATTCCTTAATAGTGATTAAAGGAAACTTTTGATTTAAAAACTTATAAAATATAGTTATTAGTCAAATAAATTTTTAGTGACATTCTAAATGTTGAGAACATATTTTAGAAAGTCATTTCATCTTGTTTTCACAATTTTATATTTTGCAATAGGGGTACACCCTAATAGCAACTTATGTTATTTTCTAAAAAGAAAATAATTAATTATTACAAGGCCAAGTATTTTTTTTAAAGACATATCATATGTTAAAATATGTTTTCCCTAGGTCCTTTTCTCACAAATGGATTGGTAGAAAACATCTTGTTATTTCATACTTCATATTGTAGTTGAATGGTGGTATAATTAATTTTTGGTTTGCAAATATTTCTAGAAATCAAATAATTGGAAGATGAAAATTATTATTAGATAGGAGTTGAAAGCAACCCCTTTGTTTAACATGTGTGTAGTAAAACTATCTTATACTTATTAGGGTTTGATAATACATTAATGTGATCACAAAACTATTTTTAAGTTTAATTACATTATTAAAGATGGTGAAAATAATTCTTAGGGCTTTGAAAATAGAGGCATATTGGATTATATATTGTAAAACAATTAATATGGCCTTTTTGTTTTTTTTTATTTGTTTTTGGTGACTTACTTTAATAGAAAACGAAAAGTTTAAAAAAATTGTGATTTTTGAACTTTCCAAAAATAAGGGATGTTACAGACTACCACCTTTAAAGGAAACTTTTGTGGTTAGTCTATTTTCTAGATTTGAGTGTAGATTGATTTGAGATTGGCTTGAGTAGAATTTTCCTTCGCGGTAGAGCTGTAGACCAACCTAGGTATGTTGAACTTACCTTTGACACTAAGGGGTCACTCTTTGGGTCAATCAAAAGTCTTTGGGTTCCTCTCAACTTGGTCTTTTGATGTCCTTCGAAATCTTCGATTTTGTTGTTGTCATCCTTGAAGGCAATCACCATGTCATTTCTAAAGAAGCTCTCATGGTAGGCAAAATCTTACATTGCTTGATAGCTCCAAGGTTGGCTTGATCCTCACCGAAAATAGTACGTTTTCAGTAACACTAACATAAGGTCATTATTGTATTCTACCATTCTATGGTTCAGGTTTAACATCGTCGTCTCTCTAATAGGTATGTCACTCAGATTTAACATTCCTCATAACAAGAGTGAATAATGTGAGTAGTCACCATGGGGGCCAATCCATGTTGCACTCAATCATTACCTTGTACTTGGATTGATGAATCTTTTTTTGAATAACACTAGGTCACCTCACTTGTCTAACAGAAAGTTTCCAATCTATAAGACAAACTTGAGAAAAACTATCATTTCTCAACTAGTGGGTTGCTCTGATTTGTTGTAGTTTTCTTCTTCCCTTATCCTCCTGGTGTGGTAAGCTACCATTCTTCATAGCTCATGCAACTTTGAGTCCACTTGTCTATCTTCACCTGTTGATTGGCTTGATGCTCCTTATGAGGTAGTTGGCATTGATCATGGATGTGATTGTTCCTTCACAGAGAAGAAATCAATTGATACTAGCATTCCTCAAATGGGATGGCTTGTGTCTCTATAGATTACTAGTCATGACATTCTTGGGTGAAAGGTTTGTTGTTGCACTTCATACTCTAGTTCACTAGGGTTGTTGAATAGGTATGGGATTTGGTTTGTCTTAGCATGGATTAGTATAGATTAGAAAGAGAGCTAAAGAAATTCCTACCCCATTCACAGCAGATCAAGGAAACTCATCTTGCAAACAACACATAACAACATATAGCAAAAAACTCATCACACCAAACAACATGGTTTTTTAGAAAACAAACTAATATTGTCATACCACACTCATTGGTATGATCAATACACTAACACGTTAACGTTGTTCTAACAAAGTAACTAGATTAGTGGTCTCATCTATATCTTCTTTAGTTTTCTTCAAACTCTTCTCTCCATGTCTTGAGTTGTTCTTTATTGTTGTGAAGTATAAGTCTTTCTTCAAGTTCTTCAATAATCTTGAGTGTAGGTCTTCATATGGTGAAAATATTTCTTGCACTTATTGGTGTGGTCATCAACATTCCTTTCTTGATGGTATTGAAGAGGTAGGCCATCTAAAAAAATGAAGGTAAATAATAGATTAGATGATATGAGAAGAGTTTAGATGATTGTTTTGTTTTTAGAAAGTTTGAACATAGAAAATTTTCAATCCTAGGGTCTTTTCCAAACTTAGGGTCTCGAATCCTACAGGCAACACAATGCTTTGATACCATTTTGTAGCGTTCCCACATTTAAATAATGTAAGGACACTTGTGTTATTGTGCTAGTCCCTGGATCAATTGCTAGCACCACAGTACAAAATGAAATATCATGCAAATGCATCCAATTCTATTATATCATATGATCCATTCTTTACAAAATAGTATTACAACTTGCATAGTCTTAGAAGACTAGCATAAAACAAAGAAATACATCGGAAAACATAGAACAACATTGAGCCCATCTTCTTCATGTGCCACATGCAAAACATGTTGGCGATAGCCTCGAGATCCTAAACGAAATCCCCACTCGTCTTCAGAAACATCTGCAATATGGAATATGCAGCCACAAGGGAGTCAATACAATTTAATGTATTGGCAAGTAACACTATGGTGGATATAAATGGCAAGACTAATACTACATGCTTATTTGGTTGAGTGGAGTTTTGGCTAAGTTTGCATAAAGCCAGTTTTCTCATATCACTTTCGTAAAAGAAAACTTTTTCTTTTCAAAGGGTGGCAACATTGGATTAAGATCCAAGCACCACAACTACTGTTCACTCGGTCAAATTTTTTACTTATTGAAAATGGTGATGTGATTCTTCCGTCCATCCTTGTCCAGCTGCTCATAGTTGTCCATAACGGGGGACACGGCTAAGATCTTAGTTTGTTGACTCTGCAGAGTTTGTGCACTTTCACCTTCAGACTCAAATCAGCCCAAACATCCTATACACCCTGAGTGCTTTAAGGAAAGGAGAAGATTGAGACGAGACCTTTCAGAAGCAAGAATTCAACCTAATGGAAAGACCCGTTCCACCTATAATTATGCTACATCTGCTTTCAAGCCCAGGCTGAACCCTCGCAACTTAATTAACCAAGACAGAGCCCATATGAATAAAGGCTGCACTGGAAGCAATTTAAACTTGGGTAACATCATAATCACTTTGTTCCTGGGTGGCATTCCTTCAAGTGAACTCCCGTCGGGGAGACACTCAACTATCAACAGCCCCGCACTACCAATCCACCCAGGTGGTTCATTGAAGTTGTTACTTAGATTTTTTCCACAACATCAAGTAAAACAATTTCTTTGTAGCAAGGCTAAGCATCTACTCAGGAACAAGGCATCAAATAACAGGGTATAAGGACTGCTACACACTACTAGGATATAGCATAGCATAATATAACTTAGTAAAATTTCCTATCATGCATACTACTAAAAGATCAACTAATGCATATAGAAAATAATGAGTAGTTGATGGTGTGTTACTTTCCTTGTTGAGGTTGGTGAAGAATTCACACTCTCTTCACAAAAGATCGTTGCTCTCCGTACAATATATTTATTGAAAACACAATAACAAAATAAACAAAAATGCTATCAAACAAACATACAAGTGAAGAAATCAAACAAAGCAACAATCATGGAAAAAGGGGTCTAACCAAGTTGTCTAGGACAAGGTCAAGATTTGAGTTGGAAAGATTTCTTCTTTCTTGGTTCCATACTTGTTAAGGAAGCTCCAAGGGTTTACTTGAGATGGACTAGGTTGAGTTTGATGTGAATCTAACTTTATTATAAACATACTTGTCGAGGAAGTTCCAAGAGTTCACCAAGGTGATCTCAACTAAGGTAACACATAACAAAATGTAACACTTAGTGGTTTTCATCAAAACATTTGAGTGATATAATTTTAGTCTTTCCATTTTTGGTTAAGGTAGGTCTGGGTTCAACTAAATTTCTAACAATAGAGAAAACAATATAAAGTCTTGGGATTTTCTATTTGGGTCAATGGTTGGGAAAAAATAACTTGTTATTCTTCAACTTGTATGGATTGCTCCAAGTCTTTACACGCTTGTCTTCTTGAAGATCATCTTCATGCTTCTATTGTAGTCTTGTTTCCTTGGATGGATTCTTCTATTCATCTTGATAGATTATTCATGGGTTTTACTTCACTAATTGGTTTGGGTATGGGATGGGCACAAATACCACTAAGTCAATTTGAAAGAAAATAGAGAAGGATATAAAGAGAGAGGAAGATGTCTTCTTCTTCATTTGTTCATACATTTGAACTTCATTGAGTTTCTTCTAGTTCTTGTGAAGCCCAATTCCCTTACTTAAAATTCTTCAATGATCTTCTTTGTAGCTCTTCAAGTTGCCACCAAGTTGAAGATGGATTTCCTTCTTGTGTTTGAGTCTTGACTTCCATTTTATAATCTTGATAGATTCTTGAAGCAAGAATGGGGAGTGGAGAAGTAGATAGAAAACAAGGTACTAGTGTTTGAGGTTCATTACTTGGTACTATATGTGATTGACACGTTCTAAGGACTTGGCTTGGATCCAAATAGCAATAACATCCAAGAATAGATGATGGAAACAATTTCTAAAACATGGTGAAAATGGATGTATCACTATGTTGGGTTTTTGGTCAAAAACACATGGCCATGGTCCAAGGGTGTAAAAACAATTGTTAGGCACTAATATATCTGGTTCAAGGTTACCAAATGGAGCAATTTTGCAAAAGGAACTATATTGAAATTATTATAGAATTAAATCTATGTAAAAAAATACTCAAATATACCACTTAATTCTAAATTCAATTTAATTTGGTCAAAAATTATTTTGGAATAGAGGATATGAAAGTACACATCTTAAGGTTTCCAAATATATTTTATTTGCAATTTTTGGATTTGAATTATGCCAAAATTCATCAAACAAGCATATTTAAATTTGAACCAAATTAAGTTTGTCAAATTTGAATTTGAACAGTGCTAAAAGATTCTACAGATCAAGGGTATTTCAAAAAGTCCAAGTTTTCTAATATTGGTCGTATGGATCAAAAGTTATGAAGGTTCTAAATTTCAGGGGCTTTTCTGCAAAAAATACAGGGACTAATCTTTTAAAAGAAAAAGGGCAATCCGCGTGATATCAAACGGAGCAATATGATTGGTCCGTACCGTTTCGGCCAGATCTGTGCTCTGGGCCGTGGGATGTAAGGGGTTTGGACGGCTCAGATCTAAATCTGCCACGCGGTTAAGTGGACCAAAATGGGCCGTGGGATGAGGATTCAACGGACATAGATAGGAAGTCTTACAGCAGCGGTGCGAGCTGGCCAGAGATGGCGACCCGGTGGCGCGTGGCGCCGAGATTTCGACAATCTTGGCCCCCGGTGGTTGCCTTCTTGCGTAGAGACCGCAGAGGGGCGAGAGGCGTCGACGAGGACTCGATGGTGACGTTGTCTTCTGTCGAGGAGCTCTCCGGCGACGACGCAATGGAGATCCCGCGGTGGCCGTGGACGTCCTCTTCCGACGAGCTTCCCCTCGTCGTTTCAATGCGAAATAAAAGGGAAGGAGTGGTCACTGAGGTGCGCGCTGACTCTGGGAGTCGAATGGTACAAGGTAGAGCGGAGGTGGATCACCGTGGCGTCCGTATACCGAGGTGGACGGCGGCGGCAGTGCAAACTCCATCGAGGGATTGCGGGAGAAGGGTGGCGTGATTTGGATCTTGGGGAGATGGGAATAGGAGAGGGGGCTCAGGGCATCTTAGTGAGCCAGAGAAGGAAGGGAGTAATGGCCTTAATGGATGGAAATGGGGCGGCGAAAAATCGAGCCATGACAGGAGCGGTTGCCTTCTCTGAGGAAGAAGGAGACGACGTCATCTGTGACCTCACATGGGCCCCACTCGTCAGCCGCAGAGTGAAACTGGTGCGGGCTGTTGTTTTGCTGCTCGGCATGGGCCTCTACGTGTCGTGTGTAGGATAGGGATAGAGAATGGGGAGGGGGTTTTGGGCTGGGCCAGACTTTCTATTGTCTATTCTTTTTCCTTCCCTCTTTTTTTTGTTCAAACTGTTTAAACATGTTTTACTAATTTAATTCATATCTTTTAAATTATAACTCCAATTTATCTCAAATAAATTTATAAAATCTTGAATTATTAATATCTCTCAATTAATATCATTTTTGTAAACAATTCAACATGTTTTTATTTTTATATTTTGAAAATTAAATAATTCCTTAATAGTGATGAAATGAAAATTTTAATTTAGAAACTTATAAAATATAGTTATTAGTCAAATAAATTTATAGTGACATTCTAAATGTTGAGAACATATTTTTGAAAGTCATTTCATCTTGTTTTCACAATTTTATATTTGAAATAGGGGTACACCCTAATAGCAACTTATGTTATTTTCTAAAAAGAAAATAATTAATTATTACAAGGCCAAGTATTTTTTTAGAGACATATCATATGTTAAAACATGTTTTCTCTAGGTCCTTTTCTCACAAATGGATTGGTAGAAAACATCATGTTATTTCATACTTCATATTGTAGTTGAATGGTGGTATAATTAATTTTTGGTTTGCAAATATTTCTAGAAATCAAATAGTTGGAAAATGAAAATTATTATTAGATAGGAGTGGAAAACAAACCTTTGGAAAACATGTGTGTAGTAAAACTATCTTATACTTATTAGGTTTTGATAAGACATTAATGTGATCACAAAACTATTTTTAAGTTTAATTACATTATTAAAGATGGTGAAAATAATTCTTAGGGCTTTGAAAATAGAGGCATATTGGATTATATATTGTAAAACAATTAATACGGTATTTTTTTTGTTTTATTTGTTTTTTGGTGACTTACTTTAATAGAAAACGAAAAGTTTAAAAAAATTGTGATTTTTGAACTTTCCAAAAATCAGGGATGTTATAGTCTTTGTCTTCGTTCCGGGTAAAAATTGATCTTCGTGGATTTTCAGCTCATTCCGAGAATATTTCTTTAAGAACTTCTATAAATACAAAACAACAACTAGCTTGGGGCATCTTGTTAATAGGTTAGTGCACGAAAACATCCGGAAAATGAAGGAAAACATGTGAAAATATGTGCAAAAATAAAGGCATTAGATAGAAAACAAACATGGAGCATCAAAAATGATAGATACGTTTGCAACGTATCACCTGCACTCATTGCTGCTCTAGATCATATCTTGTACCTACACATAGACTGCTCTGATACCAGTGTTGGGTTGAACAACGGGATTTTTTTTTTGCCAAACTTGCTATGAAACAACCAAGACCTTACTATGCAGATACAAGTGAATATAAATTCCAAGATCTAGTTCCCAAGATCATGTACCAAACAAATAGTAGCGGAAGAGGTGTCGATGAAGATATCGATGAAGCATGTGGATGATCCTCATGCACAAGCCTATGGTGAGGATGTTGCCGACTCCCCGTATCCAGCACCGTGATCCAGTAGAGTGAGGGTCTCACGTGTTACCCTTCCGAGAGTATGTACACATACGTCGGGGAAAATTCTGCAGCGCTTCGCCGTCCAGGCCTTGACGTCGCAGGTGTATATGAAGCGGGAGTTCTTAACACATAAGAGAGAGAGTAATTAGAAACTAGGTCTAATCAGGAGAGGAACACCTCAAACCTAATTAGAAGTAGCTCTAATTCAATTAGAAGAAGATCTAGTCTAATAATAGGAAGCTCTAGTTCAATTACAAGGGCTCTAATTAGAAGCTCTAATTAGTCTTCTAATTAGAAGCTTTAATTAGTCTTCTAATTATTAGGGAGAGCTCTAATTCAATTAGAAGGGATCTAATTACTCCTATAATTATTCTAGAGAAAGAGAGAGAAGCTTGAGAGCCAATTGTGTGTTTTGTTTGAAGCCTCTGGTGTTGTATATAGTGGGAGGAGGGGAGAGACTTGCCAAAAGGGAGGCGAGTCCTAGTTGAACTAGGAGGTCTTGGTTGCACTACCCTCCTAGTCTAACTCGGATTGGAGGTGGATTCCATCTCCACCTCCTCTCTCGCTTCCTATTTTCTTTTTCCCTTTTCTTTTCCTCCTTTTCTCTCCAATAAAATCATAGAAAATACAGGGACGATGAGTAGCGTTTTGTGAAGCCACGGTGGCCCGCCTGGAATCCCCCAATATTAGGGTAGCCCCAATACTTCTACGGAACCACTTAACCCCTATAGATAAAAGGGATTATTACTCTTGTGCCCCTGATTCCTTAGTTCCGCTCACTTTTCCCCACGCTTGAAAGTTTTGCTCACCCTTAGGACGTTATCCAAGCAAACTTTGGGTATTAAGTTTCCAACAACACATTATTGCATCAAGTAAAATGCGTAATGTAAACAATAGAATTATCCTTAGACAAAGCATTGTTGTTTTATCCCTAGTGGCAACATCACATCCACAATTTTAGAACTTATTGTCACTCTCCCAGATTACTGGAGGCATGAACCCACTATCTAGCATAAATAACCCCTCTTGGAGTTACAAGCATCAGCTTGGCTAGAGCATCTACTAGTAATGGAGAGCATGCAAGATCACAAATAATATATATACTAGATCTATAATCAACTTGGCATAGAATTCAATATTCATCGGATCCCAGCAAACACAACATCTAGCATTACAATAAGATGATCTTAATCATGTTAGGCAGATCACAAGATCTAAACATGATGGCACAAAAGGAGGAGAATACAACCATCTAGATACTTCTATGGACCACTAGTCCAAGGATGAACTACTCACGCATCACTCTGGAGGCAGGCATGGTGATGTAGAGCCCTCCGGTGATGATTTCTCCTCCCGACAAAGTGCTGGGGAGAGCTTCAGAACCCTTCCGAACTAGGGTTGACGATGACAGCGTCTATAGAACTTTTCGTGCATGGAGGCTCAGGTGTTTAGGGCTTTCCCGAGGAAGGATCTTTATAGGAGAAAGGGCAATGTTGATGGGCGCCCAAGGGACCCACACCACGTGGTAGCGCGGCCAAGGAGGGGGCCGTGCCGCCCTATGGTGTGGCTGCCTCGCTGCCACTCTCCGGGTCTCCTCCGAACTCCGTGTAAACAAAATAGGGACTTTGACTTTTGTTGCGTCCAATTCCGATAATATTTCCAGAGCAACTTTCCTGAAATAAAAAACAGAAGAAAACAGGAACTGGCGCTATGGCATCTTGTCAATAGGTTAGTCCCAGAAAATGCATAAAAATGATATGAAGTGTATAGAAAACATGTAGCAATCGGCATAATATCAACATGGAACATCAGAAATTATAGATACGTTGGAGATGTATCAAGAATCCACAAGCTTAGTTCTACTCGTCCTAGAGTAGGTAAAATGATAACAACAAAATAATTTATGAGGTGACATACTACGAACACAATCTTGATCAACATTATTGTAAAAGAATTGTAATGTGAGATCAAAGTACTCTAAACATAGGCATGATAGATATAATTCTAACAATGTAACTTAGCAACTATGTTGCAACATGAAAAGTAACACACAAAAAAGATCATGAATAATAATGCACTGAAAGATATACGTTTGTTTCGGGCATAAAGAAAACATAGCAGAGTGGTATTCATCTTGTCCTTAAAAGGATAGAAAAATATAAATGGCAGGTCACCTTCAAAGTTCAAGTGGTTACTAGATACAAATAATTTGAGAACATGTAATAACAAAATCATGAATCAATCAATAATAAATTTTGGGACTGATGCACATTATATTCAGAATGACAACTATACTCTCCTAATTGGTGCATAAAGTTAGAAGATGAAGACTCAACATAAAAGTAAAAGAAAGGCCCTTTGCAGAGGGAAGGAGGGATTGCTCATGTGCTAGAGATTTTTATTTGATAAACATAGGTATTGAAAAAAAAATTGATAGAGGTGTATGTTTATGCAACCGAAATAGCAAATAGACAACACATTAAGTCACAAGTTAACTAGACTTTACAAGAGCGGCTCCCATGAAGGACGTCCTTTCTACTAGGGTTAGTAGATCACCCCTCTTCACTTTTGTTTACACACTTATGAACTTTTCTCAGCTGATAAATCAGGGGCAAAAGGAGTGAAGAGAATTTCGTAGTAACCAAACTTGGGGCTGGACACCCCATTGCCAACTCTTCTAGCGAATTGGATAAGCGGATGTATATGCCACTAGTCCAGGTGTGTAAAGTATAATCAACAAGTGAAATAAATACTGCCCACCCGCGTCCTTATGATCTAAAACAGAGGCACAAACAGGTATAATTTTGATGGTTTTAAAGGTAGCACACGAGAAATTTACTTCGAGTGGCGGTTAAATACCACATATAGGTAGGTATGGTGGACACATTTGGCAAACTTTGGGTTTTGGGAGTTGGATGCACGAGTAGAGCTCATACTCAGTACAAGTGAAGGCTATCAAGAGACTGGGACCGACCAACTAGGAGAGCAATAAAGGCCACAATCATGCATAGCGATAAAACATTATTAATCAAAGCATAAATGATATTACAAGTCAAAAACTAAATGATCATAGAGGATAAAGGTGACTGGTTTGTAGTCATAACATGGTGTAAGCATGCGCCAGTTCAACCAAATAAAGCATTCGAAGGAGAATACCACAACATTATGCTTCGATATGATAAAAGCAACTCATGATTTCTTTCAATAGCACATTAAGCACTCTCAGATATTCGATACAAGTCATGCTACATCAATAACTACTAAGCATAGAATTAAAATAATATCTAACATGACATTTAAAGTCTAAGCCACAATCTAAACAAGCTTCTATTGCACCATTATAAGCATGAAACATTTGATTGCTCTCCAACACCAATCACTTTATTCTGACAAAAACTCTCCAAATAATTTATGAATGAAACAAGAGAGTACTACTCTACAAGAACTAACAGCTATGAATAGGAGATGCATGAAAAACAGGAGCTAAAAGAATTGCAGTAGCTAGAAGATAAATGAAGAATATGAGTATTCATATGAAACTGGAGCATGTATCTCTCCCACACAAGAATGTTAGGATCCGAGCAAGTTTATTACAGAAAATAAAATAAAATAAAACAAACGCTCCAAGTAAAGTACATAAGATGTGACCGAATAAAAATATAGTTTCACTAGAAGTGACATGATAAGTTGCTGATGAAGAAGGGGATGCCTTGGGCATCCCCAAGCTTAGACGCTTGAGTCTTCTTAGAATTTTCTGGGATGATCCACGGGGGCATCCCCAAGCTTAGACTTTTCACTCTTCTTGATCACATTATATCATCCTCTTCTCTTGACCCTTGAAAACTTACTTCACACCAAACTCGACGTAATTCTCATTAGAGGGTTAGTGCATAATAAAAAAAACTCACGTGGTATGCACTGAAACAAGAATTACCAATACTATCTTAACATTATCTACAACCACTGATTTTTTATGGATCAAAGAAATCCATTCAACACAGTAAAAGAGAGAATGCAAAATAAAAGACATAATGTGTCAAAACAAGATCAGTCTATAAAGATGAATTTTTTTCGAGGCACTTAAGTTTCTCAAATAAGAAACCTTAGAACTAAGAAAAGTTGCGTACATATCTAAGGATCACGCATAAAAAATTTCAGGATGTTTCGTTTTTTCTGGAATTTATGGCGAATAAAACGGTGGACAGAAAAAATCTGATCCTGTGCAAAAATACAAATCTAGCATCAACTTTCCACTAGATACTTTACTTGGCACAACAATTACAAAGTGTAAAGATACAAAGGAGTTGCTACAGAAGTAAACAACACCTTGACTCAAAGAAAACAAAAGAAAAATTGCAGAAATAAAATATGGGTTATCTCCCAAGAGTGCTTTTCTTTAACGCCTTTCAGTTAAGCATAGAAAGCAAGAATCAAGTATTTTCAAGTGAAGAAGCATCCAAATCAATAATTTCCTCTAAACACAACTTGTAAAAATTGGTACTTTAGGTACCCCTGAAGATGATTCAACATGTAAATCACTCTTAATCCTATATATCTAAATAGAGGCAACCCACTAACTCATTTATCTAAGCATGCAGCCTTCCACACCACTGTGCCACCTTTGCCATCTGGTCGCTTAGCATTTTTTTTTCTAATCACAGCTGGTCATCCCTCGACTACTATTCGCTTCGATAAGATTCACGATTTTACCAACTCAATTGACCCTTTTCCCTTCCTATTTGTTGTCTACACAACTTTAACAGAAGGAATCTATGATTCCCATCAATTCCCACTAATTACCTGAGTTTTAATCAGTCATAAATATTTGGCATTCACTATAGACCCTCTGCTCCCAGCCTCTTCATGTCCGCACGCTTTTATATTAATTCTTCCCTTGCCCGCTTGCCGCTCCAATGACAGAACACCATTGAATCCTATGGTTTTCATGCCCATGGGAATGACTCAGATGATAGTGATGCCAAGGAGACCAATTACGAGTTTCCCTCCAGCCTCACGCGAATTTCCATAGCCTAGATTTCGGATGTTGCACTTCCTTTTTGGATTGAGCGTTTATCTGCAGGGATTTATTTGACATGGCTTTGGTAAATGGGGTCCAACATTTCATGCTAATCTTCCATGCCGGTAAGTTTCACTAACGCTGGCCACAATTTCCTTAGGTCCACTCTGTTCCTGCCTCCTTGATTGCTTTATGTATACGTCTCACGTCTATTGATTGCAGTTAGTCTATATTTTTTGTTTTATCGTGAAGGTTACAGATAACAATACCAAATCAATTCGGTCATATTATTGTTGTGTATGACTTCGGCTAGAATTTCACATGTTTTAATAACCGGTGAGTTTTCCCCAAGTTTTGGGTACTGGAAGCTTCATATTCGATGTATGATTCAGGTTGGTATCTGTATTGAAAATGAAACATTAAGTATCAGTTTGGTTATAGAAATACAGTTTCTTTCAAAAAAATGTCTCAGTTTTATTTCAAGTGGTGCAGTATGCAGATGCTGTTGTAAAGCAAGACTCCTTCATTGTTTAGTAAACATGAAATATAATTGGGCTACAAAAAGGTCCTGCAGCCACAACAATAATTTTGCTGGTACCAATTCTCTCTTGATTTCGTTTTCCTCCCTACCTACTTTCGTTCATTTTTGTAGAGGTGCTCTAAAAATGAGTTGTCTACATTCTTTCTCATTTTGCTATTTGATGCCCACTATGTTTCTCGCATGACTATCTATTGTAATCATAAAGATTTACATTTGCATCATGTTCCCGCAGCAAGGCGTTGGGTTTCATCTAGTTTCACGAAAAGGTTTGTCCATTTTAAGCACATTATGGGGTTTCGGTTTAGACACATTGGGAACATACATGAACTTTTGCTCTGTTCCCACAAAAGTTTTCCCCCTCTTAAATTTAAGAGAATACAAAGTTGAACTTAAAGTTTCCATAGCCTCCTCTAGTTTACCAGTCCTGAGGTTTTGATTATCATGGTTATTGCTAGACTCCAAAACAATGATTCTTTTATTGATTCATTAACTTTGCTAGCATTATCAAGGAAATTTGGCAAATTTTCTCCAGATAGTTCAGCTTTTTTATAACATCTTCTAAAGTGATCTCAGTTTTAACAACTTTAGTAGGTGGTATTCCTACTAAAATTTCAATCAAATTACAGGCTTCCAAAGTAGGAGTTCCCGCAAAATTACGACCTGTAAGAGTATCTAGAACATACATATACCAGCTAGTAATACGAACATAAAAATTCCTAAGAAGGATCAAGGAAGAATATTTTTAGTACATCTATGATGAGCATCACTTATTCTATACAAAGCATCTTTCAAACTTTCTTCCCCTTGTTGCCTAAAAGAACGAACCTCAACTTCAGGAATACTCATTTTAGCAACATTAAAACAGGATTAAAAAATAACAACTATACTAGGAAGTATTTTTTGTGTGTTTTTGATAAAGAAGCAAACAAGACAAAATAAAATATACTAAGCAAAAGAATAACAAAGTAAAAATATTGGAGGTAAGAGACTCCCCTTGCAGAAATCCTCTTCCTTCCCGGCAACGGCGCCAGAAAAGAGCTTGATGGCGTGTGGACACACGTTCGTTGGGAGACCCCAAGAGGAAGGTATGATGAGTACACAAGCAAGATTTTCCTCACAAAGAAACCAAGGTTTAATCGGACCTAGGAGAAATAAATCACTTCTGAAGGTTGTTGACAGGTGATGTTGGCAGGGCGCACTACCAGGACCAGCAACAACGTGGAATCTGCACACAACACAACCAAGATACTTAGCCCCCAACGAAAGAGCGAGGTTGTCAATCTCACCGTTTTTGCTGAAAACAAAGGATTAGATGTATAGTGTGGAAAATTATGTTTGTTTGCAGTGAATGAAATGAGAACAAGGTTTGCAATGAAAAAGAACAGTGTTTGTAGTAAGTTGTATTATCAGTGTAAAAGAATGGACCGGGGTCCACAGTTCACTACTAGAGTCTCTCCATAACAGATAAATAACATGCTGGGTGAACAAATTACAGCTGGGCAATTGACAAAATAGAGGCGGCATCGTAGTGATATCCGGAGCAATCACAACCTTGCTGAAACACGTTACCTTAGACTTGGACTTATCTCCATAAGTGACGGTTGCATCATTTGTATTTGGGCGCAACTCCGTCACAAGTTCTTTGCTTCCGGTCATATGACTAGTGCATCTACTATCAATTTATCCATTTAGACCCACCGGAAGCATAGTCCTGCAAGAAATCATTGACTAGAGTTAGGACCCAAGGAGGGTCCCCTCATGTTAGCAACAAGGGTCTTTGGAACCCAAAGAGTATAGTCAATGAAACCCTCAATAGGACCAACATATTTAGCTTGCACAACACCATAATAATCAACATACAAGAAATGGTGTGGATTGTTAGTTCCCGCGACGTTTCTACCAGTAGTGTCGCCCCTAATGACAATACCACTCGAAGAAACACTCTTCTTAGCTTGTGCGGATTTGGCCTTGTTCTTTCTCTTCTTGTTCTTTTTCTTTTTCTTGGCAACATAGTCAATACCTTGCTTGCCCACCTGTGGTTTAGGAGCAACCACTTCTGGCTTGAGAGCAACTTGTGGTTTAGAAACCACAATCTTGTCAACACATGGGATATTGGCCTTGAGCCTTGCTAGCTCTTCCTTCAACCTAGCATTCTCCTCAATAATAATTTCATGATCACAAGAAGAAGTAGAGGTACTAGGCACATTGAATTGATTGAGTTGAGTTTGAAGTTGTTCATGTGACTCTTTGAGGGTAGAGTGTTCACTCTCCAAGGCCTTGTGAGCCTCTCTAGCTCCTCGGTTAGTTTATCATGACCAACCCCAAACTCAACCTTATCCTTTTTGTCCTTCTTATATTTAGAAATAGCAAGTCCATGTTCTTTAGTGATATTAGAAACTAGTTCATTATATGACTCCTCAATAGTTTCAAGTTCCTCCTCAAGAGAAACTCGACCCTCATGCTCTTCCTCAAGAGTCATAGAAAGAGATACCTTTTCATCGGCATTCCTACTTTAAATCTCACCTTTCTTGTCAAGAGGCTCATGGGCCTCTCCTAATTGGCTCATGAGGAGGTCAAAGTACCTCTTGGTCTCACCTTGCACGTTAGACATAAAGCGTTCCAAAGAAGCAATTTCATCTTCTACACTAGGACTAGCAATGTTATTCATTTCATTTGGAGTCTTAGAGATGATAGAAGATGAACCTCTGAGGCCTTAGCCATGAAGCACTTGGAGGAAGGTTGAGGAAGATTCTCACTTGGGGATTCAAAGAGAGAAGTGGATGATGAATTTGATTCGATAGAAAGAGCTTCCACTTCACTTGTGGGTTCTTCTTCTTCATCATTTCCGGAATCATACTCATCTTGAGTCACTAGCACAAACTTTGTAGGAGCCTTCTTGTTGACAGGTTTCTTCTTGAAGAGAGGTTTCTTGTAAGCAACCTTTTACTTGTCCTTGCGAATGAGATTTCCACTGGGGTATTCAAAGAGAGATGAGGATGATGAATTTGATTCGATAGAAAGAGCTTCCACTTCACTTGTGGGTTCTTCTTCTTCATCACTTCCGGAATCATACTCATCTTGAGTCACTAGCACAAACTTTGTAGGAGCCTTCTTGTTGACAGGTTTCTTCTTGAAGAGAGGTTTCTTGTAAGCAACCTTTGACTTGTCCTTGCAAATGAGATTCCCACCATGATGTTCTCTATTTTCATAGGGGAATTCCGCAATGAAATGGTGCTTGTCTTGGAAATTGAAGCAAGCTCTCACTTTTTGAGTCCCTTCCTTGTCATATCTAGACTTGCTCTTCTCCTCAACATATGCCTTGTCCTTGGGAGGAATCTTCCAAAAATTCTGCATGGCAAGAGCAATGACATCCTTGAGAACGGGGTCATATTCTTGATCCTTCAAAGGGGCCAAGTCCTCAATGCATGCTTCATGATGATCAACCTCCCTTGACACCACCTTGGCCTTCAAAGCAACGGAGGCTCCTTTGTGCATTCCCATGGATCTAGCACGATTGTCAGGAGCATTCTTTGTTTGCGCTTGGAAGGAGCGAATCTCTTGCATAACTTGAGTTGAGGTCAAAGATGCATAGTCATGTCTTCCTTGAAGACTCTTCAAGTCCGTGGGCTCAAAAGGCATGAGAGCACTCACGTACTTCCTCTTGATCCAAGCATCACCAATATGAGTGGCACCAACATTAATGAAAGAGGTGGCAAGAGTCTTGGGCCTCCGGTACATTTCTTCATGGTTCTCACCATCAAGCATGTAGAATCCTTTGACTTCATTGCTCAAGGTATCATACCTATTCCTATTCATACTTTCATTACCCACAAACATGACGATAAGAGCATCCCATGTTTCTTTGGCGGTGGAATATTGTTGAAGATGATGCATGTGGTTTGGACCCCACGACTTGTTGAATAATGGACAAGGAGGTGTAGTTGAGTTGACAATCTACGGCTTCTCTTCTTGTCAAGTTCTTGGGTCATGAGGCTTGTATCCATCTCAAGTGACCCTCCAAAGTTCAATACAATAAGAGTTTAAGTGAGTTTTCATATAATATTTCCAATCACCAAAAGAATGTGCATCAATTTTAGAACGATTGCCTCTATGAATTATATGAGGATGTGGGACGGGAGGATTGGGAGAGTAGTGCCCTTCGAAGGAGTGGTAATACCCTTTCCCTTACGTACCCTTATCGGTGGAGTTCTTAAGTGGATAAATTTTAGGTAGTTCACCATTAACCCCATCTTTAGCACCCCCCGGAATTTTGTTCGGAGGAGATGACGCAGAAGTCTCCGGTTCCTTGGCTCTCATGAGTTTCAACAAGAGAGTTCGCAACTCACCGATTTTTCCATCCATGGATGAGGTCAAGGAATTTTGCAACTCCTTGAGATCATCCATAGTGAAATGTTCCGCAGGATTGGAAACGACTGTATCATTGGCCACACTAAAAGTCTTAGGGGGTTAGGCCCAAAATAAGAGCCGAGGCTCTGATACCAATTGATCATATAGTATGGGCATCTAGAGGAGGGGCGTTGAATAGGTTCTACGACCAATTTTATTTTTTTCTTCAAATTAAAGGTTTGACACAAAGGTAAATTATCTATATGATGCAACTAAGATGAATTTACCTATATGAAAAGAACAACAATAAATAAAATGCAAGTAAATTAAAGGAGAGGGAACGAGGTAACCGATAACGGAAGCACGCGGAGGCACGATGTATTCCCGAGTTCCTCCTTGTTAAGGGAGTACATCTCGTTGGAGGGGTGTGAGTTTCTCCATGAAGGAATACTCAATGCCACAAAGTCCTCACCCTATTCTCCGATGAACCCCGCCACAAAGGCCTAGTCCACCTTCCACTATTAATCCCCTTTGAGGCGGGAATCGAGTCCTTTACAAACAAGTTTGGGGCACACACCCACAACCAAAAGAATGTGCATCAATTTTAGGATGATTGCCTCTAGGAATTATATGATGATGTGGGATCGGAGGATCGGGAGAGTAGTGTCCTTCGACGGAGTGGTAATACCCTTTCCCTTCCGTACCCTTATCGGTGGAGTTCTTAAGTGGATAAATTTTAGGTAGTTCACCATTAACCCCATCTTTAGCACCCCCCGGAATTTTGTCCGGAGGAGATGACGCGGAAGTCTTGATTCCTAGGCTCACATAAGTTGCAACAAGAGAGTTTGCAACTCGCCGATTTTGTCATCCATGGATGAGGTCAAGGAATTTTGCAACTCCTTGAGATCATCCATAGTGACATGTTCCGCGGGATCGGAAACTACCGTATCATTGTCCATTCTAAAAGTCTTAGGCGATTAGGCCCAAAATAAGAGCCGAGGCTCTGATACCAATTGATCGGATAGTATGGGCACCTAGAGGAGAGGGGTTGAATAGCTTCTACGACCAATTTTAGTTTTTCTTCAAATTAAAGGCTTGACACAAAGGTAAATTATCTATATGAGCAACTAAGATGAATTTACCTATATGACAAGAACAACAATAAATAAAATGCATGTAAAGTAAAGGAGAGGAAACAAGGTAACCGATAACGGAAGCAGCGGAGACATGATGTATTCCCGAGTTCCTCCTTGTTAAGGGAGTACGTATCGTTGGAGGGGTGTGAGTTTCTCCATGAAGGCCTACTAAACGCCACAAAGTCCTGACCCTATTCTTCGAGGAACTCCGCCACAAAGGCCTAGTCCACCTTCCACTATTAATCCCCTTTGAGGCGGAAATCGAGTCCTTTACAAACAAGTTTGGGGCACACACCCACAACCAAATTGGGGGCTCCCAACAATAACAAGAATCACCAAGAGTAGCAAGATGTCTAGGTTTTCCGCACAAGGAAACCCAAGACTAGTTCCCCTCAAGAAAATGAGAGGGGAATGGAAAACCGGTTGGTGAAGATGTAGATCAGGGCCTTCTCCTTCAATCCTCCAAAGATCAACACTTTTGGTGGGAGAGATTCGGAGATCTATGAAGGTGGGTGAGCTCTAGCAATGGTGAGGTCTATTCTGGACGAGATAACTCAAGGAAGAAGAAGGGGAGGGGGTATTTATACCCCTCACCCTATTTCTAGATGTTTAAGCCATTCCTACGAAAATCACACCGGAGACTCCGGTGTGAAGACCGGAGACTCCGGTCTAAAAAGTTTCCAGACACGCCTTGGACCGGAGATTTCGCACCAGTAGACCGGAGACTCCGGATAGTCTCTTGACAGATGCCAGCGGGTGACACCATCGACTCTTTGTGCAGGGGGGACTCCAAGTCTGGAGAATCCGGCCTGCCAGATCGGAGACTCTGGTGGGGCCGGAGACTCTGCGGAGTATCAGTTGAAACCTTGTCTCCTTCACGCAGAGAGTGTCTTGGGTGAGACGAGCACACTGGGGCAGTCGGCAGTCCGGAGACTCCGACCCTAGTGACCCAGGAGACTCCGGTAACTCTCCGGATAGTCTCTAGAGTGTGTCCAGATGGTTACACCAATTGCACAGCTTGGCCTTGATGAGGGTATAATAGGGATCCATGGTGATTATACATGCTTAAGTTGGAAGGAAATATTGAGCCCACTGATGTTCATTATAAGGTGAATTCTTTCCTATTAATAAATATTGTTTGTGTTTATACGAATATTATACTACCTAAGCCTATGCATTATGTATTAGCAGGGTTACTGATAACACAAACATGAATGGAGGAAGACCTCAAGGCATACTGGAAAAACAAAATCCAGATGGTGGAAAGCAAGAGTACAAATGGTGAAAACAATTATTCATGTGTTGAAAACAAATGTGCAAGTGTGGAAAACAACTCCAGGAATGTTTTCCCACACTAAGGAATGGTGAAAACAATAGAAGGGCGTCCCATTAAAGATCAATGCGCCATATAGAAGTCCTAATTCAATTAGGCATGGCCTGTATGCCATAATGGCCGAACGCCTAAAGTTGGGTCGGTTTGTATCCCTTCCTAGTCCAAATAGGAGTCCTAGTAGAGTCCTCCTAGTCCAAGTAGGAGTCCTAGTTGAGTCCTAGTCCTAGTAGGAGAGGTGCTTGCGCAAGGAGCCCTCCACCTATGTATACTCTCCACCTGCGTGTGGAAGAGGGAGAACAAGTTTAAACCAAAGAAAACCCGAGCCTCTAGATTGTATTACTGCTAAGCATTCATCTTGAAGTATACCTGCAAAGTTGTGTGATATCTTGTTATTCCATTGGGAATGGGGGGATACAGGACCACTCATGATCTTTGATTACGTATGCAAGAGTGTGTAGTTGAGAATATCCAAAAGAATTGATTGTTGTTGCATTGGCAACAGGGGTTATCCAAGTGAGAGGTCTCAGTGTAGCAGTAGTTATTAGAAAATCCACAAAACATCCACAAAAATAAAGAGAGTTCATTGAGAAGACCGGGCCACCCCATATCATCTTGGTATCAGATTCTTGGGTTTACTCGGTGAGCAAATTTATCCATAGTTTAGTTGTTTTTTATTGAGATAATTCCTTATTTGGCACTTACTTAAAATCTTGTTCCCTATTTGGCCCTAAAAAAATTTTCTTCCCTATTTGACACCTTAACTTCATTTTCTTCCTAACATGGCCCTATAGTGCATTTTAAACACAAATAAGGATGTAAAAAGACTCTTTTGCCCCTGATGAATTTTTGTACCAAAATTTACAATAGAAGTTGAAAATAAGCGCATATATATATACGTCATCGAGGGCTTCGCCAACGGTGTTCTGGTACGGACGCACGCGCCAATGAAGTTGTTGCTGACGCAAAATCATCGATAGCTAACTCATATACGTATATACTTAGCACTTGCTTAATTAGATGGTTAATTCTTCTCGCGCCAAAAATACGTACATAGTTAGCAAATGTATGCGACATGCGTATCATACTCTAGATGCGTACGATTCGAAGTAATATTTGACTAATCGCCTTCATTACCTACAGTACTAGTCTAATACTACCACATCACTTTTATTACTTCTTGTGGGTTGTGACCCTTTTGCTGCACGTCAAAATGGGTGATGAAAATGAGACCGGTCAGGGATCACCTGCCTACTGACAGTCTGACACACATTGATGATGTTGTGGTCGCCAGGGAGTATTTGCTCCCAGTCCCCACGCTTGAGAAAAATAGTGGAATCTTATATTTATATTTACTAATTGGAGATTCCCTACGAGCCCTCACGAAAATCCTAGAAAACTATCAAAAAATAACTTTACGATCTAAATTGTGCGGTCAGGATAGAATGGAGAGTATTATTTGTATGGGACTCCTAGGACTAGGCAACGAACCGTACGTGTTGTGGCTAAACACGGCTCGTGCCCAGAATACGGAGATAGCTAGGAATTTATGGATGGAGTATTATTTTCATGGGACTCCTAGGACTAGGTAAAAAATAGTACGTGTTGTGACCCAACACGGCTCCTAAGAAGTTAAAAAAGGCATCATGTACATATTTGCTTTTGATTGATAATTATCAGTTTGAAGATAGAGTTACTCTGATTTGCTTCAGGAGCATCGATGGGTCCCTAGAGGACATCCAGTTTACGATAGTTCATGGGCAAGGCCATGTTTAAAGCGGCGCTAACGGGGGCCTCTGTTCCGCAAGCCGTGTCGCTGCCAGCTTGATAATTAAGTCCACTCTGACAGGGAAATTAGGACCACTACAATATTGCAAAGGCATACAGAATAGGTATCACGTGGGATCTACGTACGTGTATATTGTGATATGTTCCAATTTGAATGTTTATTTTCTGTTGTAGCTGCAGTCTGCATCTATATGCATCAACTCAAGGATTTCTTGCCCAGGTGGTATACAAGTTCATCATGGCATACATACTCGAGAGAAAAGACAAGCATATGCAAACCCTATAGTAGATGCCGCACCGACGCCGCTCTAGATATTCATTTCCGCAACGAAAAGTCTAAAAATAATTAACCACATGGTAGGTACGTAGTGACTTAAATTAATGAGAGAAATCGGTAATATGAAAAACCGCAGTATATGCATCCCAATAATGGATTAAGTATCTAACGATTTTAAGTTCTGACAATACATTTTGTATGATCATGCAAAGAAGAAACGATATAAAAGATACTATTTAAATATTTTTCATGGCAAATTATTTTAACGGAACAATTTTCAGGCATGTAATCAATCAAAATATTTTCTACGGAGAAGTATGACATGAGAATTCCTGAAACATTTTTTTACTGTTCCTATCCATATCAATTGATGGCATGGGCGTGTAATAATTCATCCTATGCTGCCACGACACAGGAGACGTGTTAGCTGCCGCCAAGGGAGAATGGGTATATGGACGTCAAATATCAGATTATAGGTGGTCATCAATATTTTTCTACTGTTTTACAAGCAACGTGAATTTAAAATATCTCCTATTGCTGTCTTCCATGGACCACTGGCATGTTATACTAAGAGTAGTTCGCTTGGCGTTACTCTGCTAGGGCAATGTTCTAGCACTCGAAGGCAACCTATTTAGGAAGAGTTTGAGCTGAGGCGAAAAGAAAAAAAAAACAGCCGAGTAGATGTGTTGAGTACACGCAACTACGCAAGCCATCTCATGGGAAGGTAACATGCAAAACATGTCGGTGGAAATCAATGTGCACGTTGAGTCCTGCCGGTACAGATTTAAATTGGTCATGCCCTCGCCTCTAGCCATTAACCTCAATATAAGATGGTATGCATTCAGCTAATAAACTAAGCAATCCTCATATCTCATATGTATATCTTTCCGGACCAATAAGGCGATAATTTAGGACCCAGCCATAATTACATGCAATGGTCGGTTTTTTGTTGTTGTATCATGTATCTAAAATTATAAAGTTGTTGTTAGGATTATCTTTTACCTTAAAATAGAAATAGCTCCGCAATAAAAAAAAACTTTTCAAGAAACTTATGTTACAAGCCACACAATTACTATTCTTTATATTGTGTATTGGCTGAAATATCAATTTAATTATTATATATTTCTTAGTTCTCATAAGAATTTTACAATTAAAATAATATAAATACAAATACAAAGCAATAAGTTAAGTATTTGTATAGAAATTGTTCATTGATGTTTATAGGACTTATTATTCACTAATGTCGTGGCCATTTAAATTATATTGATTTTAAGAGACTTATTATTCACTAATGTCGTGGCCATTTAAATTATATTGATTTTAAGATCCACCTTTGTAGCCACGGGTTCATGACTAGTCTTGAAAATTTTAATTATGGATTTTTGTTCTACTTGCTGCACTCGTCTACCATGTGGTCTACTGGAGTATCCAGTTTCTAAATTTTTGTTCTAAATATTTTTTTTATTTAGAGATTAGGTAGTAGCTCTCCGTATTGACTAGGCAACTGGATTTGTTTTATGAGGAGATTCCTCTGTAGGATAATAAAGAATACACTATTGAAACATTGCCCTGTGACGCTTTTTCTACGGATGAGTACAACTACCCATATGTGTGTGTGGGTGTGGGGGGGGTGGGGGGGATGTGTGACGGACGCCGATGATGTTTGTTTGTTACCGACTCAGATGTGTCGAATGCTGTTGGGAGAGCGCGGATGGAATGAATCTCTGTCGGACTATACTGCTGGTATCACTACTAATCAAACAAGCGACTAATTTGTATTACTGTAAGTAATATTTGCATCGTGTGGGACCAATATGACATAGAATATAACTATGCTTATTTTCAACTTCTATAATGAATTTTGGTACAAAAATTCATCAGGGGTAAAAGAGTCTTTTTACATCCCCATTTGTGTTTAGAATACACTATAGGGTCATGTTAGGAAGAAATGAAATTAAGGTATCAAATAGGGAAGAATTTTTTTTTATGGCCAAATAGGGAACAAGATTTTAAATAAGGACCAAATAAGGATTTTTCTCTTTTTTATTTCCTATCAAGAATAAGCCCCACAAAAATATTAGGTTTAGTTTGTGCCAGAGCCTAGATCAACACCAATTTGCATCTAGTAGTTGTTGTTTCTTATTGATTTGCGTTCCTGTTTTTCTATTTTTAGTTTTACTCTAATTAGGGTTAGGGTTCATCTAGTTGATCTTGTTTATCTTCTACTCAAAAAGCCCACAAAAATATTGGTACTCGAGTTGTTCTTGTTGCTATCGGGCTTCTATTCACACTTTGGCCACGCGCTCCCGCTTGCACTCGGACTTCGAGCCCTATCACAATACCGGGCCAATAGCTCCTGTGCGACAGGTTTCAGTTGAATTGGAAGGAATGCGACGTTTTTCGACGAAATAGCCTACGTGCGACGGATTGGAAGAAGAAAATAGCTCACGGCCAACATGGTTCTTAAGCGGAGCTGATCGGTTAGCTGTTAGGGTTATGCGACGCTTGGACCCACAACTTATCCACCTCAGCAGCGTGGGACCCACCTCACGATTCAAAAACAGAGATGCGCCTGTGCCCCACAACTTATCCACCTCAGCAGCGTGGGACCCACCTCACGATTCAAAAACAGAGATGCGCCTGTGCCCCACAACTTATCCACCTCAGCAGCGCGGGACCCACGACAGTGAATCTAAAACAGGGCTGCGCCCGTGCCCGAGCTGGTGTCTGTGCCATTTCTTTCCCTTTCCCCATTCTTCCTCGTCTCCGGCGACGGCGCACGGGATGTCCAGCTCCTCCGCCACGCAGTCAAGATGGCCAGAGTACGGTGCAGTTCCGATGACAAGGTGCCCGGACTGCCCACGGCCAGAGGCTCTGAAGCGGAGGGTCAGTAAAACTGACGAGAATGGAAATCTCGGGCGCCATTTTGTGTCCTGTTTGAGCATTCCCATGATGGGACGGGATGGCAAGGTAAGATCTTAAAACTGAGATGAGGAGGAGAGAGATGATAGGAGTATTTGGCATTCCAATTCGCGTTTTTTTCTCCTCGGTTTTGGGATCTAGATTCATGTCTACTGTTACAGATGCTGAAGAAATGTTCGCACTTTGAGTGGATCGATCAGTACGTTGCTAGGCTTGAATTTGAGGGCCACATTGAAGATCCAAATCTAGGTGGGTTTGCTCCCGATGTCAGCTCGGGCAGAGGAGGGCCGGCGGCGAGGATCACGCGCCCTATTGCTGGACTGCCCGTGGAGGCCGAAGTAAACGAGGAATTGAAGAAGATCAAGAAGTTTTTAAAGCAAATGGTGGATTTGCAGAAGCAAGCGAATCTCATGTCAGGAGCATTCTATTCTTGTATCATTGCTCTGTTTTTTGTTTACCTCTTGTTCATCCGTCGTTAGAATGGACTAGATTAATCTAGATTTTACTTGAGTTAGCTATGCAGAGGTAGCAATCTGTGCGCCGTGCTAGTTTCAGTGAAGTGTCTGATGTTAAATTTGAATATGCCCTTCGATGTTCAGTTGAAGTTCAGTTTCAGTGCAGTCACCAAAGTTCAGTTTCAGTAGAAAAAAACTTATTCGTTCTCATGCCGTAAGAGTAGTTGAAGAAAGGCCGAAAGAGTGTAGTTGGGCCAACAATTAGGCCCAAAGAGAAAACAAACCCACCTGCCTAGATTTGACTTATTTTAATTTGTAAAAACAATTGTTTTGCATGTCTTGGGTTCGTTTTCGTTTTTGTAGGCCCAAATAATTGGATTCGTTTGCATTTTTGTATTATGTACTTCATAAATATTTTGTTAAGAGTTGCATGCATTGTTCACCGAAATACTCCCTCCGTTCCAAAATGTAAGCCTTTTTAGCAAACTAGTTTAGCTTTCTAAAAAGGCTTACATTTTGGAACGGAGGTAGTATTTTGTAAAAACAATTGTTTTACTTGTTTTGCATGTCTTGGGTTCGTTTTCATTTTTGTAGGCCCAAATAATTGGATTCGTTTTCATTCTTGTAGTATTTACTTCATAAATATTTTGTTACGAGTTGCATGCATTGTTCACCGAAATATTTTGTAAAAACAATTGTTTTACTTGTTTTGCATGTCTTGGGTTCGTTTTCATTTTTGTAGGCCCAAATAATTGGATTCGTTTTCATTTTTGTATTATTTACTTCATAAAAGAGTTGCATGCATTGTTCACCGAATATATTTGTTACTAGTTGCATGCATTCGTTTTATGAATTAACGGACGCTCGAAGTAACACACTCTGATCATAAGTAAAATGAGGGAGACAATTGGTAGCAAACGACATATACTAGTAAACGACATATATTAGTAGTAGCACGGTTACATATACTAGTGAACGACACGGGCACGGGCCCAACTAAACATACATAAAAAGAAAAAGAAAAAGGAAAAAAAAACGGTAGAAACTCGAACGACACGAAGCCTAGATCACCGCCATGAGAGCACCATCGAGATGGAGGGGAGAGCACCGTCTTCACTCCTCGTCGTCGGCGGCCGGCACCCTGTAGGGGAGGGTGTGCATCGCAGTGCGGCTGGGCCAGAGGCTGTCGAGGTCGGTGAAGAAGTTGTACCCCGTGAAGCAGATGAACTCGCACCCCCCGTACCAGACACGACCAAGGAGGTGGTACGCATCGTAGGGGTTGCGGAAGCGGACAAGAATGCCCGTTCCTCCCGGGCGGGCTTCGTCGACGGTGAACATGGGCGGAGTGCCTGGAGGCATGTGGCGATAGAGGGCGCCAAGGAAGACCTCCACCAGCTCCTTTGCACCGCGCCAGCGAGACATGGCCCAGACGCGGAGCTGGTCCTCGACGACGACCCCTGCGGGGTATTGCCTCTCCCGCACGGTCCTTGGCGCGAGGAAGGTCTGGCCGGTGAACTGCATGCTTGCTTTTGCTTGAATGTGGTGCGTGCGAGTGGAGAATGGCGTGAGGAAGATGAAGGTTAGAGGAGGGATTAAATAGAAGGTAAGACATTAATGGATGCGTCCCTTCGTTCGCGTGCCCGCGTTTCTCTACTGGGTCAAGAGGTGTCTCGTCGATCACTGGAGCACGCTAGTCAGACTGCGTGGATCACCGCGTTCAGTGTGTTAATAGCTTAGATGCGACGCGTATGCATGCATGCAACGGGCAGGCGGCCCCGATCACACACGGAACGGAGAAACACACTAGGGAACACGTTCGTACGCCAGTTCCATGCACCGAACCAACGTCAGGCGCCGGATATTGTTGAACGGTCTAGATCGAATAGACGAGCCGATCCAAACCCCAGCCACTCAGCGCGCACGAATCCATCCATGCACAACGAGCCAATCATCATCTAGAACGAGCGCACACGCGGATCGGGGGCGTGCGTCACGTGCACACGGTGGCGTCAGTGAGCTAGGGTTTAGCTGGGGTTTCCGGGGTTATGGGGTTTCCGGGGTTTAGGGTTTCAGTGAGCTAGGGTTTGACATAACTAATTTAAAAAAAATCAAAAAAATAAACGGCTTTCGCTCACTCTCTATTTATGTAACTATGTTGCTATAAAAAATTGTATTCTTGTTAGATCCACGATGCAATGAAAAATATTCATACAATTCATGCTATTGATGGAATGAGCTAGGGTTGAGCATAACTAATTCAAAAAAAATCAAAACTATGTACAGCCAGCGCACATGATCTACTTATGCAACTAGGTTGCTATAAAAAATGGCGAAATTGTTACATCCAAATGTTAAAACCAAAAATCACACGTTGACGATATTGACAAAATGAGCTAGGGTTGAACATAAGTAATTCAAAAAAATTCAAAAAAAGAAATGCTTTTGGCCCTTAGTCTTATTATGTTGCATACAAATCAAAAAAAAATTAAAAACTTTGATTTTGAGTCGGTCAACGTTTTTGTGAAAACGTTGACTTTTTTTAAAATGAGCACAAATAATTTTAAAAAAATCAAAAAAAGAAATGCTTTTGGCCCATAGTCTTATTATGTTGCATACAAACCAAAAAAAAATATAACCATGGTTTATATAGAATTGCATGAAAATGTCTTCAAGAATATGGGAAACTTGTACAGAGTAGTATGGATTTCGAAGATCGAAGTTGGTGTGTTCTAGATCATAACTAATTCAAAAAAAATCAAAAAAATAAATGCTTTCGCCCATAGTCGTATGATGTTGTATAGAAACCAAAAAAAAAATTATAAACATGGTTTATGTACAATTACATGAAAATGCCTTTGAGAATATGAGATTCTTGTACATGTACTATGGATTTCAAAGAGCAAATGTTGTGTGTTTTAGATCATAAGTAAATATGTATATGTTTTATTATGGATTTTAAGAAAACTTGAGCACATAGTATTATTATGTCGTGTAGGAACCAAAAATAAATATAAATAAGATTCAAAATATGTGTTTTTTAATTAAATAATGATTTCAGAAAAAATAAAAGAATAAAATATAAAATTAATTCAAAAAATAATGAGACTTCATATTTACACTATATAGGTACGAGAGAGGTGTGGGAATTTTATTTGGATGATTTAGAGAAGATGCAAAAAACAACCCTCTTAGAAAGGGGGGCGTTTACCCTACCTTATGAGGCCGTTTGAAACACATTTTTCATGACTATGAGTCTAACTTAACAAAAGAGCTCAGAATGATCAGATAAAAATCACATTTGAGTTGAGGTAGCATTGAAACATCAAAATATTATTACATGCCAAATAAGTTCAACTTGAGTCAAAATTTGAATTTGAACCTAAATTTGAATTTGTCATCAAATATTATTACATGCCAAATAAGTTCCCGGTACATGCCAAACAATAACCAAATAATTTTTGATGGAAACATGTGCCCAACAAATGTTATTACATGCCATAAATTTGAAATGATCCACAGTTCTATCTCTTCCGACCACGACGTGTACCCTTCTTCGCCTTACCATTTGGTTTTTTTTGTTCTACTACGCACACAAGTTCACTCATCATCTTGGTTTTTTTCACTGGACTCGGGGACCACGATGATACCACCTCATGAAACTCGGGGATAGCAGATTCAGTTTCGACACTGTGCACAACTTCAGTTTCGACAGTGACAACAGCAGCTTCAGCTTCCGTTTGTGGTTCAGTTTCGACAGCAGCTTCAGGTTCAGTTTCGACAGTGACAACAGTTTCAGAAACAGCAGTTTCGACAGTCTCGACTGCAATTTCTTCAGTTCCAGTGACACCAGCAGTTTCAAATTCAGTTTGAGCACCAAATTGTTCTAGCCACTGACTTGATTTCCTTCTGCTGCCACTGACTCTTGCTCTTTTTGTTGGCCAACACTGTTCAACAACAATAGGCTGACTTGGATTCTTCCTCCTGAAAACAAGAAAGAATGCCACATTTTTATAATTGAAAAAAAAACTAAAATATGAACAAACACAAATAAACAAGCACATACTTTCTGGGTTTAGGAGGAGAGAAAATGCATAGCCTAGGTCCCTCTCTGTGCCCCAGTGTTTGGCACCTCTTGCATCTGTTTTTGTTACCCTTTTGAGCCCTTTTTGGCTTTTCATCTTTCTTGTCCTTTTTGCCCTTCTTACTACTCCCACCTTTTTCGAACCATGCTTTGAATCTACTCTGTTTAGGTCTGCCTGCCTTTCTTTTTACTAGAGGAGGACACATGGAAAATTCAAGAGGCACTTCTGGCCACTGCTTCTGATCTGTAAGAGGTGGAATTGGAGTTGCATATGCAGCTTTGAATTTTGCTACTGAATAATAGTCATGCAGATATGGATGCATATTTATCTTGTGCTGGCCAGCTAAGAAAAGAATTGCATGATCACATGGTTTACCAGTGGCCTGCCACTCTAGGCAACTGCAATCATGCAATTCTGTGTTAACAACATGCCTTCTTCCAGTCTTGTTATCTCTAACTTCAGCACCCCACAACGATGATTTTTCAACAGACAAATGTGTAAGACCTCTGCTTCTGTTGACCACCTGTTGCACCACTGCTGGAAGTTTATCACCTTGCAAACAATCACCAATCTTTTTTCTCAATTCCCACAGCCGCATGAGCATGATCCTGATTTGATCAACCATGTCATGCACAGGAAAATCTTTTAGTTGCTTCACCTTGTTGTTGAAACTTTCTGCCAAATTGTTGTTGATATGATCACACTTGATGGCAGTGTTGAATCCAGACCTGTACCATAATAAAGAATGGTAGGTGTTCAACCATGTACCAAACTCCTCACATGTTTCCATAACCTTATTAAGATGATATGAATGTGTCTGTTTAGTGTAAGATCTTGCTGCTGGCCACATCCTCCCAAATTCATCTCCTCTAAATTTTTTAATCAAATTCATCCACAAATGGCCGAAGCACTCCCTTTGCTCAGCATGTGGGAACACATTTTTAACTGCATTTTCCAAACCTTTGCATGCATCTGTGTGTACTGCCAAAGGTGACACTGGCCCTAAGCATCTTTTCAACTGCATCATGAACCATGTCCATGAAGCTTCTGTCTCTGACTGAAACAAGCCAACAGCAACTGGAAACATCCAGTTATGTCCATCTAGAGCATTACATGCTGCTAACTGACCATTCCACTTGCCTGTCAAAAATGATGAGTCTATGCTCAAATATGGACGACATCCTGCTTTGAAGCCATCGATACAAGGCTTTAAAGCCATAAAGAATTTGGAGAAATAAACCTTGCCATCCTCTGATACCTCGGTATCTATCTCGACAACACTGCCAGGTGACCTTTTCTCCACCTCTGCTTTGAAATTGTAAAGCAGCCTAAATGTGTTTGCCCAATCACCATACAAATGCTTCATTGCTCTTTGTTTAGCCTTCCACACTGTGGTATAAGCCAGTTTAATGGGGTATAACTTTTCCAAGTCTACTTGGAGTCTTTTGGCAGTAGTGTTGGGTGTTCTTGCCAAAATTGGAGTTATCTTTTCTGCAACCCAAATCTGTGATGTCATGCTTGATTTTTTCTGTGAACTTGTCAGACAAGTATGCTTATAAGGGATTTGGTTAACTCTAACAGTACTTCCATCAGGCTGCAGTCTAGCAGATATGTACCACTTGCAAGCCTTCTTACCACTACCATCAAAACCTCTGCACTTAGCATAAAACTTCTTTCGATCAGTCCAAACTGTCTTGGCATCAAACTGATGTCTGACTGCATAAGTCTTGAAAGACAACCTGAACTCTTCCATGTTTGGCCACAACTTCCCCACTTGAATGACAGGGTTCTCCTTGTCATACACATGCACCAGCTCTTCATCATTTGCATCATCTACATCATCTGCAGCATCTTCCATCAACTGTTCATCTACATCACTCAACTCTCTGTCATCGTTATCACTTGTATTAGCTTCATCCCTCTCCTCCTCATCTCTGTCATCGACTGGAATGCCAAATAGTTTGGCCATCTCAGTGTCAGCAATTGGTGCAATGACCAAATCAGTAGGCTCCTCCAACTCAACTGCATTCCAATCAACAACAGCAACATTTCCCTCTTCTGCATCTACATTAGCCCCATCGTTTATTACTGTCAGATCAGTAAAAATGGGAACGATATGCCTCTGTGAAGCCCAATCAGCATCGTCATCCTGCATAGCCAACTGTGACGGCACATAACCCACCTTCGAGCCAACATTCAGATCAACGAGCTCAGCAAAAAATTCAGCCCTGAGGTTTGCCCAGCCCTCTTGCCTATCGATTTCATCAACAATATCTTCACCATCTTCAATTCTGACATACTCTTCTTTGAAATCATCGTACCGCAATACTGAAACCTCTTGATCTGGACCCCAAAGCACTGTTTCCCCAATTTTTTTCACTAATTTCCTAATTGCATTCTCTTCCATCTCACGTAGCTCATTGGGATCAATCTCTGCACAATCAACCTCCCATTTCACAGTTGTGTCTCTCTGGATACTCTGAATGCTACCATCAACTAATTTTGCCGTCGATGGAAAGAAATTGATTACAAATTCGAAGGTTTCAGCAGCATCCCCTCTATTATATGCGGCAGTGTCAGACAGAGCAAGGATCGCATGAACAAAAGGGCGGGAGGGGCCGCATTACCTGTTCGAAGCTGAATCTGGCAGCTCCTTCTCGACCTGACCACGGGCTCCTCTCACCGCGCCGCCACCTCTCACCTTCTATCGGTTTGAACAAGCAAAACAGAGCTCAGATCTACATACAGGCACATGAAATTGGGACTAGATGCTTGCCTATACTATTCACTCACCACCATGGCCGCCGCCGCCGAAAGGGGAGCGGATCCGCTGCCGCCGAGAAGGGGGCTCCGCCGCCGCCGCCGCCGCCGCCGCCAGAGCTGTAGAAAAAAGCGCGGGCAGGACAGTTCAGTTCGAGCGCGAGTACTTTGAGGGGATGCGGTGCTAATTAATTTGGGGGCAAATTAGTTATGACATGTCTTAACGCAAATGGAACTAATTGACTAAGGTTTTAATGCCTGTTCGCCCGTGAGCTATTTTCTCCCTCCAATCCGTCGCACGTAGGCTATTTCGTCGAAAAACGTCGCATTCCTTCCAATTCAACTGAAACCCGTCGCACAGGAGCTATTGGCCCCACAATACCGCAACACAGCAAACACGCTGTCTCTCCTTACCGTGATCATATTCCACCGCACCCGCTCCACTCACCGTTTCGTAACCGACGATCCACAAGCAACCAAAATGCGCTACCGCAGCAACAACCACTACGTTCCAAAATCGCTTAACCGCGTCGCTCCTCCACTTGCCATAATCGTGTCCTATCCGCACTCTCGCACTCGAAGCCGCGCCACCTGCCGAAACCGCGTTGCTTAGGGCAGGTACAACGCGGGCTCTATGCCAGGCGCTAGGGAAATAAATCCCGGCAGTTTTGCCTTAATCCCAGCCGATTTTTAAGCATGGACGCATACATAAGCACATGTCGCTTAATTAATAGGCGGAAATAAAGACTCCAAGCGACTGACTCTACACTGCATGCGGAACTGCCTAATTAAGCGTCCCTCTTAAGAGGCTAGGGTTGTACTACATGCCCTTATACGCGTTGCAGACCCCGCGCGCGCGTTTGACTCGGTCCGCCGTCGTCGCTGCATGCGCGCGTCCCTTTGTCCTCGTCGCCCTTTGTCCTATTCGCGCGTTACACTGAAACCGCTACCGGCCAAAACGCGCCAAACTCGCTGCAGAACCGCCCCATGGTCTCGATTAATGCTGCTCGCGCGCACTTCCTGGACTCGGTCCATACCAAAACGCGTCGCCTCCGTTATCCACTCGCACCGCACCAAAACGCGTGGTTGCCACACTACCAGGATCGCGCCCTGGACTTTAACGCGTGGTTGTCGTGCTACCAGGCTGCTACACGCCACAATCACTGCCATACGCGTCCAAGGTAAGTTCGGACTCGTCGCATCACGCGAGCATAAAAATCCACACCTTTCATACACCGCAGCAAATCCACACAGTCGCGCGCACAAATCTCTGCCGGGCATCGTTTTTGAGCCATTTTCTCTCTTTTTCTTAGTTTCTCTTTCGTTTTTATTCCTGTTTTCTTCCTAGGTTTCCAGTCTGATCTTTGATAAGCCTTAGCACACAGCCCATCTACAGCAAATTTTTAGGAACCTACCCAAAGACTTGCTCTCTAACAGACTGCTCAATTTGATCAATTCTCGTCCATATTTTCTGTTTTCTTCTACTTGTTGATCATAGTTGATTCAAAGGCCATTGTAAAGTACACAAAAATAGAGAAAAGGAGAATAAGTATAAAAAAATAGAAAGAGACAAAAAGGAAAAAGAGGTCGAGCCATTACTATATCACTAGTGGAGCTTGATACATCATATCGTGGACATTTTTGTGGGCATTTTTTAGCAATCTTGTGCATATTTTCATAGAGTATTTACTAGTGTCTTTCCAGTACTTGTAATAACTCTTCCATATAATTGCTAAGTGATGACTCACAAGTATAGGGGGTGTATCGTAGTACTTTCGATAAATAAGAGTGTCGAACCCAACGAGCAGCAGAAGGTGTTGACAAGCAGTTTCGATGAAGGAATAACTCTAAATACTGGAAAATAAATTTGTAGGGGTTTTTAATATTGCAGATAAATAAAGTGCGAGTAAATAAAATGTAGTAGTAATAATTGCAGCAAGTGGCCCAATCCTTTCTTCAGCAAAGGACAAGCCGGTGAGTTTACTTATGATTAACAAACGTTCTCGAGGACACACGCACTACCAAATTCCGCGCGGTCTGGGACGCTTCAATACCGTTGCGGATGGGCTCCAAACTGTCGCTAATGGCAATCCGCGACGGTTTACTTGACGGAGTGAGAACATCCCTGATCGACTGTCACGGACGATTCTGCGACGTTAATTCAAACGGGAGAACGTTGAGGCTATTCGCAACGTTCAGAAAATCGTCGCGAGCATCTGAACCGTCCGGTCCCGGCCTATTAAGCGGCAACATTGTTTTTCGTCGCTGTCCGCTGACACGTGGTAAATGATTAACTGACGGTCCTTAGCGTAATCAGCTGACGTCACACTACAGGCAGCTTACGTTATTGCGATCGCAACATTTTTTCGTCAAAAATAGATTCTGTTAAGGCCCCGTTTATGACAACACCAATCCGTTCATGACGGCATAACCGCCGATCCCGTTCACGACGATTTTTGTTGTCGCGGCCTCGACCAATCATGTGAAACCATGTGGACGCCATCTGCGGCGAACTTACTAGCGTCGTGGTATGAGATGACGCAACAAGATAACGCTACGTGGAACAATCGTACGTCGCTGCGTGGTTTTTTTTGACGACGATCTCCGGTTGTCGTGGGCTTCGCGGTGACGGATTTTTTCCGACGCAAAACGACGCCACGTGGACCAAGTGCACGGTGTCACGTGGCGCCCTTTTCCGCGACGTTTTCTGTTTTATTGTGGAACTACCCAGTCGTAAAACAACACGTGAACCATGTGTACGGTGCCACGTGGCACCTTTTCGCGACGTTTTTATTTTCGTTGTGGAATTGTCCAACCGTAAAATGACACGTGTGCATGGCATACGGCACCATGTGTCCTAATCCGGGTCTGTTTTTACGTTACGATACTATAACGTTTTTTTTCCGTGCCAGATGTGTGCTTAAATCATCGTTCGAATTGACCTTTCCATGTTCCATATCAGAAAAGCAAACCACATAGCAGGCATCAAATACATAAATTGTAACACTAGTGGTTTATTTTACAGAAAAGCAAACCAACATACAGAAATTCTGTTTTCAGCAACACGACCATAGTTTCAATTACCACATATGCGCTGAGCTAACTGCTCAAGCAGGGCAACTCCTTCTTGTTGGCACGTTTTTAGCTCGTCTTGTTCCTTCCGTATTTCTTCCATTTCAAATACAAACCGGAGTCTTGTTTTTTTTAACTAAAGGGAGTTTTTATTACTTAAAGAGTTTTAAGCATTACACCCTAGTTGTTGTGATATCATGGAAGAATGTTGAGCTGCCGAATTAGGGAATAGCCTACAACTCATTGTCCTCACTTAATAGGGATTGACATGACTAGTCTCCTTCACTGGAATCTGAGTCCTCTTCAACATCATCCTCAGGAATGTACTTAGATCCAGAGTCTTCCTTCTTGATCTTTTTGGGTGTGAATATAGTAGGACATGAAAGAATACTTGCTAAAGACTTTACACCTAGTTGATGCATCCTTGCACTATTTTCCATGATAGTTCTTGCACGCTCTTCTTCCATGGGGTGCAGTGGTGATCCTAACATGAAGAAATAACTCAAAGTAAGCTCCAAATATAAACACTTGGTAAGAACCTAATACATCATAAAAAATTAAGGTACTCATCCTATAAGAACAGTCCAGTGTAAGTAATATAAATTCTGATCGTAAATTCGTAACTAAGACTGATAGGATCATGAGCAAACTGAGCTTAAACCTAATAGTATACATGATGGAAATAAGCAAACTATTACCGTAGGAAAACAAAGCTGGATACTTCTATATTTATTTGTATTCAAGATTAGCAAGAAGGTCCGCCTAACAATTTCCATTAAAAGAAACCATGCAGTCTTTTCTACTACGAAAGCACATATTTAAAAAAAAATGAGCATCAGGAGGGCAACACACCCATTTCCGCTACAGATTTGTCAGAATTACCACATGGACAAGCCTCTGTTTACCACTATACAAAGTTATAAATGCAAAGACAATAACAAACACGGGTATAAGGAACCATCAATCATACAACTAAACAGAGAAACGGTTTACAGAGATTTATTACATCAAACATTAGCAGGACAATTAAAAAGCATCGATCAAACAATTTAGAGATATTAATTGCATCGAACATAAGAAGGATCAAGCAGACAATTAAACAGACAACTAATTCAAAAAGATTAATTGCATTGAACATATGAAGAACCATCAATCTTACTATGTTTCTCGCCTTCAAACTTTACCTGTCTCGGCGTGGTTGCAGACATTGACGATGAAGTTACGGCGAGGTTGGAGACGAGGTGGAAGATCTGGACGTACGGCGAGGTTAATGGCGAGGTGGCATAACAGCGAGCACACGAAGGCAAGGCTGGTGACGACGTGGCAGACTGGTGAGCACGACGGAGAGGTGGCACACCAGGGAGCACATGACGGCGTGGTCGGTGACGATGTGGCAGACCGGTGAGCACGACGGCGAGGTGGTGGTCCTGGACGGTGACCTGGGCGGGGTGGGACATCTCGACGGTGACTTCAGAGATCTGAAAAGCGGGCTATACTGCGATGTGTAAGAGGGGACTGGAGGGGAGAAGGGGGAGTAGTTGATTCTTTGGGCGAGGGCCGTGGGGATAAGGGAGGGTTTCAAACTGATTAAATAAATGCCCTCCGTGATAAAGTTTGACCGTTGTGTGCGGGAGGGCTGAGAAGTAATATTCTTGCGGCAAAAATTTTGAGTGGGCTGTCCTGGCGCCAACTTTTCGGAGGGACGCAAAATTTTGGCGGAAGTGCCGGAAACTATGCTAGCCGTCGGATGCTGATGGGTGGCTTAAGCAAATTGACCATTTATGCAATAATTTACTAAAAGGACCTTGTGAGGAAGTAAAGAAGTGTTATGAAATAATTTTGGAGTTGAGGTCGTCGGCATAAAACGCGTTAGAATATGCGGAACGGTTCTATGTGAAACCAACAGTACCTAAAGAACTACAAATAACTGAGTACTTGCAACACAACCCATACTTTTAACTTAATTATAGAGTAGCAAAACACAATCACAGCACACACAGACGTGTCGACAAGTAAGAAACGACGAGTCGACGACGTAGCAGGTTACACATATGCTCTATAAGCACACTAGTTGCCGCGATGAAGGACACGAACAACCGGACGCACCAGTGGGACGGACTCGTTCCAGAGGAGCAAAGGATTGACCTGGACGCAGCACACCAGGGTGTGGTTCAGCCAGTAGAGGCCGCCGTGCAGATTTGCTCCCGAGCCATGCTCCCAAAGCCTGGCGTAGACCCCGCCGCCATCCTTGCCGTGTTCGATGATGAACATCCTCCGATCGGCGTACTTTGCGCCAAGCACGATGTGCGCGGCGCTCCAAGCATAGATATTTCCACCAGCGGTGAAAAACTGCACCACGTCGGAGAGGTCATAGCCGTCGGGGCGGACGTACTCGACTTGGTGTGCGTCCTCGAGTGGTTCCTCCCCGATCAGCTCGATGGTCGTCCAGGCCATGGCGCGCGCAGAGAGCACAAAGCTGACCTAGCTCTTTTGGTTTGCACAAGCTATATATTCGAGACGTGTTGATGAAGGGGGTGAGTTTTGCAGAGGCCCTCCAAATGCACCGATCGGGTAGTATAGCGGCGGGGAGAGGCCGGCCGGCGGATCATCAAACAACATTAATTGGTGTCAAGGCCGGCCTTTACCATTGAATTTTCTATCCAGACGCAGCGATGACAATGAGCACACACAAACGTCCGGGTCATGCAGGCGCAGAGCAACGCATGCACCACTGGCCAGTATGCATACGGCCGGCGCCGACTTCGACCCAGCAGCCCACAGCTAGCCGGCAACGCATGCAACGGCAAAAGCGAGGCATGGGCATGCATGCACATGGTCGGGCACGCGTGCAGGCACGCATTAAGATCAATACGCGAAGGGTCACGCAGGCACAGCACGCAGCGCACAGAGGCAAAGAGTGCACTTCTCGCGCGTCATGCAGCTAGCTCGCCCAAAGTTTGCAGGCATGGCGTGCAACAGCTAGCTAGCCCCAAAGCAGGCTCAGCACGCATGTAGACAGAATTGTCTTTCCCATGCACTGAGACATGAAATTTTAAGGGGTCGAGCATCTCTCCTCCTGCACTCCTAAAGTCCACTCCTCTATTAGCTTCTCTCCTCCTCCACTCCTATAACATGTCTCCGGTGGCGCCGCATCTCTCCGGCCAGGCACGGGTCGACTACATCAACCAGTGCTACGATAACATGTCGTGGCAGACGAGGCATCATGACCCCCAGGACGCCATGTCTTTGTTGTATTGGGACGAGCAAGTGGAGCTGGAGTACTTAGGGCGGCTCCACTCCTACATCATCGACAGCAGCGTGCACTCCAGCAGCACGGAGTGTTCCGACGAAGAGGAGGAGGAGGAAGAGGACTTGCCTGAGACAGAGTGGCGCCCCTTGGCCCCGCCGGAACCTGCCGTCCCGCCAGCAAACGCCTTCTTCCTCCCATGTAACTGCCCCATTTGCAGTTGGGCACTTGCATAGCCGGGAACCTTCCCGAACTGCGGGTCCGAGGAGTGCGACCACCTAGTTTAGGCTTTTATTGACTGTAATTATTATTATCTTAATTAAGCTCCCTTCAGTGTGAATATATTATCTTTATGTTGACTCAAGTTTGATTGAAACTCCCTAAATTTTAGCTCCGAAGGGGGTGTCCCAATTGTATATTTAGTTTGCCTGTGGTAGGCTTCTCACGCTCAAAGTCAACTTTTTCGTCTACCCCTTCCACCGCGTCGGAAGGGAGTGTCCCCATGGGATATTTTGTTTGGTTGTGTTAGGGTAGGCCATAGGTACATGGAGAACTAATATCTACCACTAGTTCTGATAAGACATTCTCTCAGGTTCGTCTGAAGGGGGAGTTTCGAGATGTAGTGGAAGAACCCTTCCTGTGTACAAGTGATGTCAGTGAAATCGGTCACACCTCTTATTAGGATTTTGGATCTCTCTCCGCCTCCAAACACACTTGTACAGACATGATTGGACCCCATCTAGGTTTTGTAGGGATTCCTATGCTCCGGAGCCCCCGCTTCAGCGAAACTCTGGCATGTTGACGGAAAAGTCAACTTGTTCGTCTACCCTTTCCATCGGCGTCGGAAGGTGGTGTCCTAATGAAATATTTTGTTTGGTCGTGTTAGGGTATGCTATAGGTAGATGGAAAACTAATATCTACCACATGTTCTCATATTATTCCCTCGGGTTCGTCCGAATGGGGAGTTTCAAGCTCTAAGTAGTCCTCAAACCTGCGAGAGAGAATCTGACGCCGGTGAAGCCCTAACACAAAGAGTGAGGGAATCTTATGCATCCAAGACCCATGCCACACTCTAACAAACATTTTATGTGATACCATAGGCTTGGGTGGGATTAAGGGTACGTTTGGTTGCCTCGCTCCTACAGGCGTAGCCTAGCTAGCTCAGCTTGCCTAGCTCGGCTCAGCTGACCTTGCCCTTGTATATACGATTGGTTGCATTGCTTCTGCTAGCAAAAGCGAGAGGCTAGTCGTTTGGATTGAACGTGCTATAGGGGGCAATCAAGCAACGCCCGGAAGCTCGTATATCAAACTGCTTGATTTTCATGTAATAATCTTTGTGGTGCCACCGTAATAATAATGGGACACAGAGAGACTTAGCGAAAACGTTGATCAAACTGCTTGATTGGAAACATTTCAAGTAAAATTAAATAATTGAAAACAAAGTTGGTATTCATAAATAAAAAAATCCTCTCACTTGAGTACATGCCTAACACATGAACATTATTTACCTAGTAGAAATTTTGTAAAACATAGCAATTATTTTGGAAGTTCCAACGAGAATGAATCGCACGGGAGGACGATAGTCAGGAAAGTTGTCAGAAATCCATCGCGCTACCCACTCGACGATAGCATGCATAGGCCTCCCTTTCAACATTGAAGCCACTTGTTCATTTGTGGCTAAAGCTGTCTGAAGTGCAAGTCTAATATATATGGGGTAAACTTCCATGTCATCAATTATTTTGAATATAGCTTCATTTGGATTGGTCACATGCGTGAACCGCATGGTATCCGACATATCACGCAGAGATTGTGTCATGTCTACAAGTGCACTGTCGTCACACTTCACCCTCTTGCCTTTGTCCTGCTTTCCACCTCTAGGACGCTTTGAAGAGGAGCTTTCATTGTTGCTGTCGCCTGGAAGACAATCAGAATCATATTGTGTTGCAGGATCAACCTCAGCGTCAGTGTCATTCTTATCACCGATGAAATCCTTGTCACTAGCAGAAACACGGTCATAGGGTGCTTGAAGTATTGTGAACTCTCCAGTAGCATGCTTATCCCGAAATATGAACTCCATCTCATCATAAGAGGAAATAGGCACGTTGATATATTTTGCCCTTTTGTCTTTGTTCTGAATAATGGAAGAAAAGGTAAAATATTAGTCTGGTAAAGAGTAGGCATGATAGTAACTGAAATATAATTTGAGATAGATTATATAGTGCTCACATTCTTCATCCGAACAACCTCAGTTTCCCCTCAGACTGAATCTTATCTTTGTAGTAGCATAGCATTTCTTCAACAACTTGGGGCTGCCACACCACATTGTTGCCTGCCATATCCCTGTGGCATCATTAAGATTACATGATCTTTAGACAAAATAATGAGCATAAGATGCAAAAATCCACTAGCACCAAGGAGAAAAATAATTTTGTGAAAAAAGATCCTGGTTACAAGTTATTTGATGAGTGCTGATACAATACATAATCAATAAACTCTTACAGAAACTAGAGTATTACAAATCAACCACGCCTAACATTACGTCTATTTCTCCACATATTAGCTGCCATGGTATCCCTACCACTAAGAACCTCCCTTTGTTCCTCAGCAAATCTCGTTGGACACGGCCAGCCGATCTTGGGTATTGTTCAAACCAGTTTTGCTCACTATAAACAAGTTCATCAGGTCCCCCATTTAACAATATCCAGTTGTGAAGGATGCAACATGTCATGACGACTCGTACTTGTGTAGGAAATGGAAAATAAGGTCTAGATGTGAGAATTTTGAAACGATTCTTTAAAGTCCCAAATGCTCTCTCAACGGTAGTACGAAGGGATGAATGCCTCAAGTTGAATAGCTCATTTGGGGTCCGAGGTCTGTTATTACCCATCCATTCACGCAAATGATATCTAGTTTGACGGAATGGTGGTAGGAATCCTTTTCTAGCCGCATACCCAGCATCCGCAAGATAGTACTTACCTAACAAGACAATATAAAAACAATTAAAATTCTTATATTTTTATAGGTTCCTATCACAAAATTGTAGGGACCAACCTTCAGGGACTCTAAGGCCATTTGGATGCTCAAGGGAATGCCTTAAAACGGTGGAATCATGTGCGGAACCCTCCCAGACCGCACAAACATACGTGAACAACAAATCAAAATCGACTGCGGCGAGAACATTCTAGGTGGGAAAAGGTTTCCTGCCACGAAATCTGTCTACTATCCGAGATGGTACGTTGTATGGAATATGGGTTCCATCGATGGCACCAATGCAGTCCTAAATAACCAGATATATATCAACTGATTAGTATATACAGCTATCATAGAATCAACCTATTTTTAACTGATGAAAAACCGGACAAAGGTACTGTAATATACCTTAAAATAGGGATCAAATCGTGGATTGTCTTGAATTTGGAAGGTGTATCGAGTGTTCGATGCCTAAGCATTTCTGGTCCAAGTTGCCCAATTGCATACAGTACTTTGTTGAAATAACGACTCACTGTCTCACCCGACCTCGTGAAATGAAAACTAATATCTATATTTTTCTTATGATGCCCTACTGTGGTTAGGAACATGGCTACTTGTTCCTCTACAGTGCAGTGCCATGTATCTTCAAGTGTTTTCAAACTCCGTAACTTTTGACATAGTTTGAAGAAAACGGATTTTCCCATGCGCAATTCCCCAATACAGTGTTTCTCCTCACCACAATATAATTTCCGCAAGTATGCCATCCTTTCTCTATTTCTTTCTAACAATGAATATCTTGTAGGGCTTATAGATTCACTTAGATATATGATGATTGTATAATATGCCACTACAAAAGCGCTGAAGAAGGCAATTTTCCTATTTATTTGTGCACTGTTCTCCATCTATAATTCAATCAGAGAAGATCAAATATTAATGCCAAACACAAGACGATATCATTACTGTATATATACTAGATGACCCGTTGCGCCACTGGCGCAAATAACGGATTTTTGCCGGAATTTTTTTCGTAAGAAAAATAATCCAATTTAATTAGAGATCACCTCCTTATAAAAACTTAAAAGGTTATATTTTCACAATTAGCTTCTAGGTGGGGCATATGATTAGGGTGTTTAAGTTGACGGGTGGCTTAAAATTTACAGCACCGTTTTGGTCCCGAGGTTTTATTTGGCTCCCACCGGCGAAGGGGCCGGAAGCAAGATTGCATTTTGGCCATAAGTATTAATTTTTAAAACCTTTTATTTGAATTTTTTGATAATCTTGATCAGATAATGGCTCAGAAGAAAGAAAATACACTTAAGGAATGATACGTCAAAACTGAAAAAGAACATTCAAGTCATCATGTCAATCATATTTATTCTACTTTGCAAACACAGAATCGAGATAGTTGCAAACATAGGTGATGCACTGAAATTCAGATAATAAAACTAACATAGATTAGTGTTGACAACAGTAGGTTTATTCTGTCTACATAATAACTTGATTCAAGAAAAGAGTTATTCAATGGAACCAAAATCTGGCAGCAAGCTTCTTCAATGACTGATTTGTTATGTCTTATGGATAGTGATAAATTATGATACATAATAACCTGGATTCAACAACAACAAAAAATGGACAGAAAATGAAACAAATGGGAAATGGGTAAACAATTGTTGCTCCTCGCTCCTGCCATCATCCATGACCCCCTCTCATCTGGAAAAAAATGATAAGTATAAACAACATGAACGTTTAGAAAATTTGAAGCTAATCTCATTGCATGTACTGAAATCAAAAATCAAAAAATAACAAATGCTCGCATCATTTCCAACGATAACTGATGTGTATAAATCATGACTGTAAAAATGCCCTACTGATGTTATAAACATTAACTATGTGTCAGCAATGGTAGCTAGCAAGTTAGCAATTTTCATGTCTGGCGGTGTCAGATGGCTAGCCCCTCCTAGTACATCACCAGAAGAGCAAGATAACAAAAGTTCCCAATTTCCTTTTACCAAAAACAATAAAGCAACCTCTACAGAAACATATGCAAGAATCTTTTGTTATGAAAGTGTGGATATACAAGGCCACTGGGTGCTGCTAGACTGCTAGTTTATGCGAGTGCTTGCATGAAGATATTAGCAGCACTGAGATGGGCTCTGAACGGTGACGGTCATAGTGCATGGTAAGAATAACAAATAATAATTTCTTTCATGATAGATAAAAATTATTTCCACGGCCTCAACATAGATAACTAAATTATTTCCATATTGGCGCATTGATCTCCTTCATGCCCTCTAGCCTCAAGATCTCCTCCAGGCACTTTGGCCTCAGCATTTGGCCATAGCTCTATAGCTAAGCCAAGGGTGGCTACCTAGATAAAAAGTCAAAGATAGTTGCAATCTAACCTATTTATTCACTCCAGCCAGCAAAAGATATCCATATGAAAAATAAATGTTGTGAAAAAAAGAGAAACGAAGCCATATATTATCTGATTCCAAAGCAGCTAGCGATAAGGGGAAAAGGCGACACACACATGAATTTCTCCCCTTCTTCTTTCTCTTTCTTCTCATACTCGTGCGTGGACGCGTCCCCTGCCTCCTCTTCGCCCACGCCAACCGACATCACCACCGTTGTGATCCTTTTCCAGATGCGACCCCCGTCGTCCTCTTCTCTGATAGGTTGCCGGCTGTCCGAATTGTTGTTGATTCAAGCGCCTGCGGCCGCCTTTGTCTAGCTTTGCACCCACGGATGTCTCCTCCAGGATGCAGTCTTACTCGCCGACCTCGGCCCCACAGGCCAGGCCTCCGTCTGAGGCTGCCCAAACCAAGGCCACAGCCGTGCCTACACGCAGCTGCGCTACGGGGACATATTGTGAAGACCTGAAACACCAGTAGGATATTTGTGAGCATTTATCTATTTTAACAAAGATATATTTGTATCGATATGGAGTATCTACAAAATAGTACAAACAAATTAAACTTTGTTAATTTACATAGCAAAAAAAAGAGAATAGGAACACCATGGTCATGATTCCACAATGTACTGAATAAGTAAAAAATGTGTGATCTATCTCCACTGTGTACCAAGATTCTAGCAATATCCTTGTCTCTTGATATTTCCGTGTGAGTTAAGCACGTCATGTAGTAAATATATTTCTTCTTAGTCTAACAACATGCACTTAAGAAGATACTGAATAATATAGATAGTACGCTGATGAGGATTTCAATTTTCAATCAGCAAAAGGCCCAATTTGCTGACAGTCTGTTTTTAAAATGCAGGCCAGAAAAAATAGGAGACACCATGGCCCTAAATCTTATTTAATAATCACACGGTAAGTGTAATACATTTACATGAATCTGCTATATCAGTAAGAGGTAGACGCAGAGCCCTCGCCAAAAGAAAACCTATTTTTGGCTTCTTCAAGAGAGTTTTCTCAGTCTGCACAAAACAGAGAATGCCAAACATCAAAACAATTGCATCCTGCAATATTGAACTCACAGTGATGCAAACAAATTTATAAATATGATTTGGGCACTACCATGCCAGGCGAATCATTACGGCCATGCAAGAATATATAAACAATACAATAAGTTAATTGCACAAACTTGAGGTTGGTTAATAGTAGCGGCAAAATATGTGTATTCAACAAGGATCACATGGTTATTTACACAAGGTTGAACAAAAGCATCAAAATCGGGGCTTAAGAGGGTCATGTAGCACAACAGGGCAATATATACAAATAAAGGTGGCGCGACATATTGATGGTTGGAAACTGAGTTATATCTAAGCATTGCATAAACGAATGTGAAGACGTCATAGGCGAAGGTGACAAAGAGACAGGTATGTTTCATGGTAAGCTACGAAAGAACTGCAAAGATAGTATAGCAGTGCTATCAGCAAGCTTGAGGCCATTAGACTGGCAATGTCTATGTTTCTACGGGAAAACAAATGCCCAGCAATAGATGTACATAAAATGTGCAGATCCACTTTAAATAAAACTTAACTGGGGTAAAAGAATATCTACACATAAAAAAAATGAGAACATGCAAATCTGAGTGTAGACACTATGCTCCCCATCTCATGTTATGTCAATAGTGACAATATTATTGTTTGAAAGGTTAGCCTCATGTGCGAATTGCAGTCGACGTATTTTCAACCTGGTAAGAATTTACTATGCACATAAAAAACAACAAAATGTATAATGAGCAATTAGAAAACCTTACTTGTTCACAAAAATCCAAGCTATCATTCAAGGAAAATAAGGAAATGGATAATAAGATAGAGCCGAAAGTTTATGTAGCGTTATCATGCAATGCCCATGTCACATTTGTTCACTTTCCTACATAACTTGAAGTAGACAGATCATTGGATTATGTAATAGATCCAAGCTATCTTTGCACTGAGACAGATGATGTGAACCAGAAAGAAAGAAGGAGTCTTCTAGCAAGGAAGCAGTGTCATGCAGAGAGAACCATCCACTCCCACAGAATATAACAAACAGAGAGCAGAAGAAGGCATCAAACCTGGATCGAGGAAGCCCACCGCAAGGCTTCCGCTAACAATCCATGGATAGAGCAGCACCCGAGGAAGAATATTGGCAGGGAGGGAACCAGTTCATAGGCGTTGGAGGCTGTTGATCTCACAGACTGCCTTGCCACACTGCACTTGTGAGCAGCAACATGTGTGTTGCCGCTAGACACTAACGTGCAGATCTCATGCCTACAGATCCTCTCTGTTTCAGCTCAGGACTATTATATCTGAAAAAATATATGAACGATGCATCATTCAAAGTATACCTATTATAAAATTTTGCATCACTCTTTCAGTTTTCTAGTAAGAGTTGTGCTATAGAAGATACAATAAAGTATTATCTGGTACATATGTGCAGTACACTTAGAGTTGAAAATAAATATGTGAAATACATGAAGCATCATGAAAAATGGATTAGAACTGAAACAAATGGACAAAAACATAAAAGGGAACCTGTGGCCATTAATTCTGTTGAAACAAAGTTCTCTTAGAATTGATATTTGTACATGAATAGAGAACACCTACTGTCAGGGCTGCAGGTTTCCCACTTCGTCGATCCTAGCTCCTCCGCCTTAACATTCAAATCTACCTTCAATACTAAATCAAGCGACTAAATCGTAAGAAAATATATTTTTTCTGTATGGGAGTGTTTCTTCTTTCATTTACTTATATCAGAAGGGATTGAGTTGATTTAGTTTATTTTTAAGTAGGAGAGGAGAACATTGGTGACATTAAGCAGGAGCCTAAGACATGTACAGTTGATTCAGTTTATATATTTTAAAATATGCATCATAAAATATAAAAATAAGAATACGTGTTTTATGAACTAATGAACAAAAATGCAGAAGACATAGAGAGTCGGTGAGCTGTACTTCTTGAACTTAGGAACACAGATGCATAAGGTAGGGGAACCAGCGACAGATCGAGAGAAATGGTACCCTCAGACCGCCACCATTATACCTCCTTGTCGGATACAGCGCAGGCTGTTGATTTTAACTGCTGCGAGCTTATGTCCAAGGGAGGAACTGATGCTATGCGTCACCATCTCCAGTGACCTCAAACATTGGATGCGCGGACGACAAGCCATCCGAGCAGGCACAACCATAGCTAGCAGAAGATTAAAAGAACTAAACCAAAGCATCCGATGCATTTGAAGTTGAACTACCCATATTAAATATACTTGATGCGCTAAATTGTCTAAAAATTTAACCGTAAATATTGGCTATGGGTCTCAAAGAAAGAAAGAAAAAGGAATGAAACATTCTATGTGTTCATGAAAGGGTGAAACCACACAAGCAATATATAAACTTCCTATTGCAAGTTAGATTACATGCCCCTATGGTGTAAAATAGGCCTACTACATTCTTTCTTTTCTAACATAAGTACATAACCAAAGCCCTTCAAATAGATATGCAATATTATTAGAAGAATATTTCAACAAAATAAATGTCTTACGCATATGTATAACAGCAAGTAGAAAACTAAATGACCACTGCCAATTTCCAAGCCTATCATTTCCTCCTCGTATTTTGACATGCATAGAAATTTGAATATTAGTACAAGCAGAATTTCCAGAGCATTATTAAGAAGCAAAGGGTCCGATTAAACATTTTTTTTAAAGTAGCTAAAACACGAAAAAGGCTCGCAAATGACCTAGACATGAAAATGGCTTGCAAAGGATCCAAATAGCTAAAACATGAAAATGGCTTTCAAAGGATGGAACAATTGGCAGACAGCCCCAAGCATTTCATACTCATTTAACTTGTGGATCAAACAAATGGAAAAGACAAACAAACTAAATTAAACAACAAATTGGATCATGGCCCCTAAAAAATAAATTGAGGGAAAAAATTCTTGTTCAACTGAACCGAGAGGACTGTGAGGCGAACTTGCCTCCCTTTTATGCTAATGCCAGTTTCCTACATCATCCGCACCTGAGCTGAAGAAAGATGCAAGGGAGGATGTGTGCTCAACTAAAGGTGGGCAACCACTCCCCCGGCAAATACATCCGTCAGTGAGCCCTCTGCATCAGGAAGGAAGAGCAAGGCTGGCCGCCTACACATAATCTATGATCAACGATGCGAAAGGTAGAACCAAGAGGCAGTATCAATTCATCAACTCGTAGATAAAGGTAAAGAAAAATACTAATCCAGACACAATTCGCAAGATAAAGTTCGGCGCCCAAGGCAATACACACCCCAGTTTTTGTATTCCCTCTCTTCATCCCCCATTAGACCCACAGACCCGAGAAATAAAGAAAAAATCAATCAGAGTGTGTTTAAGCATCATAGGAGTATCAAGAATCAAAAAATCCTTATACACATATATACTTGACTATCAAGAATCAAAAAATATGGAGTTTAAGCATCATAGGAGTATGATATGTGAAATTCCATATGTATGTGTTCTTCGACGGATTAAATAATAAAAGGATATGTTAAATCAGTAAATAAAGAACTTCCAGTAACTCTATAAGAAGTAGGCCATGGGTAATGAAGAGAGAAATATTATTACTTTTGATTACTGCTAATTTACATATTATGTAATGCCTCTTACAATACCTAAGAGTTCATGTATGTGAACTTCAATTTTCTGTATGAGATAATTAACTGCTAATGATATCTAAGCGATTCCATATTATTCGCAAACTTGTTGAAATACCTCAACTCAATCACAAATAAATCAGGTTTTCCAGATTGATACAGAAACCAAAGTTTATTCTAAATCAAGGGAATAAGATTACGAATCAGGTACAGAGAGGGACACTGCCTGAAATCTCCTCCATGAAATTTGTACGAACCAACAATCTGGAACATTTAGAAGCCACAAATTATTAGAAATTGTTAGGCATCTAAAATTTAATCATCTGGCCATGCTCTAGAGTAAACGCAAGCAACACACATCATTGACAAAAATAACAAAACAAGGGATAATCCAAAAAAGGAGAGCTAGAAAAATATCACGCATCGCTAAAATTATGGTTTTGAAAGGTAAGCAAGTAATAAACCAGCATCGAACCTATAAAAATATTGTCCGCCTTCTGCATGGAATATCAATAAGTGCATCCTCGCATATTCGTATCTGACCAGAGAAATCACCTGATAACACTTTCTGAAATGGTCAGGTTTATCAAGCCATCATCCTCCACTCCGGGACCTATATGGTGTATTGTAAGAACAAGGAAGTGAGATGCTAGAATTGCTGAAGTTGCTTTTGTGGTTAGATTTTTTTGCAAATTACTTCAGACAGAAAATATAGCATACATGTGCATAATAACAGATAATCGGACAAAGTGATGCAGCGAGCAAACAACAACTCAATGTTGTTTGATAACGTATAACACAACTACAGTTTAAGACGATATAAACTCCAGAGTAGAAGAAAAAAATAATTATGGTACATGCCTAATCTTTCTCCCTTGATTGTGGATCGTTTTCATATGTGTGCTAAAAAAAAGTAAAAATAGACAGTTTGAATTGAAACGGTCCAGCGGAAACCGAAACAATCAGCAATTCTTCAGCCTCATTGACATGGAAGTTTTGCAACTATTATGGCCACACCAAGGAGTGGTGTCACAAGTCAATATGGCGTGCCTTCCTCACGGCCCTTGTAGATGTGGCAAATACCCCCAGTATGCAAAGGCACCAGGGTAAACAGAACATAATTAAGACCTACTTCCGTCACATGTAGCCTCTCCTAACATATTTCTACTGCATAAATTCCAGCTTCTCGATAAAAAAAAACAAGGCAGCTTCTGACCAAAATCTTAGCCGCAGGGTCGAGTTGAGACCACGAAAGGGAGGGAGGGAGGAGGAGCGAGGTGTACACCTGCTTCAGCTGTCCCCTGCGCTTGGAGAGGACGACGATATGGTATGGTCGTTGAGCGTTTCCATGCGGCGTCCCTGAAGCAGATATCGACGATGTCGACGGAGGCCTTCCTAGTGCCGACCACGTCCCCGGCCAGTGGGCACTGCTTCCCCATGTTAAGGAGAGACTCGATCGCTGCGTCCAGGTAGATCTCCTGCGCCCACCACCGTCTCCATCAGGGTTAGTAAGAGCAGAGCAGAAGCAGATTGGATCGAAAACCCTAGGCTGCCCAATAGGAAATGTCCCATCAAATCGAGCGGCCGCAACAAAGGAGTCTGACCTGCTGCTGTCGCTGCCGGGCGCCGCTCGGGGTGAGGAGCCAGAGGAGGAGGAGGGGAAGCAGAACCAGGCCCGCGGAGGCAGTGTAGGGGCGAGGACAGGGAGGAAACGTCATGGGGAGGAGAGACGCGAACGGGGACTGGGAGGCGAGACCAAGCCGGCGACCTTGATCGCCTCCCCATGGAGACGACCTGCGCCCGTGGTACCTGCAAGCGGTCGGGCGCGGCGACCGGCTCCTCCAGATGCGCCACACATCGGGGAGGGCGACCTGCTGCTGCTGCTGCTGCCGCGCTGCCTGGCGCCGTCGGGCCTCGGCGTGAGGAGACAGAGAAGGAGGAGCAGCAGCACGAGGCCCGCGGCGGCGGTGGCAGTGCAGGTGAGGTAGGGGAGGGGAGGAGACGAGCGGCAGGGGCGGATGGAGGTTCGGGGGCGCGCGGGGCAGAGCCTCGATCTAGGTTTTCATCTCACTGCTGCCTCACATACGGCCAAGTCTCCCCACGCGCAGCCAATCCGACGGCTACACATGGCACTCCCAGGAGGGACGCGCGAGCGGAAGCGAGTCGTGGACGTTTGGCGAAGACATACACCTCATCCAACCTTTATAGAAGTAATGCATCACAGGAAAATTTTAAACCCAGCTATGTTGACATGATGAAAAATTACTTGAGAGTACTGACATAATCCCACAAGTCTTCTAAGAATCTGTCTTTATTTCTATACATTAAAGGAATCACGTATATATATGCAGATTCTGCCACTACCAATACACGTATATATACATTCAGAGTAGTTAGCTACCCTAGTCGCAACCAAATCAGCACACACTTGCAAAAGGAAAAAAAACAGAGCTGCTCAAGGTAGTCTGCTGCCAACGGATCCACACATGCATGAAGGAAAAAGGCGGCGCTACACAGGCATGAAGGAAAAAAAGGCAGTCGATCCAGCTCGTACGCGTGGAGGCTTCGGAGAGCTGCGCAGCTCGAGCGCGCGTCGTGGACGATTGGCGTAGACACACAACCCCTCCATCCTTTATAGGAGTAATGCATCACAGGAAAATTTTAAACCCAGCTATGTTGACATGATGAAAAATTACTTGAGAGTACTGACATAATCCCACAAGTCTTCTAAGAATCTGTCTTTATTTCTATACATTAAAGGAATCACGTATATATATGCAGATTCTGCCACTACCAATACACGTATATATACATTCAGAGTAGTTAGCTACCCTAGTCGCAACCAAATCAGCACACACTTGCAAAAGGAAAAAAAACAGAGCTGCTCAAGGTAGTCTGCTGCCAACGGATCCACACATGCATGAAGGAAAAAGGCGGCGCTACACAGGCATGAAGGAAAAAAAGGCAGTCGATCCAGCTCGTACGCGTGGAGGCTTCGGAGAGCTGCGCAGCTCGAGCGCGCGTCGTGGACGATTGGCGTAGACACACAACCCCTCCATCCTTTATAGGAGTAATGCATCACAGGAAAATTTTAAACCCAGCTATGTTGACATGATGAAAAATTACTTGAGAGTACTGACATAATCCCACAAGTCTTCTAAGAATCTGTCTTTATTTCTATACATTAAAGGAATCACGTATATATATGCAGATTCTGCCACTACCAATACACGTATATATACATTCAGAGTAGTTAGCTACCCTAGTCGCAACCAAATCAGCACACACTTGCAAAAGGAAAAAAAACAGAGCTGCTCAAGGTAGTCTGCTGCCAACGGATCCACACATGCATGAAGGAAAAAGGCGGCGCTACACAGGCATGAAGGAAAAAAAGGCAGCGCTAGCTAGAGTACTACTCCAGATTGACATACGAGCACAGCAAAAAGATGAGCTAGATAGCAAATCCACACATCCATACAGAAAAGTGAGAGGGCGAAGTGGATACAGACCTGAGATAGGATAGAGTGCAGAGGATTCAGATAGCAGCACGAACTGAAATTCTCGAAAAATTAGATGTGAATCTTGTCTCTACTGGCAATCTTGGGCAGGAATTGGCGTGTACTCAGCCTAGATCTTGTGGATTTAGACAGGAACTCATGCTGTACTCAGCCTAGATCTGCTGTATTTATTGAGAGGGCTTCAAAGGACATCGTTATGGATGAGAGAAAATTTGGGGATAAGTGGAGGAAGAGGTCGACCTGCAGAACAAAAAAGTAGTGATTAGTTGCGGACTGAATCCTTCTCCCCGGCGAGTTCGGTAGTTTGGCGCGACATTTTTTCTCTCGGGTCCGATTTTGCCGTCGAGGGCGAGCCAAATCGGCCCTCCCGAGGGAGCTAGGCTATTCTGGCCAGACGAGGCTAGCTCGCCGTCAAAAGCTAGATTTTTTTGGGTACCAAACGGTTAGCCTAGCCGAGCCAGGCTATAACAGACTTTGCCGCGGAACCAAACGTACCCTAAGACGCTCCGGAGCTCCTCTCCGGAGAAACCCTAGGCTCGTTGGAGAAAAGGACAAAACTGCCAACCTGCCCCTCTACGTGAGCCGAAAGGGGGTAGAAAAGCGGAACTAATTGCTTGGTTCTGTTAGGTTAGGCTCAAGTAACACCCAAGACAATGTTAGGGCCCACCTCTTTTCAAGATTCCCCCCGTTCCGTTAGATCCGGAAGTTTCAGACTATGAGTAGCCCTGGAACCCACGAGAGAGAATCTAGCACCGGTGAAGCACTAACACATAGAGTGAGGGGATCTTGGGCATCCAAGACCCATGCCACACTCTAACAAACATGTTATGTGATACCCTAGGCTTGGGTGGGATTAATACGCTCTGAAGCTCCTCTCCGGAGAAACTCTAGGCCTGTTGGAGAAAAGGACGGAACTACCGATCTAGCCCCCTCTACGTGAGCCGGAAGGGGGTAGCAAAGTGGAACCAATTGTTTGGTTGTGTTAGGTTAGTCGCATGGAACACCCAAGACAATGTAGGTCCCACCTCTTGGCAATATTCCCCCTGTTCCATTAGATCCGGGAGTTTCGTGCTTTGAGTACCCTAGAAACCCCGAGCGAGAATCCGACGTTGGTGAAGCCATAACACAAAGATTGAGGCAATCTTGGGCAAGAAGACACATTCCAAACTATAAGACACATGGTATGCAATATTCTAGGATTGGGTGGGATTCAGAAGCTCCAAAGCTCCTCTCCGGAGATACCCTAGGCCCGCTAGAGAAAAGGACGGAATTGTCGTTATAGACCCTCTACGTGAGACAGAAGGGGTAGCAAAGTGGAAATAATTTCTTGGTTGTGTTAGGTTAGGACCAAAGAACACCCAAGACAATGTTAAGGCCCACATCTTGGAAATATTCCCCCGTCCAGTCAGATCCAGGAGTTTCGGGCTCTCGGTATCCGGGAGCCCATTAGAGAGAATCTAACGTCGCTCAAGCCCTAACACAAAGAGTGAGGGAATCTTGTGCATACAAGGAACATTCCACACTCTAACACACATGGTATGGAAAACACTTGGTTTCGGTGGGATTCGGACGCTCTAGAACCCCTCTCCGGAGAAACCCTAGGCATGCTGGAGAAAAGGACGCAATTGTCGTTCTGGTCCCTCTACGTGAGCCGGAAGGGGGTAGCAAAGTGGAACTGATTTCTTGGTTGTGTTAGGTTAGCACCAAGAAACACCCAAGAAAATGGTAGGGCCCACATATTGGCAACATTCCCCCCCCCCCCCCGTTCTCCGTCAGATCCGGGAGTTTCGGGCTATGAGTAGTCTTGGAACCCACGAGCTAGAATCCGACGCCGGTGAAGCCATAACACAGAGAGTGAGGGAATATTGGGCATCCAAGACCCATGACACACTCTAACACACATGGTATGGAATAACCTAGGATTCGGTAGGATTCAAACGCTCCGGAGCTCCTTTCCGGAGAAACCCTAGGCCCGCTGAAAAAGGACGGAACTGCCGTTATGGACCCTCTACGTGATCCTGAAGGGGGTAGAAAAAGTGTAACTAATTGCTTGGTTCTGTTGGGTTAGGCCCAAGGAACAACCAATACAATGGTAGAGCCCACCTCTTGGCAAGATCCCCCCTGTTCCGTCAGATCCGGGAGTTCCGGTCCCTGAGTAGTCATGCAACAACTAGAGAGAATCTCACGCCGGTGAAGCCCTAACACAAAGAGTGAGGAAATATTAGGAATCCAGGACCCATGCATGCCACACTCTAACACACATGGTATGGAATACCCTAGGCTTGGTTGGGATTCAGACGCTCCGGAGCTCCTCTCCAGAGAAACCCTGGGCTCGGTGGAAAAAAGGACGGAACTTCCGTTCTGGACCCTCTACGTGAGCCGGAAGGGGGTAGCAAAGTGCAACTAATTGCTTGGTTGTGTTGGTTTAGTACCAAGGAACAACCAAGACAATGGTAGGGCCCACCTCTTGTCAAGATTCCCCTTGTTCCGTCAGATCCGGGAGTTTCAGTCCCTGAGTAGACATGTAACAACTAGAGAGATCGAATATCACGCCGGTGAATCCCTAGCACAAAGAGTGAGGGAATATTGTGCATCCAAGACCCATTCCACACTATAACAGACATTTTATGTGATATCCTAGTATTGGATGGGATTAAGACGCTCTGGAGCACCTCTCCGGAGATACCCTAGGCCCTTTGGAGAAAAGGACACAACTGCTGATCTGGCCCCTCTACGTGAGCCGGAAGGGGGGTAGCGAAGTGGAACTAATTGCTTGACTACATTAGGTTAGGCCAAAGGAAAACCCAATACAATTTAGGGACAACCTCTTGTCAAGATTACCCCCGTTCCGTCAGATCCAGGAGTTTCGGGCTCTTAGTAGCCCTAGAACCCGCGGGAGAGAATCCGACGCCGGTGAAGCCATAACACAAAGATTGAGGGAATCTTGGTCATCTAAGACACATGCCACGCTATAACAAAAAATTTATGTGATACCCTAGGCCTGGGTGGGATTAAGACGCACTGGAGCTCCTCTCCGAAGAAACCCTAGCCCCTGGAGAAAAAGGACAAAACTGCCGATGTGGCCCCTCTCTACGTGAGCCGGAAGGGGTAGCAAACCGGAACTAATTATTTGGTTCTGTTAGGTTAGGCCCAAGTAACACCCAATAATATTGTAGGGGGCACCTCTTAGCAAGATTCCCCTTGTTCCGTCAGATCCGGGAGTTTCGGGCTGTGAGTAGCCATGGAACCGGCGAGAGAGAATCCGACGCCGGTGAAGCCCTAACGCAAAGAGTGAGGGAATCTTGGGCATCCAAGACCCATGCCACACTCCAAAAAACATGTTATGTGATATGCTAGTATTGGGTGGGATTAATACGCACCGGAGCTCCTCTCCGGAGAAACCCTAGGTCCGTTGGAGAAAAGGACAAAATTGCTGATCTGGCCCCTCTACGTAAGCCGGAAGGGGGTAGCAAAGTGGAACTAATTGCTTGACCGTGTTAGTTTAGGCCCACGGAACACCCAATACAATTTAGGGCCTACCTCTTGGAAAGATTCCCCCTATTTCGTCAGATCCAGGAGTTTCGGGCTCTGAGTATAGCCCTGGAACCCGCGAGAGAGAATCCAATGCCAATGAAGCCATAACACAAAGATTGAGGCAATCTTGGTCATAGAAGACACACGCCACACTATAAGACACATGGTATGACATACCCTAGGCTTGGGTGGGATTCAGACGCTCCGAAGCTCTTCTCCGGAGATACCCTAGACCCGCTAAAGAAAAGGACAAAACTGTCGTTATGGACCCTCTCCGTGAGCCGAAAAGGGGTAGCAAAGTGGAACTATATGCTTGGTTGTGTTAGGTTAGGCCAGAGAACACCCGATACAATGGTAGGTCCCACATCTTGCCAAGATCACCACCCCCCCCCCCGTCCAGTCAGATCTAGGAGTTTCGGGCTAGCTCTCAGTATCCTGGAACCCGCCAGAGAGAATCCGGCGTCGGTGAAGCCATAACAGAGAGATTGAGGCAATATTGGAATACAAGACCCATTTCACACTCTAACACACATGGTATTACATACCCTAATCTTGGGCGGGATTTAGACACTCTAGAGCTCCTCTCTAGAGAAACCCTAGGCCCGTTGGTGAAAAAAAAGGATGGAACTGCTGTCTTGGACCCTCTACGTGAGCCGCAAGGGGGTATCGAAGTGGAACTAATTGCTTGGTTGTGTTAGTTTAGGCCCAAGGAACACCCAAGACAATGGTAGGTCCCCACTTCTTGGCAAGATTCCCCCCGCTCTCCGTCAGATCCGGGAGTTTCGGGTTATGAGTAGTCCTGGAACCCACGAGAGAGAATCCGACGCCGGTGAAGCCATAACACAAAGAGTGAGGGAATATTGGGAATCAAAGACCCATTCCACACTCTAACACACATGGTATTTCATACCCTAGGCTTGGATGGGATTCAGACGCTCTAGAGCTCCTCTCCGGAGAAATTATAGGCCCGTCTGAGAAAAAAGGACGGAACTACTGTTCTGGACCCTCTACGTGAGCCGAAAAGGGGTAGAAAAGTGGAAATAATTGCTCGGTTGTGTTAGGTTAGGCCCAAGGAACAACCAAGACAATTGTTGGGCCCACGTATTGGAAATATTCCCTCCATTCTGTCAGATTCGGGAGTTTCGGGCTGTGAGTAGTCCTCGAACCCACGAGAGAGAATCCGACGCCGGTGAAGCCATAACACAGAGAGTGAGGGAATATTGGGCATCCAGGACCCATTCCACACTCTAACACACATGGTATGGTATACCCTAGGTTTGGGTGGGATTAAGACGCTCTGGAGCTCCTCTCCGGAGAAACCCTAGGCCCGTTGAAAAAAAGGACGGAACTGCCATTCTGGACCCTCTACGTGAGCCGGAAGGGGTAGCAAAGTGTAACTAATTGCTTGGTTGTGTTTTGTTAGGCCCAAGGAACACCCAAGACAATGGTAGGGCCCACCTCTTGGCAAGATCTCTCCCCCCCCCCCCCGTTCTCCGTCAGATCCGAGAGTTTTGGTCTATGAGTAGTACTGCAACAACTAGAGAGAATTTGACGCAGGTGAATTCCTAACACAAAGAGTGAGGGAATCTTGGGCTTCCAAGACCCATGCCACACACTCTAACAAACATGCTACGTGATACCCTAGGCTTGGGTGGGATTAAGACGCTCTGGAGCTCCTCTCCGGAGAAACCCTAGACCCGTTGGAGAAAAGGACGGAACTGTCGATCTGGCACCTCTACGTGAGCCGGAAGGGGATGGCAAAGTGGAACTAATTGGTTGGTTGTGTTAGGTTAGGCCCATGGAACACCCAAGACAACGTTGGGTCCCATCTCTTGGCAAGGATCCCCCGTTCCGTCAGATCCGAGAGTTTCGGGCTCTGGGTAGCCCTGGAAACCGCGAGAGAGAATCTGATGCCGGTGAAGCCATAACACAGAGAGTGAGGAAATATTGGGCATCCAAGACCCATTCCACACTATAACACACATTATATGGCATACCCCAGGTTTGGGTGGGATTCACACGCTCTAGAGCCTCTCTCCGGAGAAACCCTAGGCCCGCTGGAGAAAAGGACGGAATTGTCGTTTTGGACCCTCTACATGAGCCGAAAAGGTGGTAGCAAAGTGGAACTAATTTCTCGGTTGTGTTATATTAGGCCCAAGGAACACCCAAGACAATGGTAGGGCCCACCTATTGGAAACATTCCCCTCGTTCCTTCAGAACCGGGAGTTTCGGGCTCTGAGTAGTCCTGGAACCCATTAGAGAGAATCTGACGCCGGTGAGCCCTAACACAAAGAGTGAGGGAATCATGGGAATCCAAGGATCATGCCACACTCTAACACACATGGTATGGCAAACCCTTATTTTGTGTGGGATTCAGACGGTCCGGAGTTGTTATAGTATTCCCTCGGGATCGTCCGAAGGGGAGGGGGTTGAGGTGTACGTATAGATCCTTCCTGTATTTATAGCAAGCGATGCGGGTGAAACCGGTCACACTTTGGGTTTGGATCTTGGCTCTCTTCACCTCCTAGCTCACTTGTATGGACATGATTTTACTCCATATAGGCTTAGGAAGGATTCCTACTCCGGAGCCCCCTCTTCAATGAAACTCTGGCATGTTGACCGAAACTTTTCCATTTACCCCTTCCACTGGCATCGGAAAGGGGGTAGACCAATGGATTTATTTCCTCACTTTGTTGGGGCATGCCGTACATACATAGAAAACCAAAATCTAGCACATGTTATAACAAGAATTGGAGCCCCTAGTGCAGATTTTGTGTTGAAAAAAAGTGTCAAATTGAGACTAAAACGGGATTGAACCCCAAATTCCCCATTTGCTCATCTGCCCAGCTTGCAGACTGAAAAATGATCGAACCCCAAATTCCCCATTCTTCGCCACCGAATCCATAGATCGCGTGCGGCTATTCGTTGTCTCCTTCGTTGATGGTTGCCCGCCGCATGTTCCCGGAGGAGATGTTCCGGACCGGGGAGCCCGCACTACGGACGACTCAAGGCTGTTGCGTGCTCGCCCGCTCGAGTGCAATGGAGAATCTCGAGGAGAAGTGTCACGGTCGCGCGTTCGAGGTCACCGTGGGAGGGCGTCTCCCTCCTTTGTCGCCTGAGGAAGTCCTGGCTGCGTTGGTCGCGCAATGCGCGGTCACCCGTAGGCAGGTGAAGGTGGATGTTAGCGCGCCGCCGGTGGACTTACTCATTGATTCCGTTTCGAGGAGGACTGCACCGCCGTGTTACATCTATCCCGACGTGTCGTCGCCGGTGGAGCGCCGCTCACATTTATTCGCTGGTGCCGTGGTAGTGGCGCCGAGCGATTTGAGCTACCGTATCTGACGAAGCTCACCTTCGAGCGGTTCCCGCGGGAGGCATGGGAGCCCGTTGCGGTGGGGAAGTTCGTCAACCATCTTGGCGGTAATCTGGTGCAGATGCATGTCCCGGTGGACAGCTGGTTCCTATCGGTGGAGGCCTGGATGAAGCAGCCGAGCGCAGTCCCAAAGACCTACATTGTGGAGGTGCCAGAGCCGTACATGCCGGCCACAGTGTGCACCCTGACCTCGATGAGGACATTGGAGCACACTGTTCTCATCCATGTCTCGGAGGTCGTGGACCATGGCCCAGTCATCTTGGACACTCCACTGTGGGACGACGACGAGGTCGACACCACACGCACGCACCAGTTCCCATTCTTCGGTAGGTGTGTGGATGGTAGTGGCCCTCCTCAGGTGAGGGACGGTGGCCACTGTTTCGGTGGGCACAACGGCAACGGATCTGCCAGAGGGTGTGTGGATGGCAGTGGCCCTCCTCAGGTGAGGGACGGTGGCCACTGTTTCGGTGGGCACAACGGCAACGGATCTTCCGGAGGAGAATGATCCGCTGACTGAAGAAGATTGAGCTGCTGTTTGAACTGCTATCTAAATATATCATTTGACTTATGTTGCAGCTGTTGTCTGTTGGGAGTCTGAACTGTGTGTTGTATCGTGCATCTCTAATCAGTTTGAAAATGTTTCACTTATTTTGCGACTATTATGTGTTGTAATATGTCAGTTTGATCTCTAGTCAGTTTGAAAATGTTTGACTTATGTTGCGACTATTATCTGTTGTAATATGTCAGTTTGATCTCTAGTCAGTTTGAAAATGTTCGAGTTTGTTGTTGAATTTGAGTTGAATCTAAGACTCCTAATGTTTGACCAAGTAATGTTAATTCATGCAAAAAAAAACATCAGCAATGTATTTCATCTATAAATCATGGAAACAAATTCCAGGTGCTACATATTGCACAAAATTATATTAATATGTAAAACAAACATATTTTTCGCCCACACAAACCAGAACACAAATAAGAACACTTATTATCAAGCGCTAAAAACACTTAAACAACTACTTCCTGCGTATCCTTTTACTCGTGCCCTCGTTGCCGCGGCGGCGGTGTGAAGCTCTATCTTCGCTCTTGCACCAGGGGCGGATCTTCTCCAGCCATGTTGGAACTAAACTGTTTTTCATGTCTCGGATCCTTCTGTATAGCTTGTAGCGGACATATCCGTCTACCGCTACATAGTTGAGGCTTGTTGGAGCCATCTTCCGTTCCCAATATTTGTGTAGGTCTGGTGGGAATCCAGACTTCATCTTGAGGTACGAACTGTCTATGATATTTCCTGCTACAGTATCCATTCCAATTCTGGGTACCCCGAATTCCATCTGGATGCCATGGTGGTACTGTGGTGGCAGAAACAAGCCGGATTGGGCAAGAGCCTTCTTGTCGCCCATCGTGTCCACGCTTGCGAACGTGATCTTCTTTGTTGAAAAGAAATCTTGGATAAACTTGCGTCCATGATCTATCTGCGGCGACTTGTACCAGTGGTAGACGAGGACGTGTTTGCGCATGGCGATTTGCACGACGGCTACAACATGGGGTTTGTAAGAATGGCTACGTGTGTACTCAAGGTCGAGGCCCAAGAACTTGTGCTTTTTCAGGCTGAAGCCATTGCTCGAAATTGGCCAGGGCAGTCTCCAAGGCACGTTCCTCGTTGGTGTAAATCACCTGAAGCACGTTGCCGCCATGGACAGGGAGGCTGATAACCTCCATGGTTGGTCGGCAATCGTCCATGGCAAGTCTCTGCCCTGGGCTTGGAAGAAGAGTCAGGGAAGATGAAGTCTGGATTCGATGGGTTTGGAAGAAGAGTCAGGGAAGATGATGAACGGAAGGAGCGCAAATGGCAACTGCCTTAATATCGAAGGCGTGTGTGGAACGAAGGTGTATGAACCCAAGCGAGTAGATGAACGAACGGGAAACTAGATGGCAACTGAAAACGAGGCAGGGTGCATACACGTTCGTCACCGTGGGTGGCCGTTTGACCTCTCTCGCAAATGACCGTTGTGTTCGCGGGAAGAGAGCAATTCGTTGGCTCGGTTTGGCTGAACTTGTTCGACTGATAGGTGGCTCTGACTCGTTGTGGCCCCGTTTGACAGTGAATAAATGTCACATCACTCTGTGTTTGACAAAGTCAGCCCACGGGAGAGCCATGCAGAGACATGCATGCGCACACGTCAGCAGGCCCAATGGCCCTCGAAATGGCAGTCAGTATAAATGCCTCTCCTGCTTGCATCGCCTCCCTCACCCACCATTCCGGCCCCAAATCTAGCATAAAAAACACTTTGCTCCGGCCCCAACGCCTCCCTCCTTCTCCCCCAACTGCCGAGCACACAACCTTGAGGCGGCTCCGCGAGGAATGGAGGACGTCGTCGCATCATCTGCTGCCGGCGCCGAAGGTGCGGCCCGCCATGTCGGTTGGACCTCATGTCCGGATCCGATGTAGGGGAATAAAGCCGGCGCGACATCTGCTGTTGTCGCCGCAGGTGCGGCCGACCATGGCGGTTCGCTGTCATCGCCTCCTCCGGCGGTGGAAGCGCCGGGACTCCCTCTCCTGTCTGGTCTGGGGGACCCCATGGGGGAGGTACCGGCGATCGAGGAGGTCGTCTCCGACGAGGACTCTGAGGTGCTTCCCTAAACAGATATATCTAGCCCTAGTTTAGTATTGAAGATCCAATGGTTTGTAGAGACATGCAAGCAAATGGATCTGTAGACGGGGATTCTACATATGCAACTGCGAACCCACCGCCCCCTATTACCCAGCGGTCAGAACAGTGTAGTTGAAGTTTATTTCATAGAAAAAAATTCACATTAAGCCTTGTAACTGACTGTTTGCCCGGGCTTGAATCTATTCCCGGGTCCGCTAATGATTTTAGGCCCTGAATTCTAAATCTTGTAGAATAGATCGATTGGTATATGCAAGTTAGGAATTAGCTATACATGATTTTGATGGCATTTTTCTATCTGCAAGTTCTATTGTCCCATTCGAATGTGGGCATAAATTCTAGGCTTGTTATTACATATTAAGTCCATTAACTAACTGCATATATGTGGTACCATTTATGTTCTGCTTAAATTTTTGTATGCTATTTAAGCAAAGATTGATGTCATTAGTTTATCAATGGCATGGTTATTTGATTTCAACTAGTGTTAGTATGTGCATTTTAAAAATGATCTAGAATTAGAGTGTGGTGCTAACTTTTGTTTCATTTCTAATTTGAAGCATTCCGATGACGGCGTATCATCTGACAAGGAGTCCCGCGATGCTAAGAACAGACATGTTCTTAGGAAGTTGCAGAATGGGTAGATTAGGTACCGTCATCGCGCCGGCATGCTATTCTGCCCCTTCTGCTGCAGGAACATTGACACGAGCATCGTCAGCATGATCCAGCATGCCAGCGGCGTTGGACGTGGCTCCGAAAACCGCGGGCCCGCTGTTAGGTCCAAGAATGCTGCCTACGGTGTGTTCCTAAAGAAGTTGCTTGCGCGCAATATCCGCTTAGGGCTCGCGCATCCTCGTCTGAACACCAATCGCCAGGACAGGAATCCTTGGAGGAGCCAGTAATGTTGTCGCTTGTGCCGAATGCTGCAATGGTGTCCTCATGAACTTAATTTGAATAGTTGTGCTACTAGCTAATGTTCTGGTTTGGACAAGTAGTATATGTAAGAACTTTATTAGTATTATGGAAGAATTCCTCGTGTGTAAGAATTTAAGTACTATATATGTAGTACTTCTATACTATGTTGCTTCAGCCGATCATATTTTTAGGATGCCTAAATATGGTATAACTTAGTAATAAGTGGATGTGTCACGTCCATTTAGTACTCGATCATGCCCAATAAACAAATCCTTGTCAAAAACTCGTTGATCTGATGGATCAATGATTTTTAATTCTTCATTTAATTAGTAGACAATAAAGAACTAATGGTAAGAATGCAACATTTTTCGTATTAGCAAAGATTTACATTTGAAAAACCTTCAATTTATGGGACAAAATGCCACAATTGGCAGCTATAACCCTTTGTACCCTAATTAACACGTAGACCCTCAATTTTAAAAAAATTCACATCCAAACCTAACATTTGCGCGCCTAAATTACGCCCGCTAACAGCCGCGCTCGCGCTAAAAAACGAAACAGTCTCACACGGGGCCCCACTCGTCAGCGTCACAGCCGCGCGAGCTAAATCTTCACCGAAACAGTCTCACACGGGGTCCTACTCGTCAGCGTCACAGGCCGCCGCGCTCCCTCTCCCATTATCGGCTACTTCCCCACTGAAAGGGATCACTCTGCCCCCCCCTAAATGAAAACAGTGCCTCCACTTCACCCACTGGGCGGCGGCTATCACGGCGGCGCCCTCCCTAGCTTCCCCGTCCTCACCGACGTCCTCAACCAATGACTGGTAAGTGCTGGTTGCCTCCATTACCCATCATCAACTAAATGATTCAATCTAGGTTAGATGGCAGAGGATCTAGGTTAGATGCCGGCGGATGTAGGTTAGATGCCGGCGGCCACCGTCGTTGACGTGTTTTAGGTCACCACTAGCCATGGATTTAGCTCACGCTACCGTCACAGGTATCTCGAAGATCGCTTCCCCCACCCAGATGGAGATCCACCTGAACAAGCCCTCGGAGCTCGCAAGGCCCCCTCTTCTTCAGATAACCAAGGTAAATACTAGCATATAAATTAGTATCTTCTTTCACCTTCGTGGCTACTTGTTTGGTTTTTCTTCTTTTCATATTTGGCTGTAGCACTCTAGTCGAGGTTGTAGCTTCTGCACCATGTCTCCTTATGAAACTTGTAACTGGATGGAGGCGCCAGTTGAAATAGATCCAGAGTATCATCTCTTTCTGGAGTCCCGTGGCATTCTGGTTAATGGAGTTGGTAAAATTCCAACTCAGGAGGATCTCGTCAGTGAAGGAAAGGTCACTCATAGAGGTGACAGGTCCAACAAAAAAAATTATTACTCTCTTATGCACCTACAGGTTAGCCAGGATTAATTTATTTCTTGCATTATAGGTCCCAAAATCCAAGGGACTCAAGACTGTGACGAACACTGTTTTTTTTGCAAACGAGGTGGAAATGACTGAAGACCAAGTCGCGCAACTCCGAAGCGTTGTGTACAACCACATTGGTTATGCATCTTCCTTGGTAAAATGTTCAATGATCTCATTAATTTTGTTTTGTGCTTATTAGTATGAGGCTACTTTTATTGTTTTCCATTGCTAAATATCTCTGCTTGATACATGTGCCAATATTAAACTGTGCACTCGATCTTGATGAGATCATCGAGTATTTTACGTAGTGTTGTGTACAACCACATTGGTTCTGCATCTTCCTTGGTAAAATGTTTGATGATCTCATTAATTTTGTTTTGTGCTTATTAGTATGAGGCTACTTTTCTTGTTTTCCATCGCTAAACATTTGTGCTTGATACATGTGCCAATGATTAAACTGTGCACTCGATCTTGTTGAGATCATCGAGCGTTTTACCTAGCGTTGTGTACAACCACATTGGTTTTGCATCTTCCTTGGTAATATGTTCCACGATCTCATTGATTTTGTTTTGTGCTTATTAGTATGAGGATACTTTTCTTGTTTTCCATTGCTAAACATCTATGCTTTATACGTGTGCCAATGATTAAACTGTGCACTCGATCTTGTTGAGATCATCGAGCATTTTACCTAGTGTTGTGTACAACCACATTGGTTCTGCATCTTTCTTGGTAAAATGTTCTACGATCTCATTAATTTTGTTTTGTGCTTATTAGTATGAGGCTATTTTTCTTGTTTTCCATTGCTAAACATTTGTGCTTGATACATGTGCCAATGATTAAAGTGTGCACACGATCTTGATGAGATCATCGAGCATTTACCTAGTGTTGTATACATCCACATTGGTTCTGCATCTTCCTTGATAAAATGTTCAATGATCTCATTAATTTTGTTTTGTGCTTATTAGTATGAGGCTACTTTTCTTGCTTTCCACTGCTAAACATTTGTGCTTTATATGTGTGCCAATGATTAAACTGTGCACTCGATCTTGTTGAGATCATCGAGCATTTTACCTAGTGTTGTGTACAACCATATTGGTTTTGCATCTTCCTTGGTAAAACGTTCTACGATCTCATTAATTTTGTTTTGTGCTTATTAGTATGATGCTACTTTTCTTGTTTTCCATTGCTAAACATTTGTGCTTGATACATGTGTCAATGATTAAAGTGTGCACTCGATCTTGATGAGATCATCGAGCATTTACCTAGTGTTGTGTATAGAGACATTGGTTCTGCATCTTCCTTGGTAAATGTTCGATGATCTCATTAATTTTGTTTTGTTCTTATTAGTATGAGGCTACTTTTCTTGCTTTCCATTACTAAACATTTGTGTTTATACGTGTGCCAATGATTAAACTGTCTCTGCCAATGATTAATATGCAGCAATGTGTCTAGCAGTTTGGCTACTATAGCAAATAGCATGCAGAACAAGTTCAGTTGTGCCTCATTTTACTATAGTAGATAAATCTGTCAGAATTATTGCGTGTCATTTGTATGTACCATGGTTGGCAATGAGGCTCACTATTACACTTTTATTTGTTTTGTTTCATGTGCTGGTGATTAGACTGTGCTGATGATTGGCCTTGTAGTTGATGATGTGCTAAACATGTATGATGCCTTTTTTGTAGGGTTTGCGAACCTATGGTTGTGGCTTTGGAATGGATGGATCAATGGGAAAAGTGACGTGGAACCTGTGCATGTGCCTTTGGTATGGATTGAGGACGCTGAAAAGTGACGTGGAACCTATGGATGTGCCTTTGGAATGGATTGGTGACTAGGAAAAGTGACGTAGAACCTGTGGATGTGCCTTTGGAATGGATGGATCAGTAGGAAAAAGTGACGTGAACCGTATCGATGAGAAACTATTTAGTTTATGATGTGCACCTGTTTAGATGCTGAGGTGCACCTATTGTGATGTGAACCCTATCGATGACATGAAACTATTTAGTTAACGATGTGAGCCTGTTGTGATGGTGGCGGGTAACCTTTGTGATGTTGTAGTGAACTAGTGTTAATTCTAGTTATTATAAATCTCCTTGTTGTCTCTCTTCTAAGTACGACTGTTAATCATTGATTGTGGTGACTTGTGATTTGTTTCAGAAAATAGGCTTGTTATTTTTGTGATGATTTGGAAGATTATGTTGATTCTTATATTTGGAGGAAATGGCATATTATCCAACAAAAAGGTCAGACTAGACTGACAGTTGGGCCCGTGCAAAAAAACGTTAGGAACAACCGCGAGAGCGCGCGATCGTTGCCGGTCAAAGCAGTCAAACATGGCAGGATGTGTGGGTCCGATGAAAATTTGCGACGTTCTACCTGACCAAGCCAGTTTTGTCGAAGGCAACTGGGCTCTTAGTGAGCTACTGGGCCGGAGACGAAAATCCGCGACGTAAAAGTAGCAAAAAGTAGGGCAAAACCAGTCTGCGACGGACAAAACCAATACGTGGAGAGGAAACTCCACTTTTCAGCCATCTGCGATGGAAACAAGCGACGTTATCAAAACGTTCCGCTCAAAACGTCCCGGATCGCACGGAATTCGGTAGTGACGGGAGGTTTCTGTCAAGTGCTTTTGTTCCATGCAGTTGAATAATTTTAGGTGTTTTGGTAAGTGTTGTGTGGGTGAACCTATGCTAATGTACCGTACCATCCAAGACTAATACATACTTGTGATTATACCCCTTGCAAGCATCCGCAGCTATAAGAAAGTAATTAAGAAATAAATCTAGCCACAGCTTTAAACTCCGGGATCCTACGCTCCCTCAGGTAATGGTTTCCTAAAGGGGTTTTAGGTTTCTATCACTCCGGCAACCCCACAATTAGTAGCCCAATACACGATGCATTCCCCTAGGCCCATAAATGGTGAAGTATCATGTAGTCGATGTTCACATGACACCACTAGAAGAATAACACCACAACTTAAATATCAAAAATTAAATATTACTCAACATTACTTCACTACTAACAACTTTACTTATCCCATATCCTCAAGAACAACACGAACTACTCACAAGATATCATATGGACCATGATCAGAGGAGATACAATGGATGATAACAATCTGGTCATAAAGTGCAAACACCGATAAATCTCTCAAGCATCAACTACTAACAAGTGATCCACACTGGGAGAGAGATCTAATGTAAAAAAAATGATAGAGGCCCCTAATTGTTACAGCGGGATGACGGTGGATGATGAGGGTGACGGTGCTGGTGGTGATGATGATGATGATGATGACGATCTTGATGACGCCCGGAGTGATGACGGTGACGATGGCGGTGATTTTCCCTCTCCGAAGAGGAATTTCCCCGACAGATTTCTCCCTGCCAGAGAGCTTTTATCTCTTGGGTGTTTTCCGCCCCGAGGCGGCGGAGGAATAATTCTTCGAAGATGGTATGAGGCTTAGGGTTTCCTGGGGGACAGGCACGCGAAATATATCCCCTAGAGGTGGGCCAGGGTGGCCACACCCCTAGGTGGCGCGACCAGGGGGCGCCACCTCATGGTGTGGGCCCCTGGTGCCCCCTCTGGCTCTCCTTCTGGCTGGGTTCCTCCACTGAACTTCTAGGACACCCCCGGTGTCCTACTTCTTCTTCTGATCTTCTAAAATATGGTATCCCAACGGTGCTTTTTTCCATCAGATTCCTGTTCCCGGTGTTTATTCACCAAAAAATATAAAACATGCAAAATAAGATAAAATAACATAAGAGATGCATCATAACATGAAATATATCGATGAATAACCGAAAATTATGATATAAAATAGTGGTGCAAAATGGACGTATCAACTCCCACCAAGCTTAGACCTCGCTTGTCCCCAAGCGAAACTGAACTCAGAAAACATGACCACAAGTTTATGGAGTGAAGAGTCGATAAATAAAATACAGACAAGAAGCATCACATCTATCTATGCACCAATCATTATAGACAGAAACTTCCTCTCATATAACCTAACTTGAAACGAGTAATGGGAGTCACAAACAAAGATGCAAAAGAGAGAATCAAAATTGGTAATGGCAAACTTCATTCTTGGTGAGAGAACATTTAATGATATCCTGCTTATCTTAGGTGAAGTCTTTATAATAAGGCTCATTTTGTAGAGCTTAACATGTTTAATTATAACTATTCTATTACAGTGATTCATAGCTTTTCAAAGTAATATTCATTCAGATAATAAAGCATGTGATAAACAAAGAAGGATAGAAAACATGATTGAATAAATCAACATATAGATGGTGAGATCCCAACAACTCAAATTCTTGCTGGAGACAGAAAGAAATGGGTTTACTGACTCAACATAAATGTAAAAGATAGGCCCTTCGCAGAGGGAAACATGGATCACTCATGTGCTAGAGCTTTTATTTAGTAAAACAGAGGTATAAAAGTTTGACACTCCTCCCAACAAAACATGGAGGAGTGTCTATATTTTAGGAGAGGTGTATGCTAGTGTCAACGAATAGTAAACAGAAAATACAGTACGTCACAAGCCAACTAGACTTCATAAGAGCGGCTCCCATATGAGGGACGCGACTGGTGTAGAAGGTCATCCCTCATTCTCTTTTGTTTACACGATTATGCTTTGACTGATAAATCAGGGGGGGAAATAGTGAAGAGAATTTGTGTATTAGTTTTGGGGCTAGGCACCCCACTGCTAGCTCTTCTAGCATTTGGATAAGCGTATGAAGCCACTAGTCCAGGTGTTTGAAGTCCAATCAACGAATGAGATAAAGATTCTCTATTGACGTCCTCATGAGCAAAAACAGGAACACAAAACAGGAGTAATTTTGAAAGTTTTAAAGGTAGCACATGAGCAATTTACTTGGAGTCGTGGTGAAATACCACATGTAGGTAGGTATGGTGGACACAAATGGCAAGGTTTTGGGGATCAAGGTTTGGATGCACGAGAAGCATTCCCTCTCAGTACAGGGTTTTTTGCCAGCAAGGTTGGGTAGCAAGCATAAGAGTTGAGGGAAAACAAACAAATATACATATGATGAAACCAATCATGCAATGTTCATTGAAAGCGTAAGTGATCTTAACTTGTGAATACTAAGTTCACGAGCTAATAGGAAAATTCCTCTTTCTTATACTAGCAACTCAAATTATTATTTCTGCTGACCCAAACTAAGTTTTCCAAAACCAACTAGATTAACTTGATGATCTCTAGAGTGATACCAAATACTAATAACAAGCTCAACCATATGACAAAAATTGAAAACTCAAATGATGTGTGTAGAAGGTAAATGATGAAACTTCTCATTAATATTTCAAACGGGCAACTCACACCAACGGATACAACGATAACCAACTAAGGAGGGATACTTCCATACCGCAAACCATCCTATATGATAACCTCTCTACTCATGATATGACTCTACTGAAAAAGTACAAAATATGAAAGATAGTGATGTGATACCGCGGCACTCCTCCCCAAGCTTGGAACAATCCAAGGGGATGCCAAAACCAATGACGAATCAATTCTTCGGTGGTGGTGGTGATACACTCTTCTCAAGCAAGGCGTGGAAACATGGCAGCATCTCACGAAACCTGTCATTTTCCTCTTGAAGAATCTCTACCTCCGTCCTTAAAGCTCGATAACATTCACAAAACTCATCAGCAATACGAAGAGATTCCTCTACTCCAGGCCCGGGACTGAGGCCCGGGACTGATGTTCTTGGTCCCTGCATGCTATAAGAATAAATACTACTTGATGACGTCCTTTTTGCTTCTTTCTTGACGCCCTGATCCATGTTCTTGCGCTTGGAACTTTGGAGTGAAGGGGTCGTTGCATAGAAAACAAAAAATTTCCTACGCGAGAGACACTCGAAAGGCCAAGATCTAATCTAGGAGACAAAGTGCAACGGGCAAAGAGAGGGTTAAGGAGAACAGATACCCTCGAAGAGACAAAGCGTTACGAGATCAAATCTCGTTGTTGGCGTAGTCGTACTCACCCCGATCTCGAAAGCGAGAAGATGTGCACCACAATCCGGCGGTGCCTCCGTGATCGGTCACACGTACAGTTGATGACGACCTCCGTTCCCTCGATCCAGTGGGGCGCGGAAGTAGAGGATCCCTCGGAACTCCAGCAGCACGTCGGCGTGGTGGTGAAGAAGAATCCTACGGTCAGGGCTTTGCCAAGCCGGAGACCATGGAATTTAGCAACGGGTGGAGAGGAATTGAGGTGGGCAAGTGTGTGGAGGAGGTAGAGCTCTCACCCTCCTTTTATAGGGGAAGGGGAGTCAGCCAAGGGGTGGGTGCGGCCAGCCCATGGTGGTGCCCCCACCTCTTCCCTCATCATGTGAGTGGACACTCCACTCACACCCACTCATTTTCCCATTATTTCCCACTTGGAAAATCCAAAGATTTTCTTTTAATAAATAAATAAGACATTTTTATTTCTTTATTTATATTTGTTAATTACATTAAAAATCATTTGCATATAGCACCTCGAATCATTCGGTAAGTCTATTAACAACCATTCGACGAAAAACCCCTTGAACTATTTCAATTTTCCCCAAAACAATTTCAGTGATGCCCAAAATATTCTTCGATATTCCGTATCCTCTCAAACGCGTCATCGAACCTTAAGTGTGTCACCCTACGGTTCGCGAATAAGATAGACATGATCGAGACTCCTCTCCGATCAATAATCAACAGCGGGATCTGGAGATCCATGATGACTTATATATTCAACGATGACTCTCGTGATCGTGTGAACCATCAACGTCGTGACTAATTCCCTTTGTCTCGCGATATTTTACTTGTTCGAGATTCGATCATTGGTATCAACCATACCTTGTTCAATATCGTTACCGACAAGTAATCTTTTCTCGTTCCCATGATATAACATCCTTGTGATCATATCACGTGCTTGCAAGCAGGTTCGATGTGATATCACCGAGAGGGCCCAGAGTACATCTCTCCGTCATTTTGGATGGACAAATCCCACTCTTGATTCATGATCCTCAATTAATACTTTCCGTATAACGTCACCTTTATAGTCACCCTGTTATGGTGTGACGTTTGATGACATCAAAGCACCCTTCCGATATCAGTGATTGACATGATCTCATGGTCTAAGGAATAAGTTACTTCGTATGTTAGATATAACAATGTAAACTTAATGACTTGATCGCATTGTTATATTCACTTTGGGTATATGTTCATCACATCATTCTTCTAATGACATGACCTCGTTATTAACAACATTCAATGTTCATGATCAGGAAACCTTGATCATCTATTAATCAACGAGCTAGTTAAAAGAGAGGCTTTACTAGGAACCATTGTTTGTTTATTAAACACATATATATCAGCGTTTCCGGTTAATACAATTCTAGCATGAGAAATAAACATTCATCATAAACAAGTAATAAGATAATAACCATTTTATTATTGCCTCTTGGGCATATTCCCTTTAGTCTCCCACTTGCACTAGAGTCAATAATCTAGTCTATAAGCACTTAACACATATGGTGTTCCAGTGTTATTACCATGCTTCTCATGTGTTAAACATCATCAAAAAGATCTGAACTTTTCAGGATTTATTGTATTTGCATGCTCTTTGTGTCTACACGCATCACTCATTCTCTAATGAGATGGCTTTGTATATATTTGGTCAATCGGTGAAACCTTAATTCCTCAGCTTAAATCATTGTCACTAACATTGTGAAAATGTAGCTTCATAGTGTTAGCATTCTTGGAAATTCACCAAGTTCAATAAAGAACTCCTTGACACAAAATACGCTTATTATCAGTTGTCAACACAACGATATACTTAGCCTTTGTTGTAGTATCTGTCACAATATTTTAATTTTGAAACTCTTTCAAATCCAGCATGGAATTTTATTCCATCCTATTGTGCTACCCTTCATCACATATTTTAATTGAGATAAAATTACTTGAATAAATGACATGGCTATTAGTGTAACATATTACAACTAATATTTTGTCATTACTACATAGGAAAACATATCCTTAGCATTTCTAAAATGACACAAGGATCTCTCCCACTGTTGTCTAATCATCATATGAATTATCCTGCTATAACATTTTATAGCATAGGACTCATCTAGTTGTGTACATAGCATGGAAACGTGACTTAGAAATCTCAATTTCAATGATGCTCATCATGTGTCAAAACACCTGTATCTTGCTCAATTATTTTCCATTTGACAAGAACTCCTTCTTGTTATTTCCATATTGACTTACTTCAATATTTCATCTATGTAATTTGGCTTCAATCATATCAGGCACTTCAATCCATCTTTTATAGATATCGATGCCCAATATCTTCTAAGACTTTTATCAATATGAAAATCTTAACCGTGTTAATTTAAAATACGTATTTTCCAATCAACCATATGTCATCTACATAAAGTATTGGAAATATGTCATAGCGCTCCCACTTGATTTCTTGTAACTCTACAAGCATCTTTATCGTTCATGATGGAATCAAACTCTTTTGATAACTTCATTAAGGTAAAGATTTCAACTTCGTTATGCTCACTTCAACCATTGAAGTGTGCATACCTTTCTAGCAACCTTTTGAATTTTACAAAACTCTCAGACTGTGTCAAGTACACATCTTTGATCAAACTTCCTCGAGAGGAGAGTTGGTTTTGTTATTCAACTGCCATATCATAATATGTAACTTTTGCTAGAACTATCCGCAAATACTAAAGCATCACTACGAGCATCAAAATCTTGTAGTACTCAACTCTTTGAACTTCGTTGAAAACAACCTTTTTGATAAGTACAACTTTCAAAGGATGTAAAAATCCATGTCTTTGTCACTATATAGACCCTTTTGTTATCGTTTGGCATCATGCCTATCGAAAGGACTACCAAGTCACATACTTGATATTCGTACAAGGATATTATGGCGCATATAATGACTCATAGTCAATTTTACGAAGTCAGGGCCCATCATTTGCTTACTTTATAAGGTCCAGGTCCTTCTGTTGTAAAAACAACACTTTACTCTTAAACCACAAGTTTGTCTAAGTACAAAGTTTTAGGACTTTAGTGGTTCAGTACGCAAACTCATCGGAAGTATCTACAGCATGTAGTGCCATCTACTTTATCAAAATAGCAAACCCCGGAACAACTTCCAGTGTTGCGCTACTCTTGACATGATAACGAAGATTCTCTAATCTTGTTGAGTTTGTACTGTGCTCCCACTCACTTGTTTCGCAAGAACTACTTTCTTGAGAAATCAACCCTTTCTGACAAACAACATTTGTCTTTTGGTTCGGTGATAGGAGAAATACCCAATGTTTTATTTTGGATAACCTTATAAACATATATTTATCCTTTTTTTTGTAAACATTTTACACATGCTATGCATACCAAAACTTAAGAAAATGACAATTCGGGTCACTACCCAAACCATATCTTATATGTTGTCAATTTCAACGGATCATGATGGTGCTCTTTTTAGCGGAAAACGGTTGTCATTAATGTATAAACTACAAAATTATAATGGCATTTTTATTAATCTTACCATGTCCAACAAGGTTTGATTTTGTCTCTTCAATACTCCAAACTAATGTGGGGTATTCGAGAAGTATAAGTTCTAGAACAGTTCTGCAACTTCTCAGATGTTTTGCTAAACTTGTAACTCAAACTTTATCCTTTATGATCCAATCATAAATACTTGATTATCTTGTTACATTGATTTTTACTTCATATTAACAACTATTTGAACCAATTCAAAAGTCAAACTCCGTTCTCTTTAAATAGATATACTCACATATCTACTCAAATCATCGACATAATTTTATGAAGGAAAAATTAATCCACCATACATGACTACACATAATGGACTATATACATCAATATGTATAATCTCCACTAAATTAGTCGTCCGTTCTACTTTGGCCTAAGAACGGAATTCTAGTCATCTTTTGAAAGAGGTCTCACAAGCATCAATTTATTCAAAACAAAATGACTCCGAAGTACATCAATATGGAGTTCCTTCATGTTTTCCTTTCTGATATGAACTAAAATGGTGGTATCACAATTTAAGTGAAACTCTTTTACGTATTGCAACGTTTAGCATTTAGTCTTATAGATGTTTACTTTACCAACATTATTTATATTAACATATCCATCAATTATGGAATATGGTCATAGTTTGAACAATATCATTTGTTCTCACAAAAGACCAGAACAAAATAACAACTTATTAAGTTCTTAAAATAAATCTTGAATGTTTGGTTCGATACGACAATGAACACAATAACACTTTATTTATGTTCTTGTCATAATTGATTCCACATCTATTACTAGTTTCTTTTAGGCCCTTGTATTTCTTGCATTGCGTTGCTTTGTATGACAACTCATACCAACCAATGTGGTATCAAAATACCCAACAATACTTTGTTAACTAGTAATACATCTATAACTTGTATATCAAGCATATACTCCTGAGCTGGACTTTTCCAATTATCTTCGTTTTCTGCCATATACCTTTTTGTAATTCTATTTTCAATATTCCCTTTCCTTTATGGAAGAATCATTCAACATAAAACATTGCTAGTCGTACTAGCTCATTTTCTTTGGCGTGTTAGTCATATACTATCACCCATTGAGTCATACTTTGAGTTTGATTGTTCTAATAATATCATCATATTAATAGTATTCTTCTAGATTCCACTCTTAGCAATCTCCAAGTAAGGTAAACGACTTTACCCATACTTTTAATCCATTCCATCATAACAATTTTATGATTAAGCTACTATAGCTAGAAGGAAGGAATTTAGAGGATATTGTCTAGCGCCCAATTCTTGGAATATTCAAACGTCCCGCGTCTTCAATCATTGCATATATTCAAATAATATAAGCACATATTGTTACGCTAAATTATACTCAGTCATGTTGCTACAAATAAGTTTCTAGATATCAATATATCTTTCACTTGATTGTTTTTGGAAACAACTCTTTTCAGTTCCTAAATCACTTTAATCAACAAAACATTCTTTTGAAGATAAAGTAATTTGGAAGCAACCATGATTCTGGATACTAAGTAGGAATTATTTGCTCTCTAGATCAATCAACCATTAACCATATGGAGATAGGTAGGAAATACTAAAAATCTACAATAGGACTCAATTTTAATTTCACTAATATGGTATTAATCTTAAATGATTTTTACCAGATCATAACAGTTATATCTCAATTAACAATCAAAGTGTAAGGTAGTTATGTGGATGCCAATGAATACTACAATCTGTGTAAATTCACTTTGATTTGTTGTTCATGATAAATAAGTTCTAGTTAATTCAAAATTATAAAGCGTAAGCGATCTTAACTTGTGAATACTATACTTACGAGCTAATAGGCAAATTCCTCTTTCTTATACGAGCATCTCAAATTATTATTTCTGCTGACCCAAACTAAGTTTGCCAAAACCAACTATATTAACTTGATGATATATAGAGTGATACCAAATACTAATAACAAGCTCAACCATATGACAAAAATTGAAAACTAAAATGACGTGTGCAGAAGGTAAATGATGAAACTTCTCATTAATATTTCAAACCGGCAACTCACACCAACGGATACAACGATAACCAGCTAAGGAGAGATACTTACATACTGCAAACTAACCTATATGATAACCTCTCTACTCATGATATGACTCTACTAAAAAAGTAAAAAAAGATCAAAGATCGTGATTTGATACCGCGGCACTTCCCCCCCCCCCCGAGCTTGGAACAAGCCAAGGGGATGCCAAAACCAATGACGAATCAATTCTTCGGTGGTGGTGGTAATACACTCTTCTCAAGCAAGGCGTGGAAACATTGCAGCATCTCATGAAACCTGTCATTTTCCTCTTGAAGAATCTCTACCTCCGTCCTTAATAAACGTTCACAAAACTCATCAGCAACCCGAAGAGATTCCTCTACTCCAGGGACAGGACTGAGGCCCGGGACTGGTGGTCTTGGTCCCTGCACGCTATAAGAATAAACACTACTTGATGACGTCCTTTTTGCTTCTTTCTTGATGCCCTGATCCACGTTCTTGCGCTTGGAACTTTGGAGTGAAGGGGTCGTTGCGTAGAAAACAAAAAATTTCCGATGCGAGAGACACCCGAAAGGCCAAGATCTAATCTAGGAGACGAAGTGCAACGGGCAAAGAGAGGGTTAAGGAGAACACATACCCTCGAAGACACAAAGCGTTACGACATCAAATCTCGTTGTTGGCGTAGTCGTACTCACACCGATCCCGAAAGCGAGAAGATGTGCACCGCAATCCGGCGGTGCCTCCGTGATCGGTCACACGTACGGTTGATGACGACCTCCATTCCCTCGATCCAGTAGGGCGCGGAAGTAGAGGATCCCTCGGAACTCCAGCAGTACGACGGCGTGGTGGTGAAGAAGAATCCCACGTTCAGGGCTTCGCCAAGCCGGAGACCATGGAATTTAGCAGCGGGTGGAGAGGAATTGAGGTGGGGAAGTGTGTGAAGGAGGGAGAGCTCTCACCCTCCTTTTATTGGGGAAGGGGAGACAGCCAAGGGGTGGGTGCGGCCAGCCCATGGTGGTGCCCCCACCTCTTCCCTCATCATGTGAGTGGACACTCCACTCACACCCACTCATTTTCCCATTATTTCCCACTTGGAAAATCCAAAGGTTTTCTTTTAATAAATGAATAAAACATTTTTATTTCTTCATTTATATTTGTTAATTCCATTAACAATCATTTGCATATAGCACCTCGAATCATTCGTTAATTCTATTAACAACCATTCGACGAAAAACCCATTGAACTATTTCAATTTTCCCCGAAACAATTTCGGTGCTGCCCAAAATATTCTTCGATATTCCGTATCCTCTCAAACGTGTCATCGAACCTTAAGTGTGTCACCCTACGGTTCGCGAATAAGATAGACATTATCGAGACTCCTCTCCGATCAACAATCAACAGCGGGATCTGGAGATCCGTGATGACTCCTATATATTCAACGATGACTCTCGTGATCGTGTGAACCATCAACGTCGTGACTAATTCCCTTTGTCTCGCGATATTTTACTTGTTCGAGATTCGATCATTGGTATCAACCATACCTTGTTCAATCTCGTTACCGACAAGTACTCTTTTCTCGTTCCCATGATATAACATCCTTGTGATCATATCACGTGCTTGCGAGCGGTTTCGATGTGATATCACCGAGAGGGCCCATAGTATACCTCTCCGTCATTTTGGATGGACAAATCCCACTCTTGATCCATGATCCTCAATTAATACTTTCCGAATACCTAACGTCACCTTTATAGTCACCCTGTTACGGTGTGACGTTTGATGACATCAAAGCACCCTTCCGTTATCAGTGATTGACATGATCTCATGGTCTAAGGAATAATTTACTTCGTATGTTAGATATAAAAATGTAAACTTAATGACTTGATCGCATTGCTATATTCACTTTGGGTATATGTTCATCACATCATTCTTCTAATGACATGACCTCGTTATTAACAACATTCAATGTTCATGATCAGGAAACCTTTATCATCTATTAATCAACGAGCTAGTTAAAAGAGAGGCTTTACTAGGAACCATTGTTTGTTTATTAAACACACATGTATCAACGTTTCCGGTTAATACAATTCTAGCATGAGAAATAAACATTCATCATAAACAAGGAATAAGATAATAACAATTTTATTATTGCCTCTCGGGCATATTCCCTTCATTGAGAACATCTTCCATTGGCTCCTTCCCCTTGTTGTTGTTGAAGGAGGCCATGATGCTTCTAAAACTAAAAACAGATCCTGGTTGAAACAGCTCGCAACAGAAACACGACGAGAAAACGATATATGGACCTCGGGGGATTTGGGGGATTATATAGCAAAAAGTTCCATAACGAAAGGAAAGTCCAGGTCAAAAACGAGTCGAAGAGGGGCTTCGGGGCGCCCACATCATAGGCTGGCGCGGCCAGGGGTGGGCCCGCGCCACCCCATGGTGTGGAGCCTCCGGGCTCCGTCTCTGCCTTGTTTCTGGCTCACAATTTTTCATATTTTCTAAAAATAGTAAAAATAAAATTTGGAAGATGTTTCGCGAATGTTTTCTTACGAAAACTGATACCTATTCGAAAAATGACTCTGCAATTTCTGAAATAAGCTTCTTAATAAATTCCTTTGGGATCATGGCTTGAATACAATCAACATTTTCATTATAAGGATCTCCAAAAATATAATGCTTGAGTCTTTGGCCATTCACCACTTGTGAAGTGTTGTCTTCAAGGTAAACAATTTTAATTGCCCCCGAACGATATACCTCTTCGATAACAAAAGGTCCTTCCCATCTCGAGAGTAATTTGCCTGCAAAAAATCTGAGACGAGACCTATACAATAGCACTTTCTCACCAACATGAAATTCTCTTTTAATAATTCTCTTATCATGCCACCTTTTAACCTTCTCTTTAAAGAGCTTAGCATTTTCATATGCTTCACTCCTCCATTCATCTAAAAAACTTAAGTCAAGCAACCTTTTCTCACCCAACTAGTTTAAAATCTCTATTTAGGTCTTTGACTGCCCAATAAGCTTTGTGTTCTAATTCTATAGGAAAGTTACTAGCTTTTCCATAAACCATTTTATAAGGAGACATGCCCATGAGATTTTTATAAGAAGTTCTATAAGCCCACAGAGCATCATTTAATTTCTTAGCCCAATTTTTTCTAGATTTGTTAACACTCTTTTGCAAGATAGATTTGATTTCTCTATTTGATAATTTGACTTGCCCACTAGTTTGAGGATGATAAGGTGAGGCAATTCTATGATTAACATCATATTTAACAATGGTTTTTCTAAAACCACCATGAATAAAATGAGAACCCCCATCAGTCATAAGATATCTAGGCACGCCAAACCTAGGGAAAATAATGTCTTTAAGCATTTTTAATGAGGTTTCACCATCAGCACTTTTAGTAGGTATAGCTTCTACCCATTTAGTAACATAATCAACAGCAACAGGAATATGAGTGTAGCCTTGTGAAGGAGGGAAAGGACCCATAAAGTAAAAACCCCAACAATTAGACGGTTCAATAACAAGAGAATAATTCATAGGCATTTCATTACGTCTAGAAATATTTCCAACCCTTTGACATTGATCACAAGATAAAATAAACTTTCTAGCATCTTAAAGAGAGTAGGCCAATAAAAACCTCATTGTAGAACCTTATGTGCAGTTCTATCACCAGCGTGATGTCCTCCATAAGCACTACTATGACATTTTCTCAAGATCTCTCGTTGTTCATTTTTAGGAACACATCTTCTCGTAATACCATCAACACCTTCTTTATATAAGTGTGGGTCATCCCAAAAATAATGCCTCAAATCATAGAAGAATTTTCTTTTTTGCTGGGCTGTAAAGGTAGGAGGCAAAAACTTGGAAACAATAAAGTTAGCATAATCAGCATACCATGGACTCTCTTGAGAACTCACTTTTATTGCAGCTAACTGTTCATTAGGAAAACTATCATTAACAGGAATAGGGTCATCAGGGATATTTTCTAATCTAGACAAATTATCAGCAACAGGATTTTCAGCACCTTTCCTATCCACAATATGTAAATCAAATTCTTGTAAAAGAAGCACCCATCTAATAAGACCAGGCTTAGCATCTTTCTTTTCCATGAGGTACTTAATAGCAGCATGATCAGTATGAATAGTAACTTTAGAATCAACAATATACTGCCTGAATTTCTCATAAGCAAAAACTACAGCTAGGAATTCTTTTTCGGTGGTAGCATAATTCCTTTGAGCAACATCAAGAGTTTTACTAGCATAATGAATAACATTTAACTTCTTATCTATCCGTTGTCAAAGAACATCACCTACAACATAATCACTAGCATCACACATAATTTCAAACGGTAAATTCCAATCAGGTGGTTGAACAATAGGGGCAGATATCAAAGCCTTCTTTAAAATTTCAAAAGCTTCTCTACAATCTTCATCAAAAACAAAAGGCACATCCTTTTGAAGAAGATTAGTAAGAGGCTTTGATATTTTAGATAAATCTTTAATAAACCTTCTATAGAAACCAGCATGACCAAGAATACTACGAATACCTTTGACATCCCTAGGACAGGGCATTTTCTCAATGGCTTCAACTTTAGCTCTATCAACTTCAATACCTCTTTCAGAGATTTTATGTCCAAGAACAATCCCTTCATTAACCATAAAATGGCATTTCTCCCAATTAAGAACAAGATTAGTCTCCTCACATCTCTGCAAAAATTTATCAAGATTCTGCAAACAATTATCAATAGAAGGTCCATAGACGAAAAAATCATCCATGAAGAGTTCCACAATTTCTTCACAAAAACCATGAAAGATAGCATACATGCATCTTTGAAAAGTAGCAGGAGCATTACATAAACCAAAAGTCATACGTCTATAAGCATAGGTTCCATAAGGACAAGTGAAAGTTGTTTTCTCTTGATCAAGTTTTCTAATAGCAATTTGAGAGAACCCAGAACAACCATCAAGAAAGAAGAAATGAGTTTTCTTAGACAACCTTTCTAACATTTGATCAATAAAAGGCAAATGATAATGATCTTTCTTAGTGACTTTGTTAACCTTCCTAAAATCAAAGCACATCCTATAACCAACCACTACTCTTTGAGGAATAAGTTCATTATTTTCATTTGGCACAACAGTCATCCCTCCTTTCTTAGGGACACAATGCATAGGACTAACCCATCTACTATCAGCAATAGGATAAATAATGCCAGCATCAAGGAGTTTCAATACCTCATTTCTTACCACATCCTTCATCTTAGGATTTAAACGGCGTTGATGTTCAACAATTGGCTTTGCATCAGGTTCAATATTAATAGCATGCTGACATATAGTAGGAGAAATCCCCTTCAAATCATCAAGAGTATAACCAATAGCACCTCTGTGTTTCTTCAATATTCCCAATAATATCTCCTCTTCTTTATCAGAAAGTTGAGAACTAATAACATGATATAATTTCTTATCATCATTATGAGCATATTTAAGATTATCAGGCAAAGACTTTAAATCAAAAACAAGATCCTCCTTGGGTGGTAATGTTGTACCCAAGTCTTCCACAGGTAAATTATGTTTCAGCATTGCTGGCTGATGTAGGAAAATCTCATCAATTTCATTCCTTTCTTCTATAAAGACATCACTTTCATGGTCTTCCATGTATTGCTGCAAAGGATTGTTAGGAGCAAGAGCAATATCAGCCAATTTTTCAACTCTATAATTCTCATTAGGTAATTCAGCTTCATAAGGTGCTTTAGCAAATTTGAAGAAATTAAATTCATATGACTCTCCATCAAACTTTGTAAGGATTTTCTCCTTTTTACAATCTATAACAGCACCACAAGTGTTTAAGAAAGTTCTACCAAATATAATAGGACAAGTATCACTAGCAGAAGTGCCTAATACTAGAAAATAAGCAGGATATTTAGTTTTACCACATAAGACCTCCACATCTCTAACAATACCAACCGGAGAGATAGTTTCCCTATTAGCAAGTTGAATAATCACATCAATGTTTTCAAGTTCACAAGAACCAATTTCATGCATGATTTCTTTATAAAGCTCATAAGGAATAGCACGAGAACTAGCACCGGTATCACACAAACCATAATAGCGATGATCACCTATCCTAACAGATAGCACATGAACACTAGGTTTCCTAGATTTACTAGGATGAGAGACAATATTAGAAGCATCTTCATAAAATATAATGTGTCCCTCTTCTACATTTTCAGAAACAAGGTGCTCTACTATTGCTACTGCAGGTTCTACAGTTATTTGTTCCTCGAGTTCTACAAGTTTCCTTGCACATTTATTAACCACACTAGCTAACATAGAATGTTCTTTTACCTTAGCAGGGAAAGGCCTTTTCTCAATGTAAGGTTCAGGCACAATAGAATCGAGAGTATGAACTTCTATATCTCTAGCAGGAACACAATTACTAGTATGTTTATAAGGCGCATGGTACTTATCCCGTTTCCTTTTAGGAATATCAATGTAAGAATAAAAAACCTTATATAAGTTTGCAGCAACTCGAGAATCAAGACCATAAACAACACTAACATTATGAAAATCATCGGATGACATAAAAGTTTTAATGCATTCATAATCATAATTTATACATGACTTTCTACCTTTGTCATTCTACCATCCTTCAGTGTTTTCTTGAATACGGTCAAGAAGATCCCATTTAGCTTCATACGTGTAAATGATCCATAACAAGAAGCATCCAATAAATCCTTATCATGAAGAGGAAGCCTTGCATAGAAAATATTAATAACAATGTTACTGGGAGCTCATGAATGGGGCATTTGAGCATTAGCAACTTGAGTCTCCCCCATGCTTGGGAAATACTCTCTCCGTCATGAGGCCAAAAATTATATATATAATTCCGATCTCTATGAATTTCACTTGGAGGATAGAATTTAGAATAAAAGAGAGGTACCATTTCCTCTCATCCAATAGTCTGGCTATTTTTCAGCAGTTTGAACCATTTAGCGGCTCGGCCTGTCAATGGTATAGAGAATAATTTCCTCTTCACTTGGCTCATTGTAGAACCTGCACACTTTAACAACTCACATAATTCATGTAAAAAGAGCAAATGATCACCAGGATGGACAATTCCATCGCCTAAATAGCAGTTATCCCTAACATGTTTAGCAATCTTTATAGGTGTTTTATAAGGACCTAAATCATCAGGCGGTGGGTCACTTACTACCCTAGAAGTGGTAGCAGTGCCTGCAAATAACGACTCAAAAGGAGATCCAAACATATTGTAATAAAGAAGTAGACAGTAATAAAAACAGCACTTACAGCAGAAGCTTTTTTTTTACACCAATACTGTGGGGAAATCCCCCACAACCCCCCATTTATTAATAAAAAATAAAGAAGTTATTTACAATATTTACACTAATTACAAGGGAATCAGGGGAGTGAATCAATCCATGATGTAAAAAAATAGAGAACTCTCTCTTCACCCTATACTTAAGCAGGGTGACCTCCTGAACAAACAGGGCCTTCCAACCCCTAAAACTGGGTCTGATATTCTTAAAAATCCAACCATTTCTCTGTTTCCAAATGCCCCAGCAGGCCAGGATAACTATCTTCTCAAAGCAAGGACCAGAGAAATGCTTCTTGGCAAACCTGATTGAAATAAAAGTAGAACCTGGAATCCAAGGAATTTGCAGATAATTCCATGCCCTTGTACTGTAAGTACAATTAAAAATTAAATGTCTCCAGTCCTCAAAGGCATGAGCTGAACAGAGCACACACACATAAGAATCACTAACATTCCAATGTCTTTGAATCAACATATCTCTGGTGTTAATTCTATCATGCAGCAATAGCCAGGCAAAAAATTTATGCTTAGACTGACATTTACTCTTCCAAATCCCATATTATAGCACATCATCAGGAATCCAATTCTACAGTCAGCTCTAACTCTGACAATTCTGTTAATCAGAATGTGCTTGTTGCCAATATGATGCAGGTCCACAATGCATATGCTCCACTGCATGTTTATAGTACTTTTTTTCTTGGCCTTGGGTGCAGCAGAATTCACATATGTATGGGCCTGCTCCCCCCTTCCATGCAATGGGAGCTTCTTCTGAAGAAATTTGTCCCTTTACAGTACATGTCAACTGTCAGGCCTAGTGGATTTTCTCCTAGTCCTTTCTTACTGATTACTGATGCCACTGTACCTTTCAAAGGGAATATCTTCCATTTTACAGCTCATAGAAGGTTCTTCAAGGCTCAGAGAGCAGTTAGAAAATTGTGTTTTGAGATTTATCCTGACACATATGTTCCTCTCCCTAGTGTTCTCCATCAGAACAGTGAGTGCTCTACTCCTTCTACTTCTGATCTCAAATCAAGGAAGAGAAGAAAAGTAAGGTGGGCACCCCCTCTGTGGAAACATCGGTTAGAAGAAGTACCAGGAAAGCTGCCTTGCACAATGGCTTCAGGCTTGTGGCAATGCATGACAATCCACAGCCCAGGAAGAAACCAAGATCTGCTAGGCCAGCTGCAGACACTGCTCCTGCCACTCCTCATACCCCAATTGATGTTCTACAACAAGTTGGAAGGGCCTTGGAGATTGCAGATGAGGACCTCGCAGAGGACAAGCTTGATGTTGTCCATGATTCTGATAAGGACAAGAATAAGTAATAATGTTAGGAATCCTATTTTATTGTAATGACTTATGTCCTTGGATGCTCCTGTACTCTTTGGTTTTCTCTTGGGAGCTTTATTATGTAATGTCACAATTGCTTTTGGGACCTTTTGTGGATCTATCAATGAACTATCCAAGTATTTATCCTATGTTCCACTGCTCTCCTGTGTTAAATATTTTTCTTGTAGCTGTCTGGTACTGCTACATGCTTCATGATGTCTTTTCCCCTTCTTTTAATGGATAATACATCTTATTTTTTATTGGATTGGAAAGTTTTGGACTGGAATGTCAGGGGACTTAATGAAAAAAATAAAAGACTATTGGTTTACAACAAAATTGAAGAAAGCCAGTGTGCTATTGTTTGTCTACAAGAAACAAAATGTGAAGATTTTAATCACAACTTCATTAGATCATTTTGTCCAAAGAGGTTTCATAAATTTGTTTTCACCCCATCAGTTGGAGCCTCAGGTGGCATTATTGTTCTTTGGAACAATCCTATGTTTGATGGGGAGTTGATTGATTGCTACAAGTCTGCCATTAGATTGTTTTTTACCTCTAAGCACAATCTTTCATCCTAGACTTTGATCACTGTTTATGGTCCTTGCAGTGGTTTAGACAGGGACATCTTTGTCCAATGGCTTCATGATTTGATCATCCCCCCTCATGAAAATTGGTTGCTGGTGGGAGATTTCAATTTTATAAGATTAGTGGATAATAGGAATAAACCTGGGGATGACATGAATGATCTCTTCATTTTTAGTGAAATTATTAGCCACCTTGGTTTAATTGAACTCTCTTTAAAAGGAAGATCCTTTACTTGGTCCAATATGCAAGATCAACCCCTTCTTGAGCAGCTGGATTGGTTTTTTACCAGCACTTGGTGGACATTAAACTACCCTAACACTATGGTTATGCCACTTGCTAAGTCCACTTCTGACCATGTCCCTTGTGCCATCTCCATCTCAACTACCATTCCAAAATCTCAGATTTTCAGGTTTGAAAACCATTGGATCCATCAGCCAGGTTTCATGGACCTTATTGATAAAGTTTGGAAATGGCCAGTGATGAAAACTAATATTGATGCCACCATTACTGCAAAGCTTAAAAATATCAGGCATGAACTCAAAAGGTGGGGTAGGAATCTCTCCAATCTGAAGGTTTTGATTGTCAATTGCAACAAGCTCATTCTGATCTTGGATATTTTGGAAGAGGAAATAAGTTTAAGCAGGCCTGCGTTCAATTTTAGAAATATTGTCAAATCTCATCTGAATAAGCTACTTCTTTCACAATCTGCTTATTGGAAAAATAGATGTACCATCAGATGGGTGCAACTTGGTAGTGAGAATACTAAATTCTTTCATGCCAAAGCTACTGAAAGATATAGATTTAATACTATTGCTGAGATTAAAAATGAGGAAGGAATTTCCATGATTGATCATCATCATAAGGCAGCTGCCTTTTGGGCATGTTTCAAGAACAGAATGGGTGTTTCCACCAACATCACACAGTCATTAACTCTTTCCAATTTTATAAAACCTTCTACCAATTTGGAGTGTCTTATTGCTCCTTTCAACTCTGAGGAAATTGTTGGTGTCATGAAGTCTCTTAAGACTGATAGAGCACCAGGGCCTGATGGTTTCAATGGCCTTTTTGTGAAGAAGTGTTTGGATGTGATAAAAGATGACTTCTTTCAATTATGCCATGATTTTCATTCAGGGAATTTATATTTGCACAGTATAAATGATTCCTACATCACTCTCATCCCAAATATTAACTCCCCACAGACAGTTAATGATTTCAGGCCAATTTCATTGACTAATACTTGTATCAAATTTGTTACCAAGTTGATTGCTAATAGAATGCAGAACATTATTTGTGACACTATTCATGATAATCAATATGGCTTCATAAAAGGTAGAACTATCCAGGACTGTCTTGCTTGGTCATTTGAATTCTTATTTCAATGCCAGCAATCCAAGAAGAAAATTGTGGTCCTTAAAATTGATTTTGAGAAAGCCTTTGATACCCTGGATCATGATGCTATTTTGCAAGTCTTGAGAGCTAAGGGATTTCCAGAATCATTTATTTATTGGGTCAAGGAAATACTAGCTTCTGGTTCTTCCTCCGTGCTCCTTAATGGGATTCCTGGCAAGAAATTTCTCTGCAAAAGAGGGGTTAGACAGGGGGATCCACTTTCCCCTCTTCTTTTTGTTGAAGGTGCTGATTTACTACAAAGTATGGTCAATAAAGCTTACAATGATGGTTTACTTTCATCCCCTATTCCAGTCAGAAAGGATTTTCTCATTATACAGTATGCTGATGATACCATAGTTGTTCTGCCAGCCTGTAACAAAGATTTGAACGTGTTCAAAGAAATTTTGCAGACTTATGCTGCCTTCACAGGATTGAAAGTCAATTTCCACAAATCTTCAATGATTCCTATAAATCTTGTTCCTGAGGAAACCATTGCTCTGGCAGATTTTTTCCAGTGTCAAATTGGGTCTATGCCTTTCACCTATCTAGGCCTGACCATGGGCACTACTAGACCCACTATCAAAGATTTTTCTCCTCTCATTGATAGAGTTGAAAGAAGGTTATCTGCCACATCCTCTTTCCTTTCTTATGGTGATAGGTTGGTGCTGGTGAACTCTGTGCTCTCATTCTTACCAACATACTACATGCTTTCTTTGGTTATTCCTGCTGGTGTTATTGAGGTTATTGACAGAGCAAGGATACATTGTTTGTGGAGCAAAAGAGGAAAAGCCAAAGCTAACTCTCTTGCAGCTTGGTCTATGGTGTGTAAGCCTAAGAAGAAGGGAGGACTTGGGGTCCTGAATTTGAAAGTGCAGAATTCTGCTCTTCTGCTAAAGCATCTAGATAAATTTATAACCAGGTAGAATTACCTTGGGTTCAACTCATTACTGATGCATATTATCATCAGTCTGTCCCTCATGATGTGGTTGAGTCAGGTTCCTTTTGGTGGAAAAATATACTGGCTTTATCTGATGAATATAGAAAGACAACCACATGCTTTGTGGGTAATGGTTTCACTGTTCTTTTTTGGAAGGATAACTGGCAACCTCAATTGCTTAAGATAACTTTCCCAAGGTTATTCTCATTTTCTAAAGATAAGCTTCAATTTGTCCATGATTTCTTCTTGCACACTGATTGTATTCAGAATTTTTTCCTCCCACTGACTATCCAAGCAAATGATGAGTTAATGATGTTGAAAAGAATGATACTCAATTTCAATCTCCAGTCAAGTGAGAAAGATCAATGGAGAAGCTCTATTTCATCTGCTAAATTCTCTCCAAGCTCTTTCTATAAACATCATTTTGCTAGTCTTCCTGATGATGTGCTATCATATGGGATTTGGAAGAGTAAATGTCAGTCTAAGCATAATTTTTTTGCCTGTCTATTGCTGCATGATAGAATTAGCACCAGAGATATGTTGATTCGAAGACATTGGAATGTTAGTGATTCTTCTGAGTGTGTCCTCTGTTCTGCTCATGCCTTTGAGGACTGGAGACATTTATTTTTTATTTGTACTTAGAGTACAAGGTTATGGAATTATCCGCAAATTCCTTGGATTCCAGGTTCTACGTTTATTTCAATCAGGTTTGCCAAGAAGCATTTCTCTGGTCCTTGCTTTGAGGAGATAGTTATCCTAGCCTGCTGGGGCATTTGGAAACAGAGAAATGGTTGGATTTTTAAGAATATCAGACCCAGTTTTAGGGGTTGGAAGGCCCTGTTTGTTCAGGAGGTCACCCTGCTTAAGTATAGGGTGAAGAGAGAGTTCTCTATTTTTTTTACATCATGGATTGATTCACTCCCCTGATTCCCTTGTAATTAGTGTAAATATTGTAAATAACTTCTTTATTTTTTATTAATAAATGGGGGGTTGTGGGGGATTCCCCCACAGTATTGGTGTCAAACAAAAAAATTCCACTTCCCAATAGCGCTTCACTCCCCGGCAAGGGCGCCAGAAAATAGTCTTGATGGCCCACAAGTATAGGGGGTGTATCGTAGTACTTTCGATAAATAAGAGTGTCGAACCCAACGAGGAGAAGAAGGTGTTGACAAGCAGTTTCGATCAAGGAATAACTGTAAATACTAGAAAATAGATTTGGAAGGTTTTTTGATATTGTAGATAAATTAAGTGCGAGTAAATAAAATGCAGTAGTAATAATTGCATCAAGTGGCCCAATCCTTTCTTCAGCAAAGGACAAGCCGGTGGGTTTACTTATGATTAACAAACGTTCTCGAGGACACATGGGAGGTTTCTGTCAAGTGCTTTTGTTCCATGCAGCTGAATAATTTTAGGTGTTTTGATAAGTGTTGTGTGGGTGAACCTATGCTAATGTACCATCCCATCCAAGACTAATACATACTTGTGACTATACCCCTTGCAAACATCCGCAACTACAAGAAAGTAATTAAGAAATAAATCTAACCACAGCTTTAAACTTCGGGATCCTACGCTCCCTCGTGTAATGGTTTCCTAAAGGGGGTTTAGGTTTCTGTCACTCCGGCAACCCCACAATTAGTAGCCAAATATACGATGCATTCCCCTAAGCCCATAAATGGTGAAGTATCATGTAGTCGATGTTCACATCACACCAATAGAAGAATAACACCACAACTTAAATATCAAACATTAAATATTACTCAACATTACTTCACTACTAACAACTTGACTTCTCCCATGTCCTAAAGAACAACACGCACTACTCACAAGACATCATATGGATCATGATCAAAGGTGATATAATGGATCATAACAATCTGGTCATAAAGTGCAAACACCGATAAATCTCTCAAGCATCAACTACTAACAAGTAATCCACACCGGGAGAGAGATCTAATGTAAAACAAGGATGGAGGCCCCTAATTGTTACAGCGGGATGACGGTGGATGATGAGGGTGACGATTCTGGTGGTGATGATTATTATCATGACGATCTTGATGATGCCCGCAGTGATGACGGTGACGATGGCGGTGATTTCCCCTCTCTAGAGAGGAATTTCTCCGGCAGATTTCTCCCTCCCAGAGAGCTTTTCTCTCTCGGGTGTTTTCCGCCCCGAGGCGGCGGAGGAATAATTCTTCGACGATGGTACGAGGCTTAGGGTTTCCTGGGGGACAGGCACGTGAAAGATATCCCCCAGAGGTGGGCCAGGGTGTCCACACCCCTAGGTGGCGCGGCCAAGGGGGGCGCCACCTCATGGTGTGGGCCCCTGGTGGCCCCGCTCTGGCTCTCCTTCTGGCTGGGTTCCTCCACTGAACTTCTAGGACACCCCCGATGTCCCACTTCTTCTTCTTATCTTCTGAAATATGGTATCCCGACGGTGCTTTTTCTATTAGATTCCTGGTCCCGGTGTTTATTCTCCAAAAATTATAAAACATGCAAAATAAGATAAAATAACATAAGAGATGCATCATAACATGAAATATATCGATGAATAACAGAAAATTATGATATAAAATAGTGATGCAAAATGGACGTATCAGATATCTTGTTATTCCATTGGGAATAGAGGGATACAGGACAACTCGTGATCTTTGATTACGTGTGCAAGAGTGTGTAGTTGGGAATATCCAAAGGGATTGATTGTTGTTGGATTGGCAACAAGGGTTATCCGAGTGAGAGGTGATGGAGGGATGATAACCCGGTAGGCCAACGCCAAGGAGTAACTCGGCCCAAAGGACGCTGCGCAAAACCCGGCTTAGGATAAAGGAGTTTCTAGAAGGCCCAAGGGCGTAGACCTCGTAACCCGGATTGTGGGTTCCGATAAGGAATTTTAGGGTTGGTAGGCAGTGTCCGGGTAGGATTCAGAGTACGCCTTGGAGAGTAGGCCAGGGACTCCGGATATTATATAAGCCGGCCCCTAGGGTTAGGCGGAGAGATCCAAGAGTTAGAGCAATATCGCTAGGTATCGAGTATCAAGTGTAACACGAGAGTTGAGTTAATATATTTAGATCGGAGACTCGGCGACTTGATTGTCGGCTACCAGATCGCACATCATCATGTTTTCCCTTGAGCTAAACCCTCTCCCAAACACCAGAGTCGATTTGCCCTAAGACAAGTTACCCCCGGTAACGTCTGCCGTGATTATCCCACGACAGTTGGCGCCCACCGTGGGGCCTACGTCCAAGGGTGTTTACATCACGGGAGAAGCCCGGAAGAACATGGAAAACCTTGTCATCGGCGAGATCTACACCGACCCCAAAGGAGAGAAGATGGTGGACGATTCCGGCTGGGGGCCAGAGTCGGATCTGCTCGAATCCGGATCCGTCGTGACAATCGGCCAGATCAACGTCTTCATCGGCATGGTACGTACGTCTGGTTCAATCCCTGACGATTTCGGGTTTGATTCTGTGTCAGGGGAGGCCACCTACGCTCAATCAGATGGAGAAGAATCGGTCGGGACGGTAGATCCGACAGAAGAGCCCACCACGAAGAGGGAACAGCCGGAGGAGCCGGCATGGACCCCGCGTGGCCGGGTCGTGAGAGAAGATGATACCGAGTCTATCTTGCACCTACTAGAGGATCGGTACGAGGAAAATAGCAGCGAAGAGGAAGTGTACGAATCCGCGCCAAGCATTGTGCGCCAGGTTGCGGTTTACACGGCTCCTGCGACCAATCTTAATCAGGGGAACGTGACCGCGGCCGCAGTCGGAGCAGCACAAACATTGGCCCAGCAGCAAGATCCGGTTGACGGAAACCCGGTTCTCACCCGGGTTGACGGAGAAGCAGCATCAGTTACCAGTCACGCGGCGGACAGTGAGTTGCAGGCAAACATGTTTGGATATCTGGCAAACCGAACGCCAGGGGTGGGCCCTTCAAACCCGCAACACCCGGCCCTATTCAACAACAACTTGATTCTGGACCCAACCGTTCTAGCCACCGTCATAACCCCGGAGAACGCGGCGGAACGTGTGAGGGACCTGGATGTAGCCCGTCGTGCATTGGAACAACAGAGAAGGCAAGTAGAAGTAGAAAGGCAAGGGATGGCCACCCGCCAACGAGAGCTGGATGCATTGGAAATCCGGCTCCGAGAAGAAACAACTAGGGCACATCAAAGGCATCAGACCAGATTACCAGCAACGGGTGGAGTTCTAAACCCGGTCGCGCTATTCATCACGCCCCAGGATCAACCGATCCCAGCGGCAAACCAAGGAACTGTACAGCAGCCCGCAACTGGAGGATCACAGCCAGCAAACGTGCAGGCCGGGTTACCCATACCACAGACTGGAGTTACTACCGGCAATACATTACCACCACCACCACCATCACGGTTTCGCACGCCGGCAGGCCATTACAACAACCCCATGGATAATGTGTATGCTGCAACGTTAGCGTTGAATCAGATCCCCGTAAGAGAGTCACCCCATGCGGAGCAGACCCGACGGGCGATCGAGTTATTGCATACGGCAGTAGCACAGAAAGTTAATTACCCGGATCACAGAAGTGGGATGCATGGGACCCCATATGTCAGCCAACAACGAGCCAATATCGGCAATATTCAGACAAGTTCAGCACGGCGGAGGGCGGAGCAGCAGCAAATGCCGCCTCCTCCCCGCGTTCAAGCAGTACCAGCAGCATCAGCAGCACAAGCTATCGTGGATAGTTCCAGAGCCAGGAGGGCCGCGGCCGGGTCTGCAGTGCATGGGCCACCAGCCATACCGCGTCCAACCGCACCTCCCGCAGGATCACACGTCTCCCGAGTGAGGCCAGTTCCGACTAATCTCGCTGGGCCTAAGTGCCTGTCGGACAACATCAGAGCTGAGCCTTACCCGAATAAATTCAAGGAACCGGGTAAAGTAGTGAATTATGAGCCGACTATGGATCCGGAAACATGGTTGAGCAGCTATGAGATGGCAATGTCGATTCGCAACGCAACTGAAAATCTTCAAGCCAAGTTCATGTACTTAATGATGTCAGAAGGAGCAGCAAAATTATGGTTCAATAATCTACCAGAGGGATCTATCAAGTCATGGGAAGAATTGAAAACCGCATTTATCAAACATTTTCATGGAACGTGCAGAAAGCTATTTACTATTGATGACCTAGAGCGATGTGTCCAAAAGAAGGGAGAATCGGCGCGCAGCTGGGTGCGCCGGGTTATGGAGATACTTCACTCATCTACGGATATTCAGCCCAAAGATGCATTACAAGCTATGGCAAAGACGTGCAAGTACATACCTTTAATGCAAAAGTTAACTCGCATGAAATCTAGTCGGAACGCTTCGGAAGTTACGATGGGAGAGCTAATGGATGCATGCAACAAGCACGCCGCAACGGATACTACAGAAGAGGACGTCGATGACAAGAAAGTAAAAGCAAACACAAATAATAGTGGAAGAACCGGCAATGGATCAACGTCGGGTAACAATGGAGGTAACAATGGGAACAATCAGAACAAGCGCCTGTTTGAGGGAGGCTCCGAGTTTGTCGCTAGCACAGAAGCCGGGTCTTCGAGACCTAGGGCAGAAGGAAATTTCAATACTGGAAATCACAACGGAGGAAATTATCAAGGGCCACCAAGGCCAAGTAACAATTGGGATATCTTCAGAATGGCGTGCCCAAAGCACAGCAGGAACGGTAGGCCGGCTAACCACTCTTTGGAGCAGTGCGCAGACCTACAGAGATGGAAGAATGAGGAGATAAACAAGGCTATGCGAGGTGCAGGTCGGGGAGGAGGACCGGGTCCGGGTGGAAACCCGGGCAACGGCCCACCCCCAGCCGGAAACCCGGCAGGCGGAAATCCGGGTAACAACCAAGGGGGAGCTGGAGGTTTCCAAGCTAACCCCAAGCAATTGGGACAATATCACGTGCATGTCACAGGAATTTCTAACAAGGATAAAAAGATACTGAAACAAGCGGTAAATTCGGTTTCCTCGGCTGTTCCGAGATACCTGAGGTGGTCAGAGCAAGACGTGACATGGAGCAGAAGAGATCATCCGGAAAGAATAGAACACCCGGGAGTCTTAGCGTTAGTGGTTGCGCCGCAAGTCAATGGGTATGAGCTGAAAAAGGTCTTAATGGACGGTGGAAGTAGCATCAACATCTTATATTGGGAAACCTTTCTACGCATGGGTCTCAAGGAGTCCCAGCTACAGAAAAGTTCAACAGTCTTTCACGGGATAGTGCCGGGTCACTCAGCATGCCCCGAGGGAAAAATCGCATTGGAGGTAGCTTTTGGAGAATCAAAGGACAATTTCCGGGTTGAATGGCTTACTTTCGAGGTGGTTAAGTTGCGCAGTCCTTATCACGCGCTATTCGGAAGGCCGGCTTATGCTAAGTTCATGGCCAGGCCGTGTTATGTGTATCTACAACTAAAAATCCCGGGGCCCAAGCAGACCATCACCATACATGGGAGCCGGGATATAGCGGCTGAGTGTGATGAAGGAGATGCGGCAATGGCCGAACAAGCTTGCAGAAAAGAGGAACTCAAGTATTACCGGTCTCAAGTAGACCCGGATGACAGAACAGCGTTGAAAAGACCAAATACTGAGGACGAAAGAGCAAAGTTCAAGGCAGCGCAGGACACAAAGATGGTGGCTTTTACCGAGGGTGATCCCTCCAAGCAATTTGCTATAGGATCTAACTTGGACAGCGAGCAGGAGAAAGCACTTGTGGAGTTCATTCGTTCAAATCAGGATGTGTTCACCTGTACGCCTAGCGATATGCCGGGTATCCCCACAGAGTTGGCAGAGCACAGTTTGCACGTCGATCCCAAGTCCAGACCTGTGAAGCAAGGCTTGAGAAAGATGAATGAGGAAAGAAGGAAAGCTATAGGGGAAGAAATTACTCGGCTGCTGACAGCCGGCTTTATTATGGAAGTATTTCACCCGGACTGGTTAGCAAACCCGGTTCTCGTGATGAAAAAGACTAATGAGTGGAGGATGTGCATTGATTATACGAGTCTCAACAAGCATTGCCCAAAGGATCCGTTTGCACTACCAAGGATAGATCAGATCATTGACGCAGTAGCTGGAAGCGACCTATTGTGTTTCCTGGATGCATATTCTGGGTATCATCAGATCAAGCTCAAGAAGGAAGATTGGGAAAAAATATCGTTCATAACCCCTTTTGGGGCCTTTTGTTACAAGACCATGACATTTCGATTGAAGAACGCTGGAGCAACCTATCAACGGTGCATTCAAAAGTGCTTCGAGGACCAAATTGGACGCAACGTCCATGCCTATGTAGACGATGTGGTGATCAAGACCAGAAAGGCGGAGACATTTATTGATGATCTAAAGGAAACGTTCAAGAACTTGAGAAGGTACCAGATGAAACTCAACCCGACAAAGTGTGTTTTTGGAGTCCCAGCCGGAAAATTACTCGGCTTTATCATTTCTGAGAGAGGAATTGAGGCAAATCCGGACAAAATCAAAGCCATCCAGAATCTGAAAAAGCCGGAAAATTTGAAACATGTTCAGAAGCTCACGGGGTGCGTAGTAGCGCTCAGCCGGTTTATATCCAGACTCGGAGAAAAGGCAATACCCTTATACCGACTCTTGAAAAAATCCGATAAATTCGTATGGGACCAAGAGGCGGACGAAGCGTTCGAGGCACTAAAAAAGCAGCTATCTGAGGCACCAGTACTAGCAGCTCCAGGTCCTAAAGAACCTATGTTACTATACGTGGCAGCAGGGCCCCGGGCGGTTAGCGCAGTGGTTGTTGTCGAGCGAAAGGAAGATGGAAAAGAATACCCGGTCCAGAGGCCGGTTTACTACGTCAGTGAGGTATTATCAGAGGCAAAACAGCGCTATCCACATTGGCAAAAGCTGGTTTTCGGGGTCTTCATCGCCAGCCGGAAATTGAAGCCATATTTTCAGGAACACCCCATAACAGTGGTTAGTTCTATACCAATGTCGGATATCATCAGAAACTCAGATGCAACAGGTAGAATAGCCAAGTGGGCGATCGAGATGGGGGATTATCATATCAACTACGAGCCAAGATCAGCAATCAAATCTCAAGCTCTAGTCGATTTTGTTAACGATTGGACACACACATGCATGCCCACCATGGCTCCAAACTCCGAGTCCTGGATCATGCACTTTGATGTCTCCAAGCAATACGAGGGGTCGGGAGCCGGAGTGGTGCTAACATCACCCAAAGGAGACAAGTTGAGCTATGTGCTGCAGATTCACTTTGATTGTTCCAACAACGTGGCCGAGTATGAGGCCTTACTGCACGGCTTAAAGGTAGCCAAGGAGATGAACATCAAGAGGATACGGTGCTTTGGAGATTCGGACCTTGTGGTATAGCAGGTCTCAGGAACTTGGGACAGAAAGGACGCAACCATGGCAGCATACCGCAGAGAGGTTGATAGAGTTGCCGGATGTTTTCCGGGTATGAGGTGGAGCACATCGACAGAAGAAAAAACGAGGCCGCAGATGCACTCGCCAGACTCGGCTCGCGCAGAGAGCCGGTTCCTCCTAACGTTTTTCTGGACGAATTATGGCGACCATCAGTTAAAACCGAGTCTGAGGAAGAACTGGCGAATCAAGATCCGGATTTGGAGCTCGTGGCCACAGTACGTGCCGTTCCCGAGTGGACAGAGCCGTTGTTGGCCTACCTATCACGGGGCGAGTTACCACAGCAGGAGGTATTAGCAAGACAAATTCTGAGGCGAGCAAAAGGATATTCTATCATCAATGGAGAGTTATACAAGAGAAGTGCAGCAGGAGTCTTCTTGCGCTGCGTGGCACCAGAAGAAGGCCGACAGATCCTCAAGGAAATCCATGAAGGTGATTGTGGGCATCATGCATCCACAAGATCCCTTGTGGCCAAAGCTTATCGGCACGGTTTTTTCTGGCTCACGGCCCTAGCAGACACAGAGCGATTGGTGGCAAGGTGTGACGGATGTCAAAGGTACGCTCGCCAAACCCATGTGCCGGCTATGGAACTACGGACTATCCCGTTAACCTGGCCGTTCGCTGTTTGGGGTATGGACATGGTTGGCCCCTTTCACATGTCACCTTGCAAAAAGACACATCTCTTGGTGGCCATTGATAAATTTACCAAGTGGGTTGAGGTTATGCCAGTCACCAACTGTGAAGCAATTACAGCTGTCAAGTTCCTGAAAAAGATTATCTATCGGTTTGGGTATCCCCATAGCATAATTACCGACAATGGAACAAATATGTCCCTTGGCGAGATGGAGAAATTTTGTGGTAATAATAGAATCCGGATTGAAATAGCTTCAGTGGCCCATCCACAGGCTAATGGACAAGTGGAGAGGGCAAATCAAGAGCTGCTTCGTGGATTAAAGCCACGATTACGAGTTCCGTGTATCAGAGCTGCTGGTGCATGGGTCGAAGAACTACCTGCAGTAGTTTGGGGTATCAACACGACACCTAACAGGTCCACTCAGATGACACCGTTCTTCATGGTCTATGGTGCAGAAGCGGTGTTGCCGAGTGATATCATCCATGACTCGCCTCGAGTGTCGGCTTACGTCGAGGTGGAGAACGAAAAGACCCGGCAGGACGCCGTGGACATGCTAGAAGAAGAAAGGGAACAAGCGCTGGAAAGATCAGCCATATATCAGCAGGATTTGCGGAGATATCATAGCCGGCGCGTGAAAACCCGAGTCTTCCAGGAAGGAGACCTGGTTCTGCGCCTGGTACAATCAAAAGAAGGAAAACATAAGTTATCACCGCCATGGGAAGGACCGTTTATCATAAGCCGGAATCTGCACAATGGATCGTATTACTTGGTAGATGCAAGGGAAGAGCCGGCTACGGTTAACGACACCGCTCATACCACTTCATCTATGCAAGAGAGAGAAAGACCATGGAACGTAGCTCAGCTGCGTCCCTACTATACCTAGTACAGAATAGACTCACAAGTGGAATTACACGATATAACAGGCAGCAGGTTTCAGACGCACTCTTTTCCTATCCAGGGTACCTAAGGGGACTGGAGGGTTTTTAATGAGGCGGCCTGCTGACCTAGCTTTCTCATATCAATAAAGAGATGGTTAAGCAATATACCTTTTTCACATGTTTTATCAAGTTTTATTTCTCTAGTATGGTGCATATAATTAGGTCTTGGGGGATGATTGCTTGAATAGCAGTTATACACTCAAAGACCCGGCCATGATGCCTATGAGTTATAAGGGCCGATTACTCGCAAACGAGTACGGTTGCAATCTTATAACCGGACAAAGGAGCCAAACTTTCTTGACTTTTCTTACCTAAGCTCGATGTGACTCGCACTAAAGTGGCATGCTTTGCTCGCTTACGGTTACAATCAGCCATGAAGCCCAATGGGACTTGCCTGACCCTGTTTCCGTATAGATGTAACGACATGATATCCACGCGAAAGCCGGCTTACAGTACAAGATAGTTGAAAGGGTCATCTAAACCAAAAGTTATGCAGAGTACAGGGCTAACAGCCGGACGCTCAAAGATTATTAAGCATAACTTCAATACCTATGTGACACGGCTCTAGGTTTTGGGCTTAGCAGAAAACAACTTGTTCTCTTTGAAAGACCACACATCCTAGACTCAGAAATTCGGGTCTTGGGGACTGGGGATTTTGAAAAGAAACAAGTCGCATAATTATTAAGCTCAAAAAACCCAAACATCCGAGTCTTGGGGACTTGGGGACTTAGAGAAAAGTCCACCTATCAACACCCATGAAACCCGGAAACCGAGTCTCACAAAGGGAACCACAAAATAAGTCGGGAATATCAGGCTCAAAAGCAGACAAGTGTCAGATTCATCCAAAGGCCGGAAGGGCCACAAAAGCTATTAAAGTTTCATAATATGTTTACATGATGCGATGGTAGAATCAAAAGTGCACATGGGCACTATCAAAAAGAATATCTGTTTTTACAAGGGCATCGAGCGAACAAGGCATTAGGATGGCATCAGATAATAGTTTAATCGACCTCCTGGGTCAGATCCACATCCTTACCCTTGCCCTCCGGGTCTTGATCCTGGGTTTGCTCCTTGGAAGCATTCGCAGCATCATCATCCGGATTTTCAGCATCAGGACGAACGGGCGGACGGACAGCCGGCGTAGAGGAAGTTGGACTTGATTCCAAGTCGGCTTCCCCCTTTGCAGCTTCCTCCCTCCTCCTGGCCAAGTCAGCATTCCATTTTTCCAAAATATCGAAGGGAACGGGCGTGTCCTTGTTCACAGCTTTGCCTTCAGCGTTGTATGGAGACATAAACCTACTCAAGTCCATACTATCGGCAAGAGCAGTTGCTGAGTGACGTACTTCGGTTTGTATGGCCTTGAAGTCCTTAGGGGAAAACCTTGAGCCATCTGCTTTGAATTCTGGAAATCCGGCCACCACCGTTGCCGGCTCAAGCTTAGGAAAATAAGCTTTCGCTAGCATAAGTCCCCGGGTCATCCCAACCCGGCACGCCGAGCGCTTCCAGAGCTCAATCCACGCAGGGACAGTAGAACATGCATGGATCAGGGTCTCCATACCCGGATAGAGTTCAGTCGGCCACTGAATGGCATCCAGAATCCATTTAGTGCCGGCGCAGAATCTCCGGATGACACTCTTCAAATTCTTTACCTTTTGAATATCATCTTCTTCTGAGGGCGCAAGGTTGGAAGCTGCAATGCAAACAACAAAGGTGACACACAAGCATTCCGGGTATCAGGTGTCTAGAAAACAAAAAGCCAAGGTACGAACCAGTAAGTAACGAAACCTCACCAACAAGGACACGATAAGTGTCAGCAACTTGAGATGACAACTTCTTCAGTGCAGCTTGAGCAGTGGTGTACTTCTCCTTGTATTTCGTGACATCTTTCTTCAGGACTGCCACCTCAGCCTCAAGCGCTTCCCTTAGCTTCACCTCGGTGTCCAGAAGTTGATTGGTCTTGGCCAAAATCTCCTCGGACCGAGACGCCTGCGCCTAAAGGAATGGAAAGTTAAAGCATTAGTCGGGTATCGCAATAAGCCGAGTATCGAGAGGAGTACCGAGTGTAACCTCGACAAGTTAAACTCGGAACTTGGGGACTAGACGGATGCTACGAGATACCAATTAACGTACCTGATGCTTCGCAGCCAGGCGTTCTAACATATTGCTCTCTGAAGTCTTCATGGCGAGCAGGGCGCTCATCACTTGGTCAAAGGAGTGGTCGCCCAAATTGGGAGACCCGGGGTCTTGGTAACTTGGAATGGGAGTTTTCTCCTTGGCAGGGGAAGGAACCCGAGGCGTCCGGGTATCGGAGTTTGGTGCGCCTCCTCCCGTGCCCAAGACTGCGGCCTCTTCCTCCTCGCGTGCATGTGAGGCTATTGGATATTCGGCTTCCTGATCAGCCGGGTTTGGTGGTGGCACTCGTTCTTCTTTGCCGGCCGCGGCAGCCGTCGTATCATCAATCGGGTTCTCCTTACCCGGATCATTGGTCTCCATATTTTCCTGGTCACTGATGGTGACCGTGGCCCTGTGGACAAGTGCAAGTAAGCGATCAGCATGTAACTGAAGAAAATTATGGAAAAGCGATAGAACATCAAGAGAAGAACTTTACCCGGGATTCACCGTGAAATCCAAGGGGAATACATTGCTGGACCCGGACGAAGCTGATAAACTTCAGGAGAATAAATCATGGAACTGCCCTATTAAAGGATGATTCGAAAAGGAAAAAACTTCGATATTTGGAAAAGGATTGAAAAATACCAGCGCGTCTGGGAGGAGATGATGGAATGCCCGGGTTAAGTGCGGATTCACCCGGAAAATTCCGAGTCAGTCTGCGCTTGGTCACGGGTGGATCCTTCAAACATGGCCAGTTGGACAACTCTCGGTTTAGCTCGCACATGTTAGCAAAGGAGTATGGTTTAGAAGCAAGGGAGCGGTATGGCACCTTAAAAACGACCCCTCGGGGTTTTCTCTTTGATCCGACCTTGATTGTCGGCTCAGCTTCGTCTTCATCGCTGGCTGTTTCCACCCGGCCTTCCGGATCTTCTTCTTCTTCTTCGTCCTTGTCCTCTGGCTCTGCAAGTTATCAAGGTATACTGTCGGAAAAACGGAGAATGAACAGCAATGGGCCTGCATAATTTAAGTAAGACTCGGAGTGTACCTTCCTCCGAGTTAGCTACATCCTTATCTTCCTCTGGATGTTCGGAGTTAGGGGGCGTTTCGATGTTCCAAAAGACGTCATTTGCCTGAGAAAAAGGCACGAGGGTAAGGATCAATAGTTGTATCGAGAGAAAAGTATGAAAGTAAAAGTATGAGAACCGTATTTTACCTCGGAGCTGGGTTTTCGCGAGTAAATGGTTCCAACCCGGCTATGTTCCGGATTACCTCCAACTTCTCCGTCAAAAAACTCTTGATGGTCTTGTTGGTGTCACCGGCCGGGTAGTTCTTGGAAGAGTATCGGAGGGAATCTGTAGAGTGCCCCGAATACTCGCACATCAATTTGGAGCGGATGGAGTTGTGTTGAATGCGAAAGTTCATCCAGGTTTTGACTAGATTGAGCCCAAGGAGACCTTGGGCCGAGAGAACAGCTATCTTAGCTAAGAGAGGCTGGATGGCCTCCCTGTCCGGCTCAGGGGCAAAAGCGTTGAAAGATTCGGAGATATCGAGGAGGCCCTCCGAGTAACCCGGCAATTTCTTCTCGCCGGGTGGGGAGGTGTCCCGGCAGTAAAAGAAAGAAAGTTGCCAATGCTTGACGTGAGAATTAAGAGTGAGAGTCGGCATTGGGGAGTTCTTGCGGCGCTGGATGGAAACCCCGCCGCAAGCAAGAAGCGCCCCGTCACCGCTTTTGCGGCACGGTTTGCATTGGAAAAGTTCGATAAAAAGAGTCAAATTTGGCGGAGTGCACAAATATGACTCGGAAAGAACGATGAAATGGGTTATGTTCAACATAGAGTTAGGCCCTATGTCGAACACCCGGAGGCCATAGTGGCTCAAGACCTCGCGGAAGAAAGGGTGACCCGGAGGGCGAAACCCCCGGGTCACGTGCTCAACGAAGCAAATTACCTCATCGGCAACAGGTGTGGGCCGGGTCTCATCACCCGGCACCCTCCAGTGGATATCCTTCTGAGGGGGGAGGACCCCTAACTCGTCCAGCTCCTCCAGCTTGGCCTTAGTGACTGTGGATCGCGCCCAGTTGGCGGATATTGATTGGGTCGTCCGGGTTTTGGCCATCTGTTTCCCTTGCTTCTTGGGAGCCATGGGTTCAGCCTGCAAAGCACAAGACAAAGAAGGTATGAGGTGTAAGATTCGGAAATCATGAGTTATCCGAGTATACGCAAGTAGTATCAGCAAGACATATAAGCTAAGAATCATCCGGGTATCGTTGGACGGAGCAAAAGTTACAGGTTATCCGAGTATCAAGCGTCAGAACAGGAATGGCGGTGTACTTACGTATTGATAAGCATACGTGGAAGAAGGATGATTGCCCATGAGTCTAGTGCAGATAAAAGAACCGGAAGAACTGGATCCGCCGGGTATCAAAGTCAGCCGCGGGAATTTTGGGCAGATTGGACCTAGATTGGGAATCTCATTATCGATTTCGCGGAGAAATTGATGATTAACGGTGATATGGGAGTAATGTATGAACGTCTATAAAGCTATTGGACGAGCTAGAAAGAATCCATACGGCCTAATCCGGCGCGGAAAGGGAAATGGCTTGCGGAAGACCTAGATCTAATCTGGGTCAAATTGAGAAATTGCGAGGCCAAATTAATGGGAGCAAGAAGCTTACCGGAGGAGATTGGAGTAAAGCTCGACGGCGGCAAATGGCACAGCCCTGGTGCCCCTTTGCGATTCCCGGTGGGCAGATCGGAACCGCGGCGGCGGAGCTTGGCGGCGGTGCGGAACGATTCGTGGACGAACGTAACCGGCGGCGGCTTTGCTCCGGCGGTGAGCTTGAGGTCCCCGTGGTGGTGTTGCGCGAGCGCGAGCGGGAGAGCGATGGAGAGGAAGAAGAAGAAGAGGAAATGAACCGTTGGAATTAGGTTGTCCCCTAGGTGCCTATTTATAAGGTACGGGTGGATAACCCTAGACCAACGGGCGAGAGCCGGAAATTTCGGGATAAAAGATACCCGTCCGGATTTTCCGAGATATGCGTTAAGTGCTGGACAAGATATCTGGAATGGATAGGAAACTAATCTCCTCCGCGACACCTGGACTGATTAACAAGTGAAGTAAAACGGATCTTTGGCATTTTCATCAGGGGATTGACCCGGAGAAGTAAACAATGTACTTAGAGAAAGCCGGGTTACTATATGGCCACCTTAGAGTTAGGCCTAGCTGTTTATCAAAGCAATATAACCCGGCCCCTATCAACTTGAATGTTTGGTATTTTTGCAGGGAATAGCGTGCGTTTCAAGGAGGATCTCGTGAAGCCCAAGCTATTCTGGGGACTACTGATGGAGGGATGATAACCCGGTAGGCCAACGCCAAGGAGTAACTCGGCCCAAAGGACGCTGCGCAAAACCCGGCTTAGGATAAAGGAGTTTGTAGAAGGCCCAAGGGCGTAGACCTCGTAACCCGGATTGTGGGTTCCGATAAGGAAGTTTAGGGTTGGTAGGCAGTGTCCGGGTAGGATTCAGAGTACGCCTTGGAGAGTAGGCTAGGGACTCCGGATATTATATAAGCCGGCCCCTAGGGTTAGGCGGAGAGATCCAAGAGTTAGAGCAATATCGCTAGGTATCAAGTATCAAGTGTAACACGAGAGTTGAGTTAATATATTTAGATCGGAGACTCGGCGACTTGATTGCCGGCTACCAGATCGCACATCATCATGTTTTCCCTTGAGCTAAACCCTCTCCCAAACACCAGAGTCGATTTGCCCCAAGACAAGTTACCCCCGGTAACGTCTGCCGTGATTATCCCACGACAAGAGGTCTAAGTGTATCACTAGTTATCAGAAAATCCACAAAACATCCACAAAAATAGAGAGAGCTCATTGACAAGATTGGGCCACCCCATATCAGGCCTTCTCGCATGAATCTCTTCACACCGGAGACTCCGGTCTGGGAGACCGGAGATTCCGGCATGGAATAAATTCCAGCAGTTTCTGTAGAAAGTAGAACTCTTTGACCTTTTTGGTTATCACACCACCATTTTTAATTTAGTCAAATGACCCCGAAATCACCAACACACATAAATATATACTCATGTTGTTAACAAACACCCAAAATAAGATTTCGGCGCATTTGCGCTTCCACAAAGCCCCCTGGCTTCTTTTGGACAAAACAGTGCCGGCCAATTGACCATGTGGTACTTGCGGAGCCTTCCCAGAAGAATCTGGCTATAAGAGAATCAAGTTTATCACGCACTCCCATTTGGAGAAGGAATAGTCCCATCGCATACATGGGGATATTATCCAAACACACGTTAGAGAGGACAAGTTGTCCCCCCGAGGACAAAAACCGTCCAATCCAAGGTTCCACCCTAGCTTCTAACTTCTCAACAAGGAACGACCATTGTTCCTTTGTGAGTTTTGAGTCTGAGATGGGGATTCCGAGTACATGAAAGGGAACTTCCCCCTGGATTTCAGGAGGTTGATTAAGAACGACCACCTCGCTCTTGTGGAAGTTAATCTTCAGACCGTACATATTTTCAAAACACATGAGAAGAAACTTAAGATGGGCCAGATCTAGCTCGTTGAATTGAACCAGGATGATGGTATCGTCGACGTATTGCAGGTGGGTAATCCCGCGTGGGTAAAGATGGGGAACCACCCCATGGATATGACCCGCGGGGTTAGCTTTGGACATAATCACCGAGTGACCTTCTGCAACATAATTGAAAAGGAGGGGGGAAAGCGGATCCCCTTGTCGCACCCCCCGTTTATTCCTAAAAAGGGACCCATTTCCCCATTGATGGAGATGGCGGTTTGGCCACCAGAAACCAACTGCGAGATACGATGAATATAGCCTGTGTCGAAACCCTTTCTACGCAAGACCTCTAGGAGGAAATTCCAATTCACCCGGTCATAGGCTTTTTCGAAGTCGAGCTTAATCAGGATGCCCCCCACTTCTTGCTCTTAAGCTCATGTACTATCTTGTGAAGATCCAACACCCCATCTAGAATGAATCTTCCTTTAATAAAATCAGTTTGGTTCTGACTGGTCGTCTTGTTAGCTACTGGATCCATCTTGGAGGCAAAGGCCTTGGAGTTTATTTAAAAATCACATTTGTAAGCGCTATATGACGAAATTGATTGATGCAGTCTGTTCCCGGGATTTTTGGAATCAGCGTCAACACTCCGAAGTTGAGCCTAGAAATATCGATTCTTCCTAAGATGAATTCGTTAAGAATGTGAAGGACCCCGTGTTTCACAAGCGGCCATGACTTCTTGAAGAAGGAGGCCGGAAAACCATCCGGACCTGGAGCTGTGTCCCACTTCATGTCTTTGATCACCGACTCTAGCTCGGTTTCGGTGAACGTGCGGCATAAAGACTCGTTGTCTTCGCTGGAAACCAGTTGGGCCCTGGCCCAGCTGTTACACTTCAAACCGCAACAACGCGAGGAGGTGGACCCAAGAAGGTCCCTATAGAAGTCGTAGATGTGTTCTTGAAGCGACCGCTTCTCGGAGATAACTCCCGAAGGGGTAGAGAGAGCGAATATGTTGCATTTTCGGCGCTTCCCATTAGCAACCACATGTGACGTGGGGATGACTCCTGGACCTGTCGGGTGAGCCTACCCAGTCCAAGGCCCAAGACCTAGGCCCAAAGAGAGGTGCCACCCTGCGGTTCTAGAAGGTCCAACTGATCCCACCCGCAAAGACTTGTGGGTCAAGAAGGGAAGCTTCCACCGACCTAAAACTAGGGTTTGTACCCCCCCGGCACGGTTTGAGACCTAGCCACCTATATAAGGCTAAGAGAACCACTGAGGGGGAGGCAATCTACTTTCACCACCACAGCTTTAAGCTCGAGATCATACTCTCGACTTGATCACCCCCTTGTAACCGATCTACTGATAATACAGATTGAAAGAGCAGGAGTAAGGGTTTTACCTCTACGAGGGCCCCGAACCTGGGTAAATCGTGCCCCTGTTAGCCGACGATTGTCACCAGCGCCCTTATGTTCTCTTAATAGAAACCCTATAGGATCATCCGAGGGACTTGTTGAGATGACTAATCGACAATTGGCACCGTTTGTGGGAACAGCAAGCGCTGGATCTACGACATCTTCGGCCTCATCATCACCAACCTTCAGCTGGAGCCCGGGAACATCGACTCCAGCGGAGCCGATTCGCTTCGGGTCGCTCACCTGCGCGCCCCACTCACCGGAATCGCGCCCGATGTTCATCGGACTGGAGAAGAGCGTGAGCCTGACGTTCAAGAGCTTCCACTTCCACGCCAACAAGGCGGGAATCCTGCGCTTCCCCGACCAGATCGGATCCGACGAATCAGACTCTGAGTCCATCTCAAGTCCGGCAACCTTCGAGTCGCCGAATGATATCGTTGGTCGCAACTTAGAGCCCAACATCAACTCCGTACATCGCGGCACACGCGATTTCAACTCCATCGCGACTGAGGAACCCTTCAAGTTCGGTGAAAGTTGTCGAACCACGCCTAGGACCCGCGAGCCATATCTGGCCCAAGTCTGCATGGCAGGATCAACTAAACCACCTGCAGAAACGGAGACGAGTCGAAAGGAACAAGAGCGCATCAAAGTGACGCGAGTCGCTTGGCTCAAAGAAAAAACGGCGGTGCAAACTGGCTACCTGATAGAAGACGGAGCCACCCATGAGGATCTAACCGCATACGGCTACCACTTAGTGCGGAAGGGTCGGCTGATCGCTGAAGCCCGCAAGAATCTGGACGCACGGAAGGAAGCAGTGGAAGCTTCGAGTGCGCGCCGTGCAGCGCTCTCAAGAACTCACTCAACTGGGAACAAACCCACGAAGAATAGATACGTCCCGAAGACCGCTGGTCTGGATCAGGAATCCCTCAATGGGATCAGTAAATCACTCGATAATTCTCTTATGCACGTCCACGAGGAGGGTAACATGCACCCGACAACCCCCGCTGCGGCTCTCCTGGCAGCCGCCACATATTTACAGGCGAACAACCCACTCGAAAACGACCCCCGTGCGGAACAACATCAGCAGGTTCGGAAAGGGCTAGGCATGGAAGCCGCAAGACTCGCCTTCCAGAACCGCAGGAATGCGACTACTCCAGAAGCCGACAAAAACCCTCGGGCGCACTGGACACCTCACAGACGCGGGAGCACGTCGCCTAGAAGGGGAGACAAGGAATCACCTCATCACCCCGGGGAAAGGAGGCCCGACGCCGCGGCGACAGCCCGCGTGGCGACGATGATGGCCTGCGAGATCGCGACCGCAGCCCACGGCACCACGGAAGCCAGTCGCAACATCGCAGCAGAGAGCCGCGGAAGGAAAACAATCGCGATCGACCTGGATACAACGCGCGTGGAGACATCGCGCAAAGCAAGGTTGATAAGGCCCGAGCAATTAGGAACCGCGTCCGGTCGCTATCTACCTCCTCCGATGAGGAAGCATGCGGCGCGATGTGCTTCACCCGCGACATCCGCGAGGCACCGATGCCCAAGAGGTTCAAGCTTACAACGAAGGTCCCGAAGTACGACGGCCCGCAAGAGCCCAAGTCATGGCTGTCAGATTACCTCGCCGTAGTAAAATGCCAATGTGGGAACAAGACAACGGCCATGCAGTACCTAAACCTACACCTCGTAGGTGCTGCTCGTAACTGGCTCAAAGGAAGGCCGCGTTCACACTACGGATCCTGGGAAGATCTCACCTACGACTTCCGGAAGAACTTCCAGGCGACATATAAGTGGCCTGCATCTATCGAGGAACCACGAGCTTGCAAGCTGAAGAGCGGCGAGTCCACCCGCGAGTATATCCCGAGGTGGACCACGCTCAAGAACACAACAGGAAACATGTCAGATGAGGTCGCGGTCAAAGCTTTCACCAAAGGCGCGTGAAGCACCTCCTTCCGAGAAGAGCTGAGACACGCTGCGCCCAAACTATCGGACACCTAATGGCAATAGCCGACAGATGGGCTAATGGCGAAGAATCCCTGCGCAACAAAAAAGCATCTTCACTCGCACCTGAGGAGGATCGCAATGGCCAAAAGAAGAAGAGAAACACTACGATCATGACGATCGGGAGGAACTGGTAGCAGCGGAGTTCACAAGAAATCGCGATAGCGGATCCCGCGGAAATCACGATTGGAAACCAAAGCTAGACGATAAAACTCCAGAGGAAGATCTTGACGGATACTGCTCGCTACATCTATTCACAGATAAGCGCATGGGAAAAACAAAGGCAACTCATCTCCTCAAGGACTGCCGAAAGTTCTAGGACATTCACGAGGCTTACACGAAGAAGCACAGGTCCGCCGTTAGCCAAGGATATCCACAGCTACTAGGAGGATACCAACCACCACCCCTGCCTCCACCCGCGGCACATCAGAACGCGGAGTGTCGAATCTCTGACTCCACAAATCCCTTAGGTGACCCTATCGGGTTTCGACTAGGAGAAGTCATGAGCGCTGGTGGAATCGTCGGCTAGACAGGGGGCGAGATTTACCCAGGTTCGAGGCCCTCGAAGAGGTAAAACCCTTACTCCTACCTTCTGTCGATCTGTATTGGATGATTAGATCGGTTACAGGTTGCTCGAATCGAGAGTAGATCTCGAGTTTCAAGGCTTTTTGGTCGTGCGGTATTACTTGGTCCTCTCCTTGGGGGCTCTCCTGGCCTTATATAGATGGCCAGGTCTCGAGTTCTACCCGGAGAGGACTCAAACCCTAGCTAGGTCGGTTACAAGTTTCCTAACTTAACCCGCAAGCTGATGCGGGTGGGCTTCACATGGGCCTTCTAGAGCACTCCAAGGGCGCTTCCTCTTGGGCCTTGGCCTTGGGCCTGAGAGGGGGTGTCCTTACCCGCAGGGTCCAGGATCCATATCTTCGTCAGTAGCCCCCGAGCGTGTGCTTGACTGGGATTTTTCCAGTCGAGTAGACGGTCAAATCTTTCTTGTTCTTTATGGAGGACCGCCCTGACAGTCATTGTTTTTTAAAGGGTGTGTTCCCTGTATCATGGGTCTTCATGCTCGAGTATCGAGCAATATAAGTGCCTGTTTTTACGGCTTTTTTCACAGAAGGATGTGGCACAGTAGCTTGGCTCTCCCGAGAGATCAGGGCCAATTAATTGCGACTAGGGCAAAAACATTCCTGGCCTACACAGATTCGAGACCTCCGACTCGAACCCGATGAGGTGATTGTTGCGACTGGGCCGTTGTGGACTTATCGAATCGAACTTAACCTATGGGGGTACCCGGCGCGTCCGCTAGGATTTTTCTTCGTGTTGTTGACACGGAATTATACCGGAGGACGCAGCTTTCGAGTGCGATTCCAGGCCCAAAAGAGAGATCTTTTCGGGTCTTACCTTCATATTCGAGGAATATGGCATCCGGATGTGCCTAGTCGGCTGAACAATCCAGGTTCTTATGATGTAAAATTATCATGTGTAGGAGAGGTAGGTTCTTCCTACCCGATTGATTTGTTTGAGTTCCGTACGAAAGAAATTTCGTGCTGGAAGAAAAAATTAAGTCCATATGAAAGAGTTTTCATGTTTGGAATGCCGTGCCCATACGAAAGAGTTTTCGTGTGTAGGGTGTTTTTTCTCTTGTTCGAAGAGGTTTTGTTTCATGAATTGTCGGTAGAAAAGTTGCTTCTATCCGAAGGAATTGTTGTTCGTACGAAGATATTTTCGCGTTTGAACTTCCAATCGAAAGATCTTGATTTTGGATGATGTATGCCATGACGTCATGGCACAGTCCTCTTCTCCCGATGGGACGTGACGGAGTGGTAGCAGATGGTGGCCCACCATGTCAGCTTTTTGACCGGGAAACGAGACGTCGTTCCCAGTTTTCACGCGAACCGCGCAGTAAATGCGCACGATCTTCTGTTAAGATCGTGGCACGGAACAGCGTTGGCCGCCCCTTCGTTTCATCTTCACACGTGGTGGGTCTGATAAGCGCCACGTAGCGCATCGTATGGCTGAGACCGTGCTGTTCCGTGTATAAATACGGGTCTTAGCGTTACGGTAAAACTTTCCCAGCTCTTTGCCTTCGTCTTCTTCTCCGCACCCATCTTCTTCTTCCTCGCGTTCGAGCTCGTGCTGCAAGCAATGGCTGGCGGAAAGAAGCGTGGTGCTGCCACCTCTGCATCTGGCGAACCTTCCGCGCAACCCGCGCCCCGTGCCGGCGACTGGCGCTCCCCCAACACCACCGCGAAAAGCATCAAGGAGATGCAGCGGGAAGGGTTGCTGCCGGCGGAGACGGAGAAGCGAGTCCGTCTCGGAAAAAAGGAAGAGGTGCCCAATCCTCAACCGAACGAGCGCGTGGTCTTTGTGGACCACGTGACTCGGGGCCTTTCCTTTCCTCTTCATCCCTTCTTCCTCGGGTTGCTGTGTGTCTATGGCATACAGCTTCACGATCTTCCCCCGAACGCGGTGCAACACATTTCGTGCTTCATCGTGTTCTGCGAATGCTTTATCGGCATTCGCCCGCACTGGGCGCTCTGGAAGGCGCTCTTCAAAGTCCGGATCTTCCGCGAGAGATCGCGGGTGGAGTCCGAGCTCGGCGAACCGCTTCGCACGGGCGGCTTCGGGATCCAGGCTCGACAAGAAAACAGCTACTTCAACATGCATTTTGTCGGCTCCGCCCAAAGCTGGCGGAAGAGGTGGTTCTACGTCATCGACAACAGCTCGGGTGGGATCGTGGAGTTCCACCCGTTCGCTGTTCTGACAAGGCGAAAGTCCTGGGGGCACAGGATGTCAGCCGAGGAGACTCAGACCGTCGCACCCTTACTCGCAAGAGTAGCTGCTCTCCGGGATCAGACTGCGGGAGTCGTGCTCAACGGGATGCATCTGGCGAGTATCTTCTTGAAGCGCAGGATCCAGCCACTTCAGCAAAGGCCCTCCGCTATGTGGGAGTATCAAGGCTCAGAGGACCCCAGCCGAGTAAGCCGCGAGGAGCTTTCGAATGTGGAATTCGAGAAGAAAATCGCGGGTATCACTCGACTAAAGGTGGGGGAGAAATTCCCCGACTGCTCAGTCGAAGCTTTTGCTGCTTCAAACCCTCCTCCAGCTGAGGTTAGTTTCTTGTCTTTGAGTTGTTTCCATTTTGTTCTGAGTCCTAGTCGATAAGATTTTTCTCGTCTTCTTCTTGTCTCCGTAGAACCTAGCTATGGCGGACTGCTACCCGCCAGCTGCAGGGGAGGCTGCCTCAGAGCAAGTGTCGAGTCATCAAGACGGCGCGGTTGACACCAGCGTCGCCAACGCCTCTTCGAGTTCAGAACACGATTCTTCGGATGACGTTGAAGACTCGAGTGGCGTCCCTCCGAAACGTCGTCGGGTAGATGAGGACGAAGCTACTTCTAAGGATAAATCCTTGGAAGCATCGCCCAGTCAAGCCCCTATCCATGCGACTCCACTTCGCTCTCTTGCTCCTTCGCCTTCGTTCCCAGTGATGACGACCGCCTGGAACGCGGACTTGCTGGACGACGTCGACGAAGATGACGAGTAAGTGTTTCTTCCTTATTCTTGGTCGAACATTTTCCGTGCTTCAATATTGATGTTTTCTATCTTTCGCTGCAGACTGCAGACGATCAGTCCTCGCAGGTACGCCGCTGCCGTTCCTCCCGAAAAGAGGAATAAGGCAAAGGATGCGGGTGAAACTCCCACCGCGGGCACCGTCCAAAATTCTCCCAGAGCAGCCCCCGAAGCTGCGACTGTGGAACGTGAAGCCCCCAGCTTTGCCGCCAGGACTTCAGCTTCTAAAGAAGTGACGGACAGTTCCGCGGATCCGCTCTCTCGCGCCACCGGCCAGGTAGACTTTGTCTTCTATCTTCAAATTTTTATCGGGTGCACGACAGTGCTCCCGATGGGAGTAGCCCCCGAGGCTGTAGCCGATCGCATGCGATCGGCCACAGGCTCAAAGTCTGGTTTTATTCTTCTTTATGATTTTTTTATCGGGTGCACGGCAGTGCTCCCGATGGGAGTAGCCCCCGAGGCTGTAGTCGATTGTAAATAATCGGGTACAGGCTCCAATTTAATCCTTTTAACTCTTCCGTCTTCGTGCTTTTGCAGTCGCTTATTGATTCTCTTGCGGCGATTGGTCGCCGCGTCGTTCTCGCCGAGTCGGATTGCGAGTCACTTCAAACGGACCGTAGCCGACTTCAAACTGAAAACGGCCTTCTCAAGGGTAAGCTTTATCATCCCCCTGTCTTCAGTATTCCGTACATTCTTTATTTTTGATAAGCATCTCTTTGCAGCTCGACTTGAATTTGCGGAATCCGAAAAGGTCAAACTCTCTGAGCAGGTAACTGCTCGGGAGGCTGACCTGACGGCCATTCGACAAGAGCTGGAGGCTTCCCGCATGCAATCGGAAGATTTTAGTCGACAGCTTGCGGATGCGCGGAAGGCCTTGAAGGAGTTAGAGGAAGCTGGCAGTAAGGCCGATAACAACATTGTCGGGTTCCTTCGTCCCCTCGCCGAACGTTTCGCGGGTAAGTGTTTTGGACTTTTGCGACTTTGATCCTTCATCTTGCTGAACTTTGCTAAGTATTATTTCCTTCCTTTGTAGGTCTTCTGGATGTTCCTCTAGAGATCCCTGGGCTCCAGCGGGTAGATGTGGTAACCGACACGCTTGCCCAGCTTAATAGGCACGCTGATGGAGTTTTCTCCTTGATTAGCGATGCTACTCAAGTGCTGGTGCAACTGCATGGTCGCCTCATTGCCAACGCCACTCCTGCACCCGCGCTAGAAGGTTGTAACACCTGGGGTGTTACCCTAAGTAGAAAGTGTTTGTTTTCTTTTTGCTTTGCATCACATGCATCATATGCATTGCACCATGTTGCATCACAACTGAAAATTCAAAACAATTTAAACTTCCACACCTTGCTCAAAATTTCCAATTTCAAAATTTCAAAACTAAACCACTCAATTGTTTTTTTTCCACTGGTTGAATTTGTTCTAATCAAATTGCTTGTTAATAATCTTTTCTCTCTTGTTGAAAAAAAAACCCTAATGGTAAATTTCCAATTCAACTCAAAATTCAAATCATTTCAATCATATTTGACATGATCCAATTGTGGTTTGGCAATTAAAATCTTGCAAACAAATTAAGTCAATAAGTTTTCATCATTGTTTGAGTTAGTGGAATAAAATTGTTTAAAATTCAATCTTTATGAAATGCTATGGAAAATTCAAATAACAACTTTAAAACTCAAATAAAGATTTCAAATCTTGGGACTTAATGTTCACAATTGCATTGATTTGTTGTTTGCAAATTAATAAAACATCTCATATAAAATAAAACCCTAACCCTTTTCTATCTCTCTCTTTTATTCTTTACAAAAAATCAACTAATAGAGAAAAAAAATAAAAAAAATAAAAGCAAAGTAGAAGGGCAGCCCACTCCTTTCTTTCTTTCTCCCCCAGCCCATCTATTCTATTTCAGGCCCATACCCCCCTTTCTATTTTTGGCTTCTTCCTCCTCGACGTCAGCGACAGTACGAACAGAAGCACACCGTGCGATCTCCCCCTCCCCCGCTCGATGCGCTGCCGTACCTATGCTCCCTCCCCGATAAAAGCACCACACCAACCCTCTGCCCTAGCTCGCCCTAGCCTGCCTCCTTCCACCGCCGCCACCCTCTCTCCCTCCTCATCCAACTCCACCCTGCTTGTCTGTCTTTCTGTTCTTCTGAACATCGACCGAACACCACCATGGCTGCCACCTTCCATCCCCCATGATCCCCTCGAGGGGCAACTGACCCCGGGAATGGAACGCCGGAGTCCTCCGCATCGTCCACGCGGGAGCTCGGAGCCGGAGCCGCGCCAGGGAAGGGCTGCGCTTCCACGATCTCCGGCGAGCCCCCTGCCGCTGCCACTTCGCTTCCAGCAGAACAGGTCATCATCGCCGCTCCTCCTTCCACGATGCAGCCCGGGGTGAGCGCTCCTTTCCGGCCTAGGCCACTCCTCCCTCTTGCTCTGTAATGTTTGGCCTCACCCATCGCCTCGCCGTCGCTGGGTTCTGGTCGCCGGCGCTATCGTCGCGTGCCTGCAGTTCGCAGAGGCAGTGCCCTGTCCGTCAGTTTCAGAGTTTCAGAGAAAACGCATCGCGGTGTTTGCTCTTATTCCCACTCGACTGAATACCATCACAACAGCCGCATCACCTCTTTGGTTCAGTTCCTTCCGCGCGAGCCATCGATCCCGGGGTCGAACCCCCGGAGAGGCAAAAAGCCTCCAATTTTTTCCTCCTTTTACCACGCTCACCCTGGGCCCCACCCGTCATACCCAGTATTGCCACGCACGCACAGCGGCCCTGGGCCCCCCTGGCAGTGCCTAGGGTACGGTTCGGTGCGGTGTAAAATGTTTTGAACCTGTCTGTTTTAAATCAAGTCCATTAATTTTTACAGATTGGTCCTCCACCTTAATTTATTAATAACTTTTATTCTATAACCCCAAATAAAGAAAATAAAATATGTGTGCTGGTCCAAATCAAATTGTCTATCTTTTGGTATCATTTATTTTCTGTTTTGAATTTTCAAATGCAATTCAAATTTGAATTCAAATAATTCAATTGTAATTTGCAACAATTCATAAATAATTCATACTAATTCCAAATAAGGCAAATAAAATATGTTTTCCATACCATTTTGAATAACCTTTTCAAATATAAATTTTGTTTCATGGTTTGAATAATCTAAATTGCCTAAATAATTTAATACTTGTTTAATTCATTTAAATTTGATAAAATCATAACTTGCTCCATATAAAATATTTTTGAACATGCAAAATATGTTTTCAAACCATCAAAGTGTGAACTTTTCAAATGTGAGTTTGAATTTATGCTTTGAACAAATAAAAATTCAATCAAATTCAAACTTGTTTTAAATTCATTTGAAACTTGTTTAATATTGTTTAATTCATAATTAAATTATCCTAATTCCAATTTCAATATTTGAAACATGTAATCCAACTAAAATTTTATGTTCTTTTCAAATATAAATTTTGTTATTTGTTTTGAACACTTTAACTTGATGAAAACAACAATTGCTTGTGTGACATGTTTAAGTAACCAAACTTTCCACCCTTAACCAATAATTTCCAAACTTGGTAAACCTTATTTCCAATTGGTTCTATTGTTGTTATTTTGCTGTTTTCCTCATCCATGCATCATGCTAATCCACCTTCACCTGTTGATTAGTTGGAAAACAAATCATCTAACCATAATTCATGGGCTTTTCATATGCAACTCAAATTGCCTATGGGTCCATTTAAATTTGTTTATCTTGTCAACTAGTTTACCTTGATGCATCTTTAAACTTGTCATGCATCCATATCTTGATCATGCTGGATCTTTTGCCGTAGTAGTAATTGTTGCATCCCGTTGTTTGTTCGAGGTTCGTTGCTTCTTCCCGGATAGGACGCTGAGATGATGTGAGCAACGACAAGTTCTGCTACCTTGCGGGATCTCAGGCAAGTATACTCACTTGCTGCCATATGGCTGCCTTTCATCACTTGTTACCGATTCTTTCCGTTGTTCTTTTCTGCTAGCCTTAGTAGTAGTTGTTTCTGTTACGAACCCATCACATGAATCCCTTAACCTTGATATTGCCTCCCCTCCACACCTATAACCATTGCTTGTGCCCGTGTCTTACTAGCATGCTTAGGGTTGTTTTGCTCGAGTCTGTTACCCGTTACTTTCTGTTGTTACTACTGTTATGTTCTGGGGGGCTCGTTGTTTAATCAATCAACCTGTTATTAATAATATGCTGATAAGGCACCGGCAGGAGGCCCTAAGTGGTTTTGAGGCCTGCTAGTGTCGACCCTAATAGGAAAAGGGTCTTGTCTACTGATCCATGATGAGCGTGCTCACCGCATCCGGGTGGTAGTATGGGACCCCCCCTCGACTTAGACCTGATCTGCAGCTTGTCCGAAGAGCCACACTTAGTTCGGGTGTTCCATTTGCTCCTTGCATAATGGGTTGATCACCCATGGTTACTGATGATGATGATGATGCATATAGGACGAGGCCTGTGGTGCCGGGGGGTGTGGTTTTCACCCCTGCGCTTAGCGGACTGGCCGGGACCTTATAGCTCCGTGTCTCCTAGGATGGGTTGTAGAGATGGTTTGGGTCGTGTCAAGCCAACCTGAGTTTTAGTTGGTGGCTTGAGTGTGTACGGGTACTGGAGCACACCCCTGCAGGGATAAATCTTCTCGAGAAGCCGTGTTTTCCGCGGTTATGGATTACTTGGTGAAAGTACTGGCTAACAAGTACTCAGACAACTTACACCTAATGATAATAACTTGACTAGTAATAGTCTTATTGACACAACAACCTGATCCATTAATCATTAATCCAACTGTGTGAGTTATCCTCGGATTGCTTCTTTGGATAAGGGGCGAGATCCAGGATGGGTTTGTTTGAAGTTATCTTTCAGTTGGTTACTATACGCGATCTTATCTTCTTTCTGTTAGCCGGAAGTTGTAGTATCTCTCTGTAGTTGGTTAGTGCAGCCTGCTGTCGCTTATTTGCAATAATCCCTTCCTTTCCGTTGATCCCAAAGTATTTGTATCTTGTGATGATCGGATTACGCCGGTATCTTGTGAGCATGGGTTTTTATCCACTTGCCAGTACTTAACCGTACTGACCCACGAATCTCTTTCGTGGCTGCATATTCAACATTGCAGTCAACAGGTTTGAAGTCTGACGACGTTAGCTTGGGAATCCCTCCGGCTTGGCCTGGGCAGGGATTGGACGCTCTCGGTTATCTTCAGGACTCTTAGTCCACTTTGGATCTTGTCCGTAGACGGACGATATGTTGTTTCTTCCGCTGTTTTTTTTGGATCTTTGTATTTGTATCAGTTGTATCCTTGACCCGTTTGAGTCATCTTGTATCTATCTGTTTCTGTTGTAATTGTGGAATATTCGTGAACTATTGTAATGTTATCACAAGTGGCAACCTGGAATCGGTTATTATGTGGATTTTGGCGGGAATGCTGAAATCTGCATAGTGCCCGATCTCGGGGCGTCACAAAGGTCTTCTCAGAAGGCAAACTTCTGGATGCCTTCGCGGTCGCACAGTCGGAGTCTGGTGCGAAGACCGCGATCCAATTTGCTTTGGCGCACGGAGTCGAAGGTTTGGAGGAGGCGTACTCATCTCTTCCAGTTGACCCCTCCACGGGCAAAAAGGTACAGCTCTCTCGTTTTGGCGAGCAAGCCGCTATTCTTGCTCGGAAGCTGTCTGAGATTTTTGCTCGACTGCGGGGAGGGGCGACTGCTGCTAGCGGGAGCACCAATGTAGCTTCATAGTTTTTCTTTTTTCTCCGTGAATGTAATGAACCTTGGGATGTATTCCCGTACTTTTGTTGTCTTTAATCGAAGAATTCGTCTTGCAATTCGTTCCCCTTGTTTGTGCATTGTCTCCCGATGGGAGTAGCCCCCGAGCGTTTTTCAGATATGCGACTAGAAATGACTCGAGTAGGGCATCTTACTTCTTTCGTTGTGTTCTTCCAGGCTACTGGGTTTGCCGCGGAAACTTCGGGTGGACGTGGTACTCCAGTAAATCCACTTGTTGCCGCTGTTGGCACTTTTGCGGGCCTTCGTGATAAGGTCCAGGAGGGTGAGCGCAAGCTAAAAGCTATGCGCGGGATAGCCGATGTGGCGAAGTCCAAGCAGAAATTGGCGGCTGAACGCGAACAATTTCTGATGGATGAATTGGCTGTAGTCGCAATGGACTTGCTTTGTAAGTAGTGCAGCCCCCGTGCCTTTTCCTTCCTCGTTTCATTATCTGACTGAGTGTGCTTTTGCTCTTCAGTCATTAATCCGGATGACAGGGAAGAAAAGCAGTGGGTAGAAAATCACATCCTTCAAGAGGCTAGTAGCTCAAAACCTCATGCAAACAATTTTTGGTCTGATCGCAGTCGGGGTTTTGTGATGGCCACCTTGAAATTCCGAGTCCTCCAGGCGAGAATTCTCGTGAGTTCTTTTCACGAGGTCTTGGTTGCGATGAACGCAGCATTTTACCCACTCGAAAAAGGTCCCGAAGACTGGAGCTATCTTCTCAGGTTGTTTGGACGTGAAGGAGAAGTTCGCGCGTGTGTGCGCAATCAGATGACGTGCGGCGCGGTTGTAGCTCTCTCTTTCGTCCGAATATGGCACCCTGAGATAGATGTTAACTCTGTTGCTCGGCGCCCGGATTATGCAATCGAGGATATCTCGCCGTACTATGATGCTGTACGTCCTGCAGCGGAGAAGATTATCCGAATGACCTCTGAAGAGGTAGATAGAGTTTTGGCGACTGAGAACGCTCAGCGCTTTGACTGATTGTCGGATGTAAATATCCTGTAATCTATTTATAGTTTGTAAAAAACTGTTGTAAGGTGTATAACCTTGTATTTGATGATGTTTCTTTGTGATGCTTAGTTGTAGGGTAGCCCCCGTGTGTTTTATGGGGTGTGTACCTGTAACTTGTAGCATGTAAAGAACTAGAAGCTTCGAGTGAATATGATGAGAAAATCATGTCTTTTATTGCAATGACTGAGAAGCCATGTATTCGAGCTACAGTAGTGGCTAGTATAGCCTTATTTTGTTGTAATAACAAGTAAATCTAGGGATAGAATTTGCGGAGGTGTGCAATATTCCAAGGATTGGAATAGATTCCTCCAGTCTCTGGATTTTTTAGCATGTAGGCTCCACCTGGGATGACTTCGTGTATGATGAAGGGTCCTTCCCAAGGTGGTTCGAGCTTGTGTCCTTCCTTCTGTTTGAGCCGCAGCACCAGGTCCCCAACCGCGAATGCTCTGTGGCGTATGCGGCGACTATGATAGTTGCGCAAGGATTGCTGATATACTGCGGATCTTGCGAGTGCGATGTCTCGCATTTCGTCGAGTGCATCCATATCTTCTGTGAGTGCCTTGTTGGAAGTCTCTTCGCTGTAGGCTACAACCCGTGGGGCGCTGAATCGAACGTCCTCGGGAAGGACTGCTTCTGCCCCGTATACCATGAAAAATGGCGTGTACTTCGTCGATCGATTAGGAGTTGTGCGGAGGCTCCAGAGTACGGAGGGTAGCTCTTCTGCCCAATGTCCTGCCGCGGGGTGTAGGCGATCGAGTAATCGCTTCTTGATGCCAGCCGAAACTAAGCCGTTGGATCTTTCGACTTGTCCGTTCGTTTGCGGGTGAGCAACGGAAGCGAACTTGAAATTGATGCCTTTTTCCTCGCAGAACTGTTGTGTTTCCTTTGCTGTGAAGTTTGTACCATTGTCTGTAATGATGTCATGTGGCACACCAAATCTGTATACAATGGAGTCGAGAAACTTGACGGCGCATTGGGCGCTAGCCGAAGTTACTGGCATAGCCTCGATCCATTTTGTAAACTTGTCGACTGCGACCAGTAAGTGTGTGTATCCACCTGGTGTGGACTTGCGTAGTGGTCCAACCATGTCTAGCCCCCATTGTGCAAAGGGCCAGGCTATTGGTATCATGTGTAATTCCGTAGCAGGTGCGTGTGGCCTTGGTGCGAATCGCTGGCAGTCATCGCATCGTTCGACCAGGTTTTTTGCATCGTTGGCTGCTGTTAGCCAGTAAAATCCTGCTCGGAAAGCTTTTCCCATTATTGTTTTCCAGCTAGCATGATGTCCGCAATCTCCTTGGTGTATGTCCTGGAGCAATTCCTTGCCATCTTCGGGTGCGATGCATCGCTGAAGTATTCCCGAGATGCTTTGCTTGTATAATTCTCCATTGACTACTCGAAAGGACTTGCTACGCCTGATTATCTGTCGAGCCTCACGTGGATCGGCCGGGAGCTGTCTATTGAGCAGGTAGTCGAGGTATTTCTGCGTCCAGACTGGCTCGACCAGGAAGACCTGTCGTGATATATTATGAATAAGCTCGATAAGTGCGACCTGCGGGCTGACCTCTGTTTCTGGCGCTGCTGCAGCTTTCTTCACTTTGACCGATCGCTTGATCATCCGTTCAAAGTATATTCCTGGCGGTATGGGTGTATTCGTGGAACCCATGTTGGCCAGTCTATCTGCTTCTTCGTTGCTAGATCTTGCAATGTGCTTCAGCTCGCAACCTTTAAAGCTTCCTTCGAGTAGATTGTACATGTCACGATATGCGACCATGTTTTCAGCAATGGCGTCGCATTCTTTCATCGTCTGCTGCACTATGAGATTGGAATCGCCGTAGATCATTAATCGGGTAGCTCCACAGGCAACTGCCATCTTCATCCCGTGCAACAGTGCTTCATATTCTGCGTTGTTGTTTGATGCTGGATCGTCTGGTGGAAAGTCTAGTCGCAGGACGTATTGCAGCTTGTCTCCACGAGGTGAAATGAGAACGATTCCAGCTCCTGCTCCTTCGTTTCTCTTGGATCTGTCGAAGTACATTATCCAATTGCTCGTGTATTCAGGCGGCCCGGGCGTTTGTAGCTCTGTCCATTCGCTGAGGAATTCCACGAGTACTTGAGATTTGACTGCGTTGCGTCCTGCGTAGGTGATGTCCCAGGCGCCCAACTCGATGCTCCATTTAGCTATTCTTCCGGATGCCATAGGGTTGTTCATGATTGTCCCGAGTGACGCATCATTAACCACTGTGATGGCGTGTTCCTGGAAATAATGTTTGAGCTTTCGAGCCGTGAGAACAACTCCATATGCGAGCTTCTGGTAATGAGGGTATCATTGCTTGCATGGCAAGAGTACTTCGCTGATGTAATATATTGGTCGTTGGACACCGTATGCTTTGCCGTCTTCAGGTCGTTCGACCACGATTGCTGTGCTGATGACCTGGTTTGTAGCGGCTAGGTATAGTAGAAGCGGCTCCCTTTCTTGCGGTGTTGCAAGGACGCGCCTGCTTTGCAACGATCGCTTCAAGTCTGCGAACGCTTGTTTAGCTTCGGGTGTCCACTCGAATTTGTCCGTCTTCTTCAGTAATTTGTAGAAGGGTAGCGCTTGCTCTCCCAATCGTGCGATGAACCTGCTTAGGGCGGCTAGCCGTCCTGCGAGCTGCTGGACTCCGCGTAGATTGGTTGGCTCCTTCATAGTCAGGATGGCTTGTATTTTCTCCGGGTTGGCTTCAATGCCTCTGGCGGATACCAGGTACCCGAGGAGTTTTCCTGCAGGGACGCCGAAAACGCATTTGGTCGGATTGAGCTTGATCCGATATGCATTAAGGGCGTCGAATGTTTCTCTGATGTCCTCGAGGAGTGTGTCCTCTACTCGAGTTTTGATGATAATGTCGTCAACGTACACTTGTACGTTCTTGCCAATGAGATTGGCGAGGCATCTTTGCATGCAGCGCTGATATGTTGCGCCTGCGTTCTTCAGCCCGAAAGGCATTGTCGTGTAGCAGTAGACACCGTGGGGTGTGATGAATGCCGTCTTCTCTTTGTCTTCCCTTTTCATTCGGATCTGATTATATCCCGAATAGGCGTCCAGGAAGGAGAGGCGTTGGCAGCCTGCCGTCGAGTCCACGATCTGGTCGATTCGTGGTAGAGGAAAATTGTCCTTGGGGCAGTGCTTATTTAGCGACGTGTAGTCGATGCACACCCGAAGGATATCCGTGTTCTTCTTGGGGACCAATACCGGGTTTGCTAACCAGGTGGATATCTTGATCTCCCTGATGAAATTTGCAGCTAACAATCTGTTTACTTCTTCCCCAAGCGCCTTCTGTTTGGGTTCTGAAAATCGTCGAGTCGTCTGTTTGATGGGTTTGGCATTAGGAAAGACTTCGAGTGAGTGCTCGGCAAACTCCCTGGGTATTCCTGGCATATCTGAGGGATGCCAGGCAAAATTTCCCAGTACTCACGGAGGAGTTTGACGAGCGCGCCTTCCTATGCTGGCGAGAGGGTTGTGGAAACCATCGCGGTCTTGGCAGAATCCGTCGGGTGCACTTGGTGCTTGCGGGTGTCGCTGTTGGCGCCGAATTCCAGTTCAGGCGCGTTTTTCTTCGTGAGGGGCATAACGGAGTGGTCCGTGGTTTTTGCCAGCTCTTGAATTTCTTCTTGCATCCCGAAAGATTTCGCGATCTCATTGAATTCTATGTCGCACTTGTCTGACTTCTGGAAGTCTCCATCGATGGTGATCACACCGTATTCGCCGGGTAGCTTGAGTTTCAGGTACGCGTAATGTGGTACTGCCATGAATCTGGCGAACGCTGTTCGGCCAAGGATGGCGTGGTAGTGTGAGGGCCAGCCGACGACTTCGAAGTCCAGGAATTCCCTTCTGTAGTTGCTTGGAGAGCCCAGTACAACTTCTAAGTTGATTGTTCCGAGTGGACGGATTGCCTTGCCCGGAACTATCCCGTGGAAGGACGTTTCTGATTCCGTTAGGCCGTCCAGGTTCTTGTTCATTCGACGGAGTGTATCCGCGTAGATGATGTTGATGCCACTGCCACCGTCCATGAACACGCGGGCCAGGTCGTAATTTCCGATTTGAGCCTGGATGACGAGGGCGGCGTGTCCTGGTCGATAGACTTGTGGTGGATGGTCTTTCTTCGAGAACGTGATGGGCTGATCTGCCATCTTCAGGTACTCGGTATTTGTTGGCGGTGTCTGCACTGCCATGCATAGTTTCCTCGTGTTAGTCTTTTGAGCTCTGCGAGAGGGGCATACCTTCTGTATCATCGCGAGTTGTCCTGCCGGGTTCGGGTATGCATTGGCTCCATTGTTTTGTGGTGGTGGCGCAGGTAGTGCGGCTAGCGCCATGTTTGGATTTGCTGGTGGAGGTGGTGGTGGTGGTGGCTGGAATTGTTGTCCTCCTCCTGGCAGCGGCGGGTAGTTTTGGGTGGATGCAAATCTTTTCCTCGCGAGAGCATCTGAGATGTCAAGAAACTTTCGGCAATCCTTGAGAAGGTGTGTTGCCTTAGTTTTGCCCGTGCGCTTATCTGTAAACAGGTGTAGCGAGCAGTATGCATCGAGATCCTCCTCGGGGGATTTTTCTTCTGCTTTTGGTTTCCACTCGCGACTTCCACGGCGACCAGAGTCGCGATTTCGCGTGAATTCTGCTGCCACTAATTCCTCCCTGTCCTCGTGGTCGTAGTATTTCCTTCTCTTTCTTCGTCCGTGGCGGTCGTCCTCGTGTGCGGGCCACGATGCTCTTTCATTGCGCACCGCGTCTTCTCCGTTGGCCCATTTTTCGGCTATGATCATTAGCTCCCCAATGGTTTTGGGCGCGGCTCTGCCTAGCTCTTCTCGAAACGCGGTTCTTCTCGCCCCTTTGGCGAAGGCCTCAATCGCCACTTCTTCCGAGATGGTCCATGCAGTGTTCCTGAGTGTGGTCCACCGCTGGATGTATTCTCGTGTGGATTCGCCACTCTTCTGTTTGCATGCTCGTAGCTCTTCGATTGTGGCTGGCCTCTTGTAAGTCGACTGGAATTTTTTGCAGAAATCGCGGTGTAGGTCGTCCCACGATGCGTAGCAAGATTTGGGTCTTCTCTCCAGCCAACTACGGGCCGCGCCTGTAAGATGCAAATTGAGGTATTGCATGGCTGTGTTCTTGTTCCCACGTTGGCATTTTACTGCCGTGAGGTAGTCGCTTAACCACTAGGAGGGCTCGAGTGAGCCGTCGTATTTTGTCACCTCCGTGCTGAGCTTGAACCTCTTAGGTAGAGGTGCTTCACGGATGCTGCGAGCGAAACAGAGTGCTCCACAGGTTTCGTCGTCCGAGGACCTTGATGAGGAGCGCTCGCGATATCGTGAAGCTCTCTCCCTATCCACCTTCTTTTGGGCGAGATCTGATCGCGCGTCGTATTCGGACCGCGGTCGTTATCTTTCCTTGGTTCTTTGCTTCGTTTTCTCGAGCGGCTGCTGTGGTGCCGCGAGCTTTTGTCTCTCGGGCTGTCGTCGCTGCTGCTTCGACTATCGCCGCGGCGGCGAGCTTCCTTTCCTCGACCACGTCGTGGCGACTTGTCTTTTCTTGGGGATGAACTTCTGTGCCTGCGGGGCGTTTCTTTATCATTGTCCTTCTCCTGTCGCTCCTTCTCCAATTGTTCTTCGGTCTTCTTGCGATCGTGAGAAGCGAGCCTTGCGGCCGCCAATCCTAGTCCTTTGCGAATTTGTTTGTACTGTTCCACCCGAGGGTCGCTTTCCGTCGGTTGGTTCATCTACATGTAAGTTGCTGCGGCTAGGATCGCGGCAGCTGGGGTTTGCGGGTAGACGTTGCCGTCATCGTCGACCCTCATGAAGGAAGACGTGGTCGACCTGTCGGTCGCGGTCATGGATTCGTGGCCCCTTGACGATGTTGCGTGTCCCTTCCTCGCGGGTCGGGTACCAACCGAGGGTGCAAGGGACTGTTCGACTCGTCGCAGGCTTGATTCGTCCGCCGCTCTTCTGCGACGGGCTAGATCTGCCCGGGCTTCTTTGATGTTTGAGGCCGCTCTTACTAGGTGGTAGTGGTAGGCGGTTAGGTCCTCCTGTGAGGCTCCTGCCGCGGGTGGCTGACTCCGCCGTATGGCCTCCTTGGCCCTTTTCCAGGCCTCCCGCGAAACGCCGATTATATCGCGCTCGGTTGCGCTGAATTCAGTTTCTGAGGGCTGTTCCGATCCTGCCATGCAGACTTGGGCCAGTCGTGGCTCGTGCGTCCTAGGCGTAGATCGGAAAGCTTCCCGTACCAGAGATGGTTCCTCTGTCGAGAGGGCATGATAGTCGACTGTGTTGAAGCGGATGGACTCGCCACTTTTCTCCATAGGAAAGCGCGAGTTGACGGCTCCAGATTCAGGTTCAGATTCATCCGAGAAGTGGAGGATTCCGTCTCTGTTCGCCATGAAGTTGTCCCGAACGTCAGGGTGACGCTCTTCTCCAGATCCTCGAACACCGGGCGTGATTCCGGCGAGTGAGGCGTGACTATGACGGATCCGATCCGTACAGGATTGTTCGGAGCCGTAGTCGATGGTTTCCAACGGGAGTTGGATGTCGATGAAGCCGAAGATGTCGGTGATCCAGCGCCCGCGGTCCCCACGGTCGGCGCCAATTGTCGAATCTCTGACTCCACAAATCCCTTAGGTGACCCTATCGGGTTTCGACTAGGAGAAGTCATAAGCGCTGGTGGAATCGTCGGCTAGACAGGGGGCGAGATTTACCCAGGTTCGGGGCCCTCGAAGAGGTAAAACCCTTACTCCTGCCTTCTGTCGATCTGTATTGGATGATTAGATCGGTTACAGGTTGCTCGAATCGAGAGTAGATCTCGAGTTTCAAGGCTTTTTGGTCGTGCGGTATTACTTGGTCCTCTCCTTGGGGGCTCTCCTGGCCTTATATAGATGGCCAGGTCTGGAGTTCTACCCGGAGAGGACTCAAACCCTAGCTAGGTCGGTTACAAGTTTCCTAACTTAACCCGCAAGCTGATGCGGGTGGGCTTCACATGGGCCTTCTAGAGCACTCCAAGGGCGCTTCCTCTTGGGCCTTGGCCTTGGGCCTGAGAGGGGGTGTCCTTACCCGCAGGGTCCAGGATCCATATCTTCGTCACGGAGCTAGCCGCGCTTCCAGCACCGCCCGCCGCAAACCAGGGAGCCAACGGGTACCCGAACCCACAGGGGCTACTGCGTATGATACAGAAGATTTGCCCACCCTGAAGAGTCCAAAAGACGAACACACGCCAAGTTAACATGGCAATACAGGCTCCACCATCTGCGACTGAATACTTGAAGATGTCAGAGCAGCCGATAACTTTCTCCAAGGAGGACCACCCTCCATGGGTATATCGACCTGGGCACGCAGCGCTTGTCATCCAGGCACAAATAGGCAACTACGACCTAGCCCGAGTGTTCATGGATGGTGGCAGCAGAATCAACATCATATACGCGGACACACTCCGCAAGATGAACAAGAACTTGGACGGACTTGCAGAATCAGAAACATCCTTCCACGGGATAGTACCAGGGAAAGCAGTACGACCACTCGGAATAAGCAACCTGGAGGTGGCACTCGGAGACCCGAGAAACTACAAAAGAGAATTCCTCGACTTCAATGTAGTCGACTGGCCATCACAGTACCACACCATACTCGGTCGAACAGTGTTCGCCAGATTCATGGCAGTACCCCATTACGCCTACCTCAAGCTCAAGCTCCCAGGAAAATATGGACCAATAATCATAAACGGCGACTTCCAAAAGTCAGACAAATGCGACACAGAGTTCAACGAGATCACAAAATCCTTCGGGATGCAAGAGGAGCTGGAAGAGTTGGCAAAAACCACGGACCACTCCGTGATGCCACTCACCAAAAAGAACACCCCGGAACTCGAGTTCAGCCCAAACAACGACACTCGAAAACATCAAAGTGCACCTGGCGGATTCCGCGAAGACGGCGATGGTATCCACCACCCTATCACCCGCAAAGGAAAGCGCGCTCGTCGAACTCCTCCGTGAGTACTGGGAGATTTTCGCCTGGCAGCCCTCAGATATGCCACGGATACCTAGGGAGTTTGCCCAGCACTCACTTTAAGTGTTTAAAGACGCAAAGCTAGTCAAGCAGACCACCCGACGTTTTTCCGAGCCAAAACAGAGAGCACTCGGAGAAGAGGTGAATGGACTGTTAGCCGGCAAGTTCATCAGGGAAATCAAGATTTCCACCTGGTTAGCAAACCCGGTGTAAGTCCCGAAGAAAAATACTGACATCCTTCGCGTGTGCATCGACTACACATCGTTGAACAAACACTGCCCCAAGGATAACTTCCCCCTCCCACAAATCGACCAGATCGTGGACTCTACAGCAGGCTGTCAGCGCCTCTCCTTCTTGGACGCCTACTCGGGCTATAATCAAATCAGGATGAAGCAAGAGGACAAGGAGAAGACACCATTCATCACGCCACGCGGCGTATACTGCTACACGACAATGCCCTTCAGGCTAAAAGACACAGGCGCAGCATATCAGCGCTGCATGCAAAAATGCCTCGCCAATCTAATTGGCAAGCACATACAAGTTTATGTTGACGACATCGTCATCAATACTCGAGCGGAGGACACATTCCTCGAGTATATCAGGGAGACATTCTACACCCTCAAAACGTACAGAATCAAACTCAACCCGACAAAGCGCGTCTTCAGAGTCCCCGCGGGACAACTCCTCGGCCGGAGAAGATACATGCAATCCCGACGATGAAGGAACCAACGAATCTTCGCGGCGTACAACAGCTCACAGGGCGACTGGCCTCTCTAAGCACGTTCATCGCAATATTAGGTGAGCAAGCGCTCTCTTTCTATAAGTTGCTGAAGAAAATAGTTAAGTTCGAGTGGACGCCAGAAGCAAAAAAGGCGTTCATCGACCTGAAAAGAGTGCTGCAGAGTAGACGCATACTGGCAACGCCACAGGAAAGAGAATCCCTGTACCTTTACCTAGCCGCAACAAACCAAGTCGTCAGCATGGTAATTATCGTCGAGCGGCCAGAGGACGGAAAAACATACGGCGTTCAGAGACCAGTATGCTACATCAGCGAGGTGCTTTCACCGTGCAAACATCGGTACCCCCACTACCAGAAGCTCGCATACAGAGTGGTGCTTACAGCCCGCAAGCTCAAACACTGCTTCCAGGAACATACCCTCACGATGCTAAATGACGCATCACTCGGTACTATCATGAACAATCCCATGGCATCCAAAGAATCGCAAAATGGAGCATCGAGTTAGGCGTCTGGGATATAATATACACAAGGCGCAACGCTGTAAAATCTCAGGTTGTCGTGAAGTTTCTGAGCGAGTGGACGGAGCTGCAAACCCCAGGACCCCCAGAATACACGAGCAACTGGATCATGCACTTCGACGGATCAAAAAAAAACGAGGGAGCCGGAGCCGGAGTAATCCTTATATCGCCAAGGGGTGACAAGCTACAGTACGTCTTGTGACTAGACTTCCCCCTGACGACCCAGCATCCAACAACGATGCCGAATACGAGGCTCTTTTGCACGGCATGAAGATGGCGATTTCCTGTGGAGCCACTTGATTGATGATATATGGTGATTCAAATCTTATCGTGCATCAGACGATGAAAGAGTGTGACGCTGTCGCAGACAACATGGTCGCCTATTGTGACATGTACAACCTACTCGTAGGAAGTTTCAAAGGGTGCGAGCTGAAGCACATCGCGCGATCAGGCAACGAGGAAGCCGACAAACTGGCGAACATAGGGTCAGCAAACTCCCATGTTCCCCCAGGAATCTATTTTGAGAGAATTAGCAAACGATCAGTCAAGGTCAAGAAGCAAGCATTGACACCCGTATCAGCGGAAACGGTGGCCAACCAGCTAATCGCCCTCATCGAGCTCACCCAAAACATCTCTCGACAAGTTTTTCTGGTCGAGCCAACCTGAACACAGAAATACCTCGACTATCTGTCCAGCAAGCAACTTCCAGCAGACATCTGCGAGGCTAGGCAGATCGTGCGACGCAGCAAATCCTTTCGGGTGATCAAAGGTGAATTGTACAAGGAGAGCATATCAGGAATACTCCAGAGGTGCATCGCGCCCGAAGATGGAAAAGAACTACTCCGCGACATACACCAAGGAGATTGCGGGCATCACGCAAGCTGGCGTGCAATCGTGTGGAAAGCGTTTCAGGCAGGATTTTACTGGCTCACGGCAGCCAGAGACGCCAAAGATCTCGTCGGTAGATGCAACGCCTGCCAAAAGTTCGCGCCTAAGCCACACGCTTCGACCATAGAGATTCACATGATCCCTATCGCCTGGCCATTTGCTCAATGGGGGCTGGACATGGTAGGACCGCTGCGGTAATCAACACCCGGAGGATACACTCACCTGCTAGTCGCAGTCGACAAATTCACAAAATGGATAGAGGCCACGCCAATCACGTCACAGCACGCCGAGTGCACCGTGAAGTTCCTCAACTCCATCGTGTGCAGGTTCGGTGTCCCACACAATATCATCACGGATAATGGGACCAACTTCACAGCCAAAGAAACCCAGTATTTTCGCAAAGAAAAAGGGATTGCTCTCAATTTCGCCTCGGTAGCTCACCCGCAAACTAACGGCTAAGTCGAACGATCCAACGGATTAATTTCGGCTGGCCTAAAGAAGCGGCTACTTACTCGACTACACCCAGCAGCAGGGCACTAGGCAGAAGAACTCCCATCGGTGCTATGGAGTTTGCAAACAACACCAAATCGGTCGACAAACTACACGTCATTCTTCACGGTATACGAAGCTGAGGCCGTGCTACCCGAGGACGTCAAATTCAGCGCCCCACGAGTCGTTCCGTACAGCGAAGAAACCTCTAACAAGGCACGAGCAGACGACATGGACGCGCTAGACGAGATCAGTTCGCAAGATCTGTTGTCTATCAACAAACGCTACACAATCATCATAGCTGCCGCATACGCCACAGATCCTTCGTGGTAGAAGATTTGGTGTTTTGACTCAAGTAGAAAGAAGGGCACAAGCTAGAGCCCCCATGGGAAGGACCCTTCATCATACACGAAGTTATCCCAGGAGGTGCCTATCGCTTGAAGAGCCCGAAGACATGCGACATTTGCTCCAACTCGTGGAACATGGCGCATCTCCGCAAGTTCTACCCTTAGGATTTGATCTTCTACTCGCAAGAAATAAGGCTGTACCAACCACTTTGTAGCTCGTGCAAATACATGGCTTCTCAGCCATCGTAATAAAAACATGGTTTCTCAACCATAGATACATAAACTATTCGTTTGTACTTTCATTACATGCTAAACAAAGGGTCACACCCCCAACGCACGGGGGCTACGTCTAACTAGCATCACTAACTTCTTTGAGCACTCGCACTCGAAAAATATTTTACAAGGTACAACAAGGTACACGCCTTATAAACACCTTAAACGGATCAAATTAAGCATACAAGGTCACAAGGTATACACCTTCAAACACCTTACAACAAAAAAATACAAGGTATTCACACCTTAAAAACTACAACTATATACGAGCAGCCGCATGTTGAAGCAGTCGGTCAGTCTCCTCGGCGGTCAGTCGAAAAATTTCCTCCGCTGCAGGATGCACAACCTCATAATGAGGAAGAAAATCCACCGGTCGTCCTCGAGTATCAGGGAGCCGCGCCACAGAGTTAAAGTTGACTTCATGATGCCACAAGCGAATGAATGCAAAAGCCACCTGAGCACCGCAGATGAGCTGTTGACGCACGCACTCTCGGACTTCCCCCACCCGATGAAATATCCTCAGCAAGCCACTCAAGCTATGTGTGACAACAACAAAATGGTAAAACACCCTATGGACAAAAGAGATGGCCTCTCGACAAGACCCAATAAGTATGTGCGCCTGACTCGCCCGGTACTTATAGTAGCCAAGATAAAACCCCGGCTTTGGTCGGACCAGTAGTTACTCGCGTGAGGATTAGAGTTGTTCGACTCATGAACAATATGATTGTCCACCCAATGACCCTTGCAGATTCCATCAGGCTCAACAACTTCACGGGTAGGAAATGCGTCAAAACAAAAACAACAATCAACGACAAGTACTCGGGGGCTCGCAAAACTTACAGAGCATGCTCTTTGCAACACTCGCCAGCTCCTCCATTACGAATTGCTCGCGCTCCGCCGCAAGTTTCTGCTTCGACTTGACAACATCAGCCACGCCTCGCAGAGCCTTAAGCTTACGATCTCCATCCGTGACACAGTCACGGAGTGACGCAAACGTACTGGCAACAGCAACCAACGGATCAACCAAAGAAGCAACTCCACTCGACGAACCTCCGCTGGAATCAATCACCTGGAAAGAACAACATATACTCAGAAACAGTGCAGTACCCCACTCAAGAATATACCACCCAAGAATTTCGGGTGCTCGGGGGCTACTCCCATCGGGAGAATACAAAGTAAGGCGCAAATATGAAACGCTGACACTTTTGAAAACATTTCGATTGAACAAAATAAAGTACTTGAATACATCCCAAAGTTCATTATATACGAAGGCACATAGAAACAAGAACTATTCTACGGAACTACAGAGGTAGCTCCACTCGTAACAGGTTGTCCTTTACGCCCGGTGTGGGAGAGTACCCCAGAAAGCATCTTCGCAAGCTCCTCAGCGCGGTCGCCAAAAGGACGGAGTGCTACCTTTTTGCCCCGGGAGTCGCGCGGAACCTCTGAGTACACCTTCTCCAGGTCACTCGAGACACCATGCGCCAGTGCAAACTAGATAGCTGTCTTGGCCCCACACTCCGTCTGCGCAAGCGAGTACTCATGGAGGAGATCTTCATCGCCCAGGAAAACTTGCAGGAGACCACTCAGAGTAGGCGGAACCGCCACATCCACAAGCAGGCGCTCATGGAACATCGTGAGCACTCGGGTAGCGTCATGGACGAGGGAGCAGACCTTGTTCGCGTGTTCCTAAAGCTGGGTACACGAGTCGGAGAGGGCATCGAGTCGCTGGTATCCGGGCAGCTCCAACCCAACTCCAAGGGCATCTAAGACAAAAACAGAACGAGTATCAGAGAGGGAAAAAAGACATGCCACAATCAAAGGAAGATAAAACGCGACTCACCAGCAAGTTTCTGAGCCAGAGGACGGATGACGCCAACAAGATCATTGTCGTGCTTCACGCTCGCCTCCTCCAGTTGCTTCAGAGCTCCCTGGGCTTCCGCGAGACTGTCGGCTGAGCGCTTGCGTGTGGACTCCAACTCCTTTCGGGTGGACTCCAGCTCCATCTCAAGGGTTTTCACCCGAGAGAAAGCATCCTCCTTCTCAACCTTCAAGTGGTTAACTTCATCTGCAATACAAAAAGACGCGATTAGAACAACAATTGCAATCAGGAAGAAACTGTGAAGACAAAAAGTGCACGCTAGCTTACCTTGAAGGGAGCGGTTGTCCTCGACGAGCTGGTTGCGATCCCCCCGAAGAGAAATGCAGTCCGCTTCAGTCGAAAGAACTCGGCGCCCGAAAGCAGCGAGGGAGTCAAGAAGGGCCTACAAAACATTCCGAGTAAAAAACAGAGAGATATCACTTGAGGCTATACACGACTGTACACAGTCAAGTATAGCCTCGGGGGCTACTCCCATCGGGAGCACTGTCGTGCACCCGATAAAAAACAAAATCATGTAATCAAATGGGAAAAAGGAAACTTCGACTTGAGTCCATGGCCAACTGCAAGCAATTGACCATAGAATCGAGGGCTACTCCCATTGGGAGCACTCTCGTGCACCCGATAAAGAAAAAATAGGCGGATCGCTAGAAAAGAAATAAGTGTTACCTTGACCTGAGCAGTAGACAAGGGATCCGCCGAGCTACCCAAGACCTTCCGGCTCGCAAACACTCCGACATCTTCAGGTCGTCCACCCGCGAAGCTGGGCGTCCCATACCCCGGAGCTTCGATCGCCTTTGCTGGGCTCGGAGATCTTCGAGTGAGATCTGCAGCGGGAGCGGGGTCCATGGCGGCCTCCTTCCTCTTCACGGATGGAATCAAGGAAGTGAACTGTCTCGCGCAGATGGTCGCGAGACTGCCGCAGAAGATAAAATAAGGCAAAGAAAAGACGGAGGAAAATCCACGACAAAGGGAAGAATCTGCGGCACTTACTCATCCTCATCATCATCGTCGAGGTTGTTAGGATTCCAGGCGGTGGAGATCTTCGACTGACGAACCGAAGGAGGAAGAACGTTAAGAGGAGTCACCAGAGGAGGCTCAGCTACCTCGACGAGAGCATAACCCAAGGAGTTATCCTTAGAGGTGACCTCCTCCTCTTCCTTCTCCTGCTACTTCTTGCGGCGTTTGCGTTGGCGAAGCTGCTCGCCATCCGACTCTTCCTCCTCCTCCATGTCGTCCCGCTCGGAGCTCGAATCAGCCTCCGCGACGCTGGTTTCGGGGGGAGATTCAACATTACTCGCCAAAAGATCTGAGACATCGTCTACAGAAACTGGCGGGTAGCATGTTGCCACACTCTGGCTCTATAAAAGCAAATAGAAAAGGAAGAAAAAATTTCAACAGATGAAAACCCAAGCTAGAAGAAACAAAAAGCAAAAGAGAAGAACAAGGAACTCACCTCAACCGGGGGAGGTTTTGATGCTTCGAATGGGTCGAGAGGGCATGCCGAGTAGCCCTATCCCTTCTTCAAACTGGTGATGGCCGAGATCTTCTTGTCGAATTCAGCATTCGAGAGGATATCATCGCATACGCGGCTCAGATAATCAACGCCAGTGTACCCCCACATAGTAGTTGGCCTCGCCTGGAGAGGCTGGATTCTACGGTGTAGAAACACACCCGCCAGATGAATTCCGTTTAGCGGGGTCCCTTGTCCCTTCTCGCGGAAGCGTGCCACCTTTGCGAGTAGAGGGGCGACCACCTTGCCCTCTTCGGCTTAGAGGGTGTGCAGCCAAGAATTTTGCCGCTTCAGAACGACGAATTGCTGGAACTCTGGGACGCCATACGCACTGTCGTCCACGACATAGAACCACTTTCGGCGCCATCCCTGGGCCGAGTCGACGAAGTGCATCTCCAAGTAGGGGATATCCTTATTCGCCTGAATATCGAACCCGCCGGTCCTCAGCGGCTCTCCAATTCTCTCGCCTGGCTGCGTCTTCTCCCGAAAGATCTGCACCTTGAAGATGGCTCTCTAGAGCCCCCAGTGCGGGCGAATCCCCAAGAAGCACTCGCAAAGCACGATAAAGCACGATATGTGCTGAATCGCGTTTGGAGGAAGGTCGTGCAGCTGTATGCCATAGACATACATCAACCCGACTAGAAATTGATGGAGGGGGAAGGACAAACCTCGGGCAACATGCTCCGAGAAGACGACGCGCTCAGTGGCGAGAGGGTTGGGCGTCTCCTCCTTCTTCCCAAACAAGCGCACACGCATGTCTGTGTCCGGAGGCAGCAACCCCTCCCCTTGCATCTCGACGATGCTTTTTCTCGTGGTGCTTGTCGGGCGCCAGTCGCCGACCTTCTTCGCGGGAGCCATGGTGGAAGCGCGCCACATTCTTGGAAGATGCTGCAGCGGCGCCGCGTTTCTTTGCCCCCGCCATTGGAGGCTGCTTCAGTGCTCGAGGAAGAAGAAGGTGTGCGCGAAGGGGAAGAGGGTGAATAAGGGCCGAGAAGTTTACCCTTTTCCTAAGGCTCAATACTTATACCCGAGCCAGGCCAATCCAAGCCGTAGATCTGCAAACGTGGCATCCATCGCGAGCGCCACGTACGAAGTGGAAACTAAGAGGCGGTGGCAGTTACCCCTGCACGATCTTTGAAGAAAAGTTCGTGCGTTTACAGCGCGGCCAACGGATTAACCGGGGAACGACCGCTCGTTTCAGGTCAAAAGGCTGCCAAAGTGGGCCCCACGCGCTCTGCCCCACTTCGTCATGTCCCATCGGGAGCAGGCGAGTGCATCAAGTGCGCGGTGACGTCATTGAATACCTCACAAACATGAAAACTCTTTCGTGTGAGCATCAAGACAGAAAATTTCTTTCGCGTGGGCACCCCAACACGAAATTACTTTCGTATGGGCATTCTAAACACGAAAACTCCTTCGTGTGAGCATCAAGACGCGAAATTTCGATCGCGTAGACACCCTAACACGACATCACTTTCGTATGGGCAATCCAAACACGAAATCTCTTTCGTACAAAGACACTGACACAAAAAACTTTGTTGTGAAAGGATCGCGAAATCTCTTTCGCACAATACTGAGAAAAGGAGGTTTAATATCACTCGAAGGTATGCAAAAAGCAGCACTTATAGTGCGACCAAGGTAAAATCACGAGTATGCGGCTCCCGCAACTCTACCATACGATGTACTTACGCATCTTCCTTATCCTGGATCGTTCGGCCGACTAGGCTCATCCAGATGCCGTATACTTTGGAGTACGAAGGTAAGACCCAAGGATCTCTCATGTGGGCATGGGATCACACTCAAGCTGCGTCCTCCAGTAAATTTTCCGTATCAACAACACGAAGAAAAATCCTAGCGAACGCGTCGAGTACCCTTTTAGATTAAGTTTGACTCGGTAAGACCTCCACGGCCCAGTCGCAACGATCACCTCGCCGGATTCGAGTCGGAGGTCTCGAATTCGTGTAGGCCAGAACCGTTTTGCCCTAGATGCAATTAATTGGCTCTGATCTTTCGGGAGAGCCAAGCGACTGAGCCACATCCGTCCGCGAAAATAGCCAAGCACAAGGCACATTTATCACTCGATGCTCCAGTACATGAGCGCGTCGCGCATAGGGTACACACCCTCAAAACCAGGCGATTGAATTACCAATCGAAGAAATCAAAAGCGAACTTTGAGTGCTTACTCAACTATTCTTAGTCGAATAAACACTCGGGGGCTTCTGACGTGGGGATGACTCCTGAACCTGTCGGGTGATCCTACCCAGTCCAAGGCCCAAGACCTAGGCCCGAAGAGAGGTGCCACCCTGCGGTTCTAGAAGGCCCTACTAAAGCCCACCCACAAAGACTTGCAGGTCAAGAAGGGAAGCTTCCACCGACCTAAAACTAGGGTTTTTAACCCCCCGGACACGGTTTGAGATCCGGACACCTATATAAGGCTAGGAGAACCACCGAGGGGGAGGCAATCTAATTTCACCTCCACAACCTTAAGCTCGAGATCATACTCTCGACTCGAGCACCCCCTTGTAACCGATCTACTGATAATACAGATCGAAAGAGCAGGAGTAAGGGTTTTACCTCTACGAGGGCCCCGAACCTGGGTAAATCGTGCCCCTGTTAGCCGACGATTATCACGAGCGCCCTTACGTTCTCTTAATCGAAACCCTACCGGATCATCCGAAGGACTTGTTGAGATGACTAATCGACAACATGGAAATAGGCCGTGTTAGCGTCCCCTTCCAACACCCACCTGATTCTACCCCTCTGCCTCCAGTACTCCTCTTCCATCCTGAAGATGTGAAGGAGTTGGTCCTCGAGATTGAAACCGGAAGGCCCACTCGTTGTCATCTAAACCCATGGAATCAGCTTTTAGGTCAATCCCTTTGATTAGGCTGGCCTTCTTATCTCTAGCGTCATTTCCAATATTCTCGCTCCACCCTCTGAGAGTTTGTGTGAGACCGTCGCTCATGAAAGTCCGCCGGTCAATGATGTCCCTGCCCCCAACCGGTGCGCTAAGATTTTCCCACGAAGCTAGCAACATATCCTTAAAGCGGGGCAGTTTGAACCAACCAGATTCGAAGAAAACCCGGTTACTGCGAACAATGGAGTTCTCCCCGGAATCCAAAATGAGCGGGGTGGTGGTCAGACCCTAGACTTGGTTCAGCTACCAAAGTGAAGAGATGGAATGGGAGTTCTAACGCAGTTGAGATGAAAACCCCGTCGAGAATGCATCTGATTGGGTTTATTCTCTTGTTTGTCCATGTATATCTCGCACCCCCGCTCTCTGAAGTTCCGACATATTCCAGATGGAGGGAGTATCTAAATCTAAATTACTTATAAAAGAGCAAACATGTTGGGATACATTAAATCTGATGCGTTCAATAGCCTCCAATCAACGATTAGGATCCTCCCAATGTCGAGCAAAAAACGTTTCGCTTTTACATGTAAGAGCGCACGAAAGGAAAAAAAACATCCAGCTACCGCATGAACGAAAAACGATCCTGATCAAACACTTTTTTCTTTTTGAAAAAGGTACGATTTCAGACCGTACATGAGCTGCAGCCGAGTCCTAACGCTGCCGTGATTCTGTGTCGGAGTCAAAGTTCCTATCTAATTGTGTATGCTCGGCGCTATTTCATCAGCCACACCTGATCGAGTCATCGGAAACCGCCGGCACCATCTTCCTCTGTATTGTGCATTGCTCCTGTCGGTCCGAGGTACTGAACCCGCGGCAGCCTCCTCCTCGCTGGGTGCCTTTGGGTGCTTGGGGGCATGTACGTATTGATGGAGGGTCAGCGGTTGCTAGCCTCTCTACTAGGAACCAATGGAATACACAAGGGCTTCAGAACCATGAACTCAAGGTGCAGTTCAGATGCATCTTCAGTAGAAGTTTAGAAGCAACGTTCAATAGAATCAAGCACTGCAGCAGGATGCTCACCAGCGCATGTGCAGGAGCTGGCACGACAAGAAACAAGGGGAGGTGTTTCGCCGAGTTGTATGAGACAGCTGAGCGGCGGCAGCCGGCCCGTCGTCCGGGTGCATGCGAGTGCTCCCTGGCCTCGAGGAGCTACTCCTGATGGCATCATCACTGTTGTGCAGTGGCAGATAAGGATGGATTCTAGGCGGAGGATATGTGCGGCAGGGTGCGCTCGAGAGCGATGAACTCCACGTGAAGGTCTGGCGCGGTGGACCACGTTGGAAGCGAGTTGTGGATTGTGACGGCGGTATGCCATGGACCGCCTGTATTCCAGATGTGCAGTTCAGGGCCTAGAGCAACTACAGTTCGGAAAAAGGCAGCGACAGAGGTTACTGGCAAGCGGACCTGCCTTGAACCATTGGTGGACTCATGGATCAGCCGCACTGAACTTCCGTGTCGGATGAGATATGACTTCCCGTGGCAGCGCCACGCGATGGAGACACGTCTGAGGCATCGGCGCCGGACAAGTACCTGCTCCCATATGACTTGCGATAAGGGTCGGGCGTCGGATTGCTAAGGTTGCAACTTGTTTGAATGTTTGTTTGCAAGTGCAAAAACCCTTTGACCGGGAGCAACTCCATCGATCCGTATACATGAGCATTTTCTTCAGACCAGACGTGGTACCAACTCGTGGGATCTGGATCCTACAATTCAACGATTCGAGCTGAACAAAGAGCAACCATGCAGCAAACCATTAAATTGTGAGATGCAGAGGACCCGATTCAATGAATCATTATATTCGCATAAGCAAGGAGTAGAAGATTTTCGTAAAAATCACATATATGCAAAGAATTATGGGGTCTATGATTCTGAGAGATCATATCTTGGCAATATATTTTGCTGGCTATTTCAAATGGAAATATGCCGAGTTAATAAGATTCTAGCGATTTTTAGAAATCTGCGTGCTTTAAACATGACCAAATCATCAAGAGATTTGTGAGCCAAAATGGAGAGACCTCATTTATATTCCTACAGTGGCATCACTCCACAAACAGCTGAGTCAAGCCTTCCGCCCAACCGAATTCGTTGATCATCCTTGTTGCTTATATTGTCCTCCAGCTTAGTCATTTCCATCAATTTATCTACGATTGCATTATTGAAGACTTGATTTATTAAAGGTCATGTTACGATTCAGTGGTCATGTTGGGTGGAATTCTTGGATTGTTTGTGAATCTAATGTTATTTATGAGGGGCCAGGGATCTACCACATCATTGTTTCCTTGTAACATTTGGTGCCCCAAGCATTGTTTGTGGCAATGATCACTTACTCCATATATTTCGGTTGCCGAAAATTCATATGTAATCGATCACATATGTTCACTGGCGCCTCACAAGGTATTATCCCTATATGATTTTATTAATTATTCCTAGAGATGGTAATATTTATATACTTGGACTGAAATTTTAAGGAGTTAATCATTTGATTTAGTTATCATGTATGTCCAGCATGAGAAGAGAACATCTGTGTCATTAAAAGTGGCAAATTGTAAAATCCACCGACTACTAATAACTTTGTTCGTCGAAATTTCTATATGTCAACTTTTTAATACTTTTCATTCAAATACCTACTCATTGTGATAATTTTAATATGTTGATGTTGTTAACGATTTAACATGGGCATGTAGGCAGATGTCGGTTCCGATCAAAATATATGTCTGCCTCCCTCCTTGTTTGACTGATTCGTATGAGTTTATGACAGACTAATCCTCTGTGAACAAAGGCAGTATAGAAAAATATCTTATTGACATGGATAACAATGTCACACTGTCCAGTCACATGGACGGCGATCAAACCTTAAGAAGGGGCCACAAATATTCATTTGAGCTCCACTTCGCCCTAAGGCATCTCCACGTAGCCGATATGGATTCATACCACAACCATCGTCATGTCGCCATGTACTCCATCGTCGCGCCACAACAATCCGGCTCCGTTGTCTCCCATGGGGATCATCCCGTCCCTCCCATCATCTCTCCGATCGGCGTCCTGCAATCGTCGGAGTGGCGTTGCCGACCTACAACAAGCACTTTACAGCTTCTCCTTCCTTATGTCCACCATACTTACATAAGCCTTTTTTGCATTATAAAATCCTAACTTATTCAGAATTATTTCGCACGCAATTTTTAGAAAAATTGGAGACGTGCTTGAATAAAATATACCCGGCTCACTTGATTTGAAGTACCATACTACATGTAAATTGTTACATTTAATTATGTAGACGTGCGTTGCACGTATATGCCAACTAGTGCATATGCAACAAGCAAAACATGTCTTTGGTAATAGATGGGCCTGGCCGAAAAATAACTTTTTTCGGCCTCATAGGATTTACCGAAACATAGACCCGGCCTGGCCCTATAGTTCTCGCGTGGCAGGATTGGATTTGCTCCCTTCCCTTCCCCTCCCCTCCTCTCCTCGGGTTTCCTTCCGCCGGAGATCTGATCGAGGTTTAGGGTTTACGCAAATTCAGCAGATCACAGGCGGTAGCGGCTCAGGAGCCGATCGTTTGCGCAACCGGAGAAATGGTTCAGATAGTGCTAGCAGATCGTCGCTTAGCCAGGAGAGTCACCCAGCAACCACCAAAATCTCCTGCCCTGTCTTCCGCGCCGCCGCCTGCGTCTCCTGCTCTATCTTCCGCGCCGCCGCCTGCGTCTCCTTCCCTATCTTCCGCGCCGCCGGCTAAGTCTCCTGCCAGAGATGGGAAGCAGCCGCCGAAGGCGCCGGCCGCCCAACCACCGCGAGGCCAATCCGGTCCCGAGGAGGAGAAAAAGCTCGGTGATGTCGAAGTTGTTTCTAGGGTTAAACACCCGATATTCAACGGATTCCGATTTGTTCTCCTTGGAATTCGTGATACTCCTGAGGTGAAAGTCATATTCTTACCTTATTGCTGTATTTCTTTAGTGCTCGAATGTAGCCATCATTCTGTTAATAATGTTCTTGTTTTGTTCTATGAGAAACTGACATATACCTAGACTAATGAGCCTTATGCTCTAAGTTATATGCTTAGATCTGCTTATCACCTGTCACTTTGGATTAATGACTATGCTGGCAGTCTTTATGGCATTGGTATACTATGTATCTTATTTTGAATGGTTGTATATGCTTACTGCCATTATGGAGTTTCATGATGACTTTTAGATTATTATCTGAGAATGAGTTTTGTTATATACGGTTTTGGAGTCTGCTGCTCCCAAGATTTGTGTTCCTTTGTTTTTTCCCGCGAGCGTCAGGAGTGAGTGCTTCTGTATGAGTGAGAATTTGGCTTATCGCCCATGTACGCCTGAGCGTTTTGCGATGATTTGAAGTGTCGAATGCATTTTGATTTGTGGAGTTGTCCTCGAACTGTCCGCAACTTAGCATGTGCGGGCATGTGTGCAACTGGAGGTCCGAAAATCCAGTTTGAATCTGTGCAGTTGCACGAAAGCTGTAGTTGTATGCAACTAGAGGTAATTGGTACGACAGTTGCACACGTACTGCAACTGCCCGCAACTGGGGAGGGGTCTGAACCCCAGTTGCACATAGGCTCAACATGTCCGTAAGTAGACATTGACTGTTGCATGTAGCCATGCAAGCTATAGTTGTGTCCAAGTGAAGGTTCTTGAACATCAGTTGCACACAGACTGCAACTGTCGGTAACTAGGAATCAGCGTCATCTTTGTACCCCAGTTGCACATAGGCTCAACCCGTGGGCAACTAGACAAAATTCATGTAAGCTGTAGGTGTGTGGAACTGAAAGTTTTTGGGAGTCCCAGTTGCACACAGATTGCAAGTGTCCCCAACTATGATGGGATGGGCGGCGTCTGTGCACATGCTGCAACTGCCCGCAACCAGCATGTGATGTGTGCAACTAGAGGCTTGAACCCATTTGCGCATAAGTAGAACCATGTCTGCAATTAGACAGCCTTTTATTTTTGAGTTTTTTAGTTGCATGTAAGCTGTAGGTGAATTCATTTTCCCTTTACTTTTGGATTTTTTTTTTATTAGATTTTGGCATAACAACTACAGGCAGCAGACAGCTAGTGCTGGTTTACGTCTCTTGTAGCATCCGTCCCAACAGCTAACATGGCCCATCAATCAATACGGTGTTCTTGTTTTGAGATTAATGACTATGTTGGTAGTTTAATATCTTTTTGCGGCGAGTTGTCTTTTCTCTCGTTCTTGGTTTTGGTGCTAAACCTTTGTCTTTTTCGTGCTTTTTTGCAGCTTTGTGAGGATATCACGTCCCGGGGTGGGCAAATAATCCCCGCATCGGAATTTGAGCTTTCTACCCATCTGTGCATTAATGGTCATCCGAATGGAATGAAATTTGCCGGCTCAAAAATAATTTCCAAAGCCTGGATACTAAAGTGCTGCAAAGCCAACAGCTTGGTAAGACCTTTATCAAAAGCTCTACTTATTGTTTTGTTCTAGAATAATGATTGTAGTACTGACTACTGGTTGGATTGGTCCACCCTTGTCAACTGCTTGGTTGGCTGATTCACGATGGCTCAATTTTAGCGTGATAGATGGGATGTTAGATTAAAACCAATGTAGTAATATAGAATCACAATGTTAGTTTCCAGCATCAACTGAACAATAGGCCTAGAAGACCTCAACTTTAGGCCTCACTATCGTCAACTTTGTGAATTGGATGGTTAGAGGGCAGAATGTCATAGTGACACATCTTATAGCTTAAGACATAAGGACCAATTTTGCTTTGCCGGTCGAAATGTGTCAAGTTCTCTTACTCTGCCAGGAAAAAAAATATGGATTGCAATCATTTGAAATGGATTATTGTCACTGGTTATTTTGATTAATTATGTGATTAATTTAGCTCCAAGCCTCCAACATCTTCATGAATAAACAAAACAATGAATTTTTTCTTGAACAACTGTGGATTAAATTTTAATACAATGGCAGTTCAATCAGCCCACAATCACCCTAACTGAAGTCTGTGATGAAGGGTGTTAGATTGTAGGCCTTGAGCTTAGTGGTTGCAAAATTTTCTGTAGTACCACATTAGGAACCAAATTGATGCAATAACAAGTGCCCTATAGCAGCTGATATTCGTGAAAGAGTGTGCACACTTCCCATTGATCTATTCCAATGATTTAGTTCTTGTTTTAGTCACCGGTAATGCTCGAATTATAATGCACATTTACAGGACACTAAGGCAGTCAAATCCTAGATTTCTCATTTCTTGGTAAATTGTTCCATTTGCTTAATTTTTTAAACTGATTTAGTGTTATGCCATCTTACAACTGCATGTCACGGTTAAAGTAATTTTATTGGGTCAATTCTATGTGAATTTCTCTACCTAACTCATGTCTGTAGAATATATATTGGTTAGGATCATATTCTTTTAACATATGTAAAGCTCCCAACCATTGCACCAAGGTGAGGAGACGTGTCACCAGTGTGCAGTGCTCACAAAGTTGCTGATGAATGTAAAATGCACAAATGTTTTCACTGTGGGATAAAGCTTCAAGTGACACATGTTTTCGTCTTATGTTTGGTACTCGAAATAGGTTACTTAAATATTTTAGTTAATTTTTCAGGTGTCATGGAATTTTCTATAATGCATTGTTTAACGTAATCCTCTTAATAGGCGAAGTGTCCCTTAGGAAAAACCATTTCCACTTGTATGTGTCAAAGAGTGATTCTACTGTGTCACCCATCAAATGTATATTCTACCTTGAGATCTGTGCACAATTCTCTCATCCGTTGCTACTAAATGTGTTTCCCCCGCAAAAAAGAGGTAAATGTTGTGACAGATTCTGCACAGATCTCAAGGTACAATGTGCGTGTGAGATAGTGGAACCACTCGCCTACACAAGCACAAAATTTAATCCAGTAGTGTTTTCCCCTCTGATAGGCAACAATGATTTGATTGTGTGCGTAGGCTTTAGGACAATTGTTGTATCGAGGTTTCTCTCCTCTGAAGGGTAAAAAAGGGGATTTACAGCTTATATAGCCATAATGAATGAAAGAGCATCATTTTGTAGCCATATTTGAAAACGAGTTGACATTTTTTCTATGGTATACATAGATATCAAGTTGAAAGCTGATCTATGCTAAGCATTGTTGTGTAGATTCACACTAGTAATTTATTGTTTCATTTTGTTAATCATAATCGTATATGTTAAACAGGATGTTGCTATACAAGATTGTTTGAGTGAGCTATGCAAGCTCCATCACCAGCTATTCTTATGTCCTCTTGATCAGAGCTCTGGACTCGTCAACATCAGCAATGCAATTGATAAATGCGAAAGCCTAACTCACTTCCTCATCACACCTGGTGGTTATGGCCATGAGACACTTGTGACAGACGAATGGCTGAAGTTGATCATCAGGAAGTGTTATGTCCTACTTCGTAGACTTCACCTTGCTGGTTTTACGTTGAATGGCCATTTTAGTGCTAACAACTTTATTGTTGATGAAGCACTAGGGGAGATGTGTGTTAAGTTCGGTTTTCTTTCTGAAGAAGCTGTTACAAAAGCAACCCCTGAAGGCAAGCGATTGGATTTGGAGCAATTTATACAGATGGTCCGCTATACCTTGTTTGAAGAATGTGTTCCAGGCCATGAAATCAACCTATGGCTGACCATGCTGCCTGATACCGAGGTTGAAGAAATTTTGCTGGAATCTGTTTTGGTTATGGACCTTCAAACCTACAGCGAGAAGTTTACCACCCTTTATGAATCTGTCATGAATTCTGCCAGTCTCATTCAAGATTCAGTGGTGGCTCATCTTATACAATACAATGGTTGGCAAAAAGTCGTAGAAAGCGAAGACGGTAATTCCTACCTGCAGATAACATATGAGCGTGTTGAAAAAGGCAAATCAGGCAGTGAGCGCTATGGTGATACTGTTCTGGAGCTTCTAAGACTGCTGAGAAATTGCCGACAGCACAAAGCGTTGGCCTACAGTGCTAAGTTTGCACTTGTGGTCGGGCAGAACTTCCCTAACCTTATATCTGATTTGCAAAGAGCCCTTTTTCTAGCAAGGTAGAATGATACATATTTCTGTAGTTGTTTTTCCTTGCTTGTTTACTCAAAATAATATAAATCTTCTATTTGCAGGAAAGAGCATCAGTGAATTGAAACTGCTCACTCTCAAAGATCTATCTTGGCTGGCAACTTGGAGATTCTTTTGATAGAAGAAACCGGGAGCTGTTTTCAGTCCTAAGCCCGAAGCCCTTCCTGTTGGTTGTTACTTAGTCTCCGTGATCCCTTGGTGCTGTAATCATGACTGGTGGTTTTGGAGATTTTCTTTACACATGCATTCCTTTCATCCACGTTGTGGAGCTCCACGTGTTCATAGCGATTCCATAGAACTGTACATCGGCTGAAAGCATTACTGATTGTATACTGTAGATATGATACGACTCACTATGTAAATTGTATACATGCCTTACGTGATTGGGATTTTGTATATTGAGGATATGGTTAATTCGGCAGTTTTCTGTTGATATGCTTTTAACTAGCGAATACGAATTGCTTACCACCTGTATGGCGTTGTGTAAGGTGTTCAATCTTAACAGAAGGCATTTATATGCAGAATGAGAGTCGAAAACCCATGGTTTTGGTAACATTTCCTTTCGAAAGTAATGCTTACTCTGCCAGAGAAGCTGATTCAGAGCCAGCTTACATCGTCAGCTAGTGGTGGTGGAGCAGCTCTGACGGGTTATCATAGTATAGCACCCATTTATTGTATTGTGAGAGTTTGAGCGAATTTTTAAAATTTGAGACACATTGAGTCATATTCAAACACCGATGATCTGGTTTAAACATATTTTATTTTATCATACCTCCGTGTGGGATTCAAAGTGGAATTTACTCAACAAGCAAATAAACACTAAGTTGTAAACATCGGAACATATTGCTACAAAAGGATTTCATCGGATTTTCGCTCAACTATCGACGAGTATGATAGCAAAAAATTTATCAGCCCAATATAAAAGTGAACAACAGTAAATTATACAAGAAATGTTCTACTCCTTTCGTATCAAAATATAAAATGTTTTAGACTTTTCTAGACAAACCGTATCTAGACATGTTTTAGTCTGTAGATTCATATGCATCTTGCACTAAAACGTGTTGTTTAGAAAACGGTAAAACATCTTACATTTTGATACGGAGGGAGTTGAAAATACACTATGGTCAACTAGAGGGGGGGGGGGGGTGTGATGACCCAGCACACCACTGCATGTGTAGTGCGCAAGTCGGTGACATAATACTCACAGAAGGACTTATCCGTGAATATTACATCTCTCAGAGTGGTACAACAGAAACACGGCGGGTCCAAGCAAAGCTATAGGATACAAACTTCAATACAAAATCTTGAGAATCTCTTTGATGAATCAAGAAGATCTCCTGCAAATGAAACATCAGAAGAAGCAATTCGAAGCTCCAAGCTCGAAAATAACTCTAGCTCAGAACCTAATCCGCTGCGGCTGATGTCAGCCCTAATCTATGGCTTATAACTACTAAGTCCAAGAATGGACTCTACCTACACCTTGATAGCTTGCCCTCCACCCGCGTTGTTGATGATGATGCTTTACCGACTAAGTAGTAGATCACTCCACCTAGCTCCCTTAGACAGCAATGGCTTCTCGATGACGACTTCAATAGGCTTCAACTCTAAGCAGGGGGTCAAACGGGATAGAATGAGTAACGAGCGTTACTCAGCAAGTTCATGATATATAGTGGGTAGTTTGATGCACTAACTACATCTTTAAACTCGAAAGAGTCATAAGATAATGCAAGGTTTTGTAAAACTTTCTTCAAGAGGTTGCTTTTAATTCTGAAAACTATGCCCGCCAGATCTTCACAGGACTAGAACTTTCATGGAGTTGCCTTTCCTGCGGCGTTCGCAGCTCCTTCCCGGAACAGGGGGTAACATGTCACATCCTTTTACACTCTGCAGAGGTGCGTTACTTTACCCATGGACGACCAAGACCATGTTGCACAACCAGGTGTACATTCCTGTCCACTCCCACTCAGGTGTGGAGCCCGGTTGTTGGTCCAAGCCAAACTGTGCTTCCCCGCACAACGCATGCCCACCCATTTCCGCCAGCAGGTTGAACGCCTGATTCCACCCCTCACGATGGAGATCTACGCGTCCCTGGCAGACACTCATAGACTCCAGAGTCCGTGGGACGTAAGGGCTCCCACCCATGTGCATGCAGTCCCCGCGGAACCTACAGCGTACGTTCTCTGGCAGTCCGTTGACATGCGAACGAGAGAAGTATCACAGCCGACTTACTCCCCCCATAGAAGACCCATGGTTAACGCGAATTTACGGCGCAAGAATCCTTACGGCAGTTGTTGTTAATTCCTAGGTAATACGTTCCCATGCAGATGAAACCTTCCTTTGACCTATTCATCTTACCATGGTTCCATCCGCCCACCAAATAGAACAATACCACTCGGGTAGTCATTCAAGTAGTCATATTATTATAAAAATAGGATCATGCATTCTTTTGAGAATATGTGATAATACGATAGGGTTGTTTGCAAATAGTTTGTTATGAGATACTGCAAAGGATATGAGCAAGTGATGAACTTGCCTGAGATAGAAATAGTGACAATAACAATCCATGTCTTCGGGTTCGAGGGTCGCGTAGAAAATCCCGACATCTGAAAACAGCAAAGTAGTCCCGATAAGGGATACTGGAAAACTGGCAAGATGCTCTTATGCATAGTAATGAGATGCATCGTGGTTTACCCCAAAAATACCCAAGCTTAAATGGTTAAGCTCCATCTTACGGTATTTAGATTTCATTAGGTTTACTTGACTTAGAGTTGTTTCATTAGCTTTTAGTGATGGTATTCATCACTTAGAAGTTGATCACAAGTTGGTTGATTGATTTATTAGAGATTTGGGGTTTTAGCTTATTTACTTGGTTATTAAATATTTCAAAATGTTATGCATTTATGGATTGAGTATTGTTCACTTTTATGCAAGTAATAACCCAATATCTTATTAAGGAATAATTATGAAAGGAAAACAAACAAAGTTTATGATGATTTTTCAAAGTTATTCACTTAGAAATAATAGCTTAAGTGAAATTGAACTTTTGAAACACCAACTAAATCACATAATAAGGTTTTAAGAAAATCAGCGGACCTATTTTATTAATTACATGATTTATTTTGGTAATTAGAATTACTTGGAATACTTATTAGAATTCAAGAAAAATAGTAGAGGATTTGTTTTAAAACATTTACTATTTCTCCCTAATTTATAAAATAGGTTTTATTTTATTTGAAGGAATATTTGTTTCAAAACTTTAAATTAACCACCATTAAGGTTAATTTATTTATAAGAAAATCATGAATATCATTTTAAAACATTTTTATATTTTCCTTAATTATTTCTTATTAAAAAAATTCATTTCTTATTAATTCTTACCATCATTTAAAGATAAACCACTTAATGATCTATAACCAGTTTCTTTGGGTAATATATAATAAAATCATTTTTAAACTTGATAATAATATAGTTTGACTAATGGTTTTTATTTACTATAATATCTTTTATAAGACTTTATAGAATAACTTGAACCAGATTTAATAGTTCTCAATGATTTAATTAATTGTGATGTATTTTAAGAGGGAAGAAAAATAGATGGTAATTCCATTAGGTCCAAGTGGTTTACGGGAATAAGCTAAGGCTAAATGGGCCCATCAGGACTTGTACATGTACGTGCACCCTAACCCAACGAAGTGGCCAGGTTCACCACGTATGTACAACACTCACCGCACTCTCTCTCTCTCGAGCGAACATGTCTCTCGTTCCCCAATCTCTGGTTCTCTTGCGTGCGGATGCCTCCGCCGCCGCTCGCTGCTCCGGCCGCCGCCGCCAGCTCCGGCGCTGCAGCGCCATGTAGCTGCTCTGTCCCACTCCCCTCTGCCGATTCCCCACAACCGTGGCTCTCCAACCTCTCCAATCGAGCTCGCCAGGGAACCCTAACCTCAGTTGGTTTGGTCTCCTGCCACCGGTTCGCCGACGCGGATCCCCGTGTCCCGCACCTCCGGCGGTGTCCCCTCGTCTCTCACGATCTGCTAGCGCCACCTCGACATGCTCGAGCCCCTGCTCGACGGCGCCCCCATGTTCTGCTTCCCTTCCACCATGAGCCCGGCCCCTCATGAGCTCGTGCTCGACCTTGCCGTCACGGCCTCTCTCCATATCGACGGAAGCGGAAGGCAGTGATATGCAACCCCACCGTCCTCGATCTGCTGCCTCTCACGACGGTGGTGTACGGGTGGTCTGGTGGTGTGGGCTGCTGCGGTGGTGTTGCTGTCGCCGACGGGACGGCGGTGATGCCGTCACCGTAACCACGACGATGCACGGGTACACGACTCCCTCGACTGCTTCCTCGACTAGGACGTTGACGCCGGCGGGAACTGTGCCCTTGCGCAACTCGCCGTCGACCCTTATGTCTCCACTGCCTCGGCTACAATTTCCTGCGGTACTTTCTTCTGTGACCAGCGGTGCCGATGAATGGTGTGGTGTTGGTAATCGGGTGAATGGATTTGTGCAGACCCAAGCTTCTAGTAAATTTCCTGCAGTTGTGTTTGTGCAGTGTGCTGCCTCAGTTTGGATGATTCGCTCATCCCTGGCATTTGTGATTTGTGGACAATCCGAACCTCTAATTGGACTGTTTGTAGTTACTATTTTAGGTCTCTTTAATTTTCTGGTTAGGCTCTAGCTGCTGTCATGTGCCCCTAGAATCTCTTATTGTGATATATCATGTGCAGGTGCAAATGAGAAATATAATCTTGCATACACGGATGCAAGACAAGATATACTCTGGTAGCTAATTTGTATTTATTCTTGTGTAAATAACTTGGTGAATTTATACTTGCTTGTCTCAATATATTAACTTGTCGCTGATGTTCCGGTGATCCTTAGATCACTGGTTATGTTGTTTCCATGACCGGGGTTATATGGTTGTGTTACCAAGCAACTATTTAGTACACATATAATTTTATTTCTTTGATCTAGTGTATGTGCAGTGCAGGAGTGTTTGCTGGGACATGATTTTCATGCCCAAATCATGTGCATAGATGATCTGGTACCTGTATAATTGTTGTGCTTGCAGATCTAAGTTATCAAATGATTTTATAGATTTTTGGTAACGCCATCTTGTGTGGTTTTGTGTCTGTGGTGCTCTGTCCAGTAGGACCTAGTGCCCAGCAATCCCGTGCTATATGTGCTTGTTAACTTACTATCCATCTCCTCTTCTTGGTATTCATGTGCTGGTTGGTTTGGGAAAGATCTACCCCTGTGGTGCCCCTATCTGGATGTGCCCATGTGTGTTTAACTGATAAGAACATGCCCTACCTTGTTTATTTGGCCAAGTCTGTGATGCAAAGGCTGAGGCATAGATTTAATAAGAGCAGATGCTTGCTTGTCATTTTTTTAATTCCCTAAGATGTAAGTAGCATAGCATCTCTATGCTTGACTGAGGGAAATAAATCCTAGCCCACTTTCTGTGCATAATTTAGCAAGATCCCTTTCTAGGATGTGTGTAGAAATCACCTTAGGGTGTGAATGTTGTGGTTGTGATACCCTGATGGATCTTGGCTTCTTGATCCACTTCCACTTGAGCTAATTCCCATGTTCTGCTTGTGATCTAGCTCCTGGCTTGGCCTTGTTGTGGTCTTACTGGATCTATAACCTGTTGATCAATTCCCAGTAGGGATTTGTGTGGTTTGGTTTGTGGTTCTTGCTGTGTTGCTGGAGCTGGGTGGCTAGATCTGTTGGACAGGAGAAGAAATGGACTTGCCTACCTGCTCTCTACGGCTGTTTGCCCTTTTATCTCTCTCCTGTAGTTGTGACAGCACAGAGGCATGCATGGTGGTGTAAGCTGTGTGCTTGTCTACGTTGCCTAGGATATTTCCTGGGAGATGTGCTCGGGTTGCCCTTGGTCTTATCCTGGTGCTATACTTATTTTTGGACTTGACACTTGTAATCCTGATGCTTTGATGACTTGGCCAATGAGGTTGTTCTGAGGCTTATAACTGATATGGACAGATACTTACTTGACTTAGCCTAATCTCAATGATGCGATTAGCAGTGCCTCTCACTGCCTAGCTGAGAGTACTAACCCTCACTAATCTAATCTTTTTTACTTTTCTTTGTTTTTCTTGTTTATTTTGTAGGATCAGAAGATTAATAGAAGACTTGGAATTTTGCAAGATTTAGATTAGGAATTTCTTTTTGTAATTGTTCAATTGTAATATTCATCTGTAATTTTACATGTCTTTTCTATTTATTGTATGATTGTAAAGACTTTGTATTATGGTTATATTATTAATAAAGTTAATTGTTTTCTTTTTCTTATTCACAATGAAATTGGAAATGTCCAATATTTGTTATTTCTTAATTGTTCCATTTGATTATGGTAATTGTATTTCCTTGAGTATTCAATTTGAATTCAAATTCCAATTCAAATATTCACAAGTTTAAAGTAATTCAAATTTGAACTCCTCAATTTCAAATATAATCTAGAGGTCATGTCGAAATTCCCCTCTCTTCCAATATTGGTCTCACTCTCTCCATTAGAATATCGATGGAACCTCGATCACTCCGGGGTCTAGTATTTGCGAATAAGTCTCCAGTTGCCACTTCTCGTCTGATGATGTCTTAGAGTCAATTACCAGCTTGTTCTTGTATAACTTAACCTAATGAAACTCTAGTGTTTAATGCCCTCAGAAATAATCTGCTTACAAGATTGATCAGGTCCTGTACTTAAATTATTCTTGTATGACACCGAACACCAGGATTTCACACCCCTCAGTTTATGTCTCCTGATCTTAGCTCCCTCATGGTTTGCTTCTCTTGTACCCTTGGTCATGCAGGAATGTAGACAAGAGTTTGAAAAGATCACAGACAGTGATCAGGGTTTAGCATTGGTTTAACAAGGTTTATTTCCTCGTTCAGATTCATCCTTCAGGACTGATGAGATCATACAGTTATACATGACTAACTTATAGAAGTAAGATCATCAACTGTGTGATTTGGATACTCACCCCTCTTCGAGTTCTAGATACCTAGTTGATTTCTCTCAAGTCACTTATAGACTTGAGGTTAGGCTTGTTGAGAGTTAGTGTTGGTCACAACCAATTATGGTTTGTGTAACCAGATGATTTGGTTTCTAAAGATACTTCTTATAAAGATCACTCCAATTGTACTCTTGACTAGATGATCTAGACCTATTTCATCATGTCAAGTGAAACATTGGTCACTTTGGTTTGTTTTAACTTTCGCGCCTAAATGTCCCGTATTTTTAGATGCATGCTATGCAAATGCACATATTATATTTAGATCCTTATAACTTCCCAAACCCTGGGATGTTACAGGGGGGGTGAATAGTGAACTACAAATTTTAATCCCTTTTCACTTTTAGATGGGATTTAGCAAGTAAAAGTCAAGGTTATCTTGATGTGCAACTAGATGAAATCACTAGGTGACAAGAAACAAGTATGCAACGGAAGTAATAGACAAGGCACAAGATAACCACAAGTGTAAACAAGGACATAAGGATATGTTTCTCGTAGTTCTTTCTTAAAAGAAGTAAATCTACGTTGGAGAGGTGGGGAGCCACCTAGGCACTACTCAATAGCACGGATGTGCACACCTTGTTCTCTTTGAGCTTCTCTGGTGAGGGAGATTCTCGTTTCCACTATGAGGTCGACTTAAAGGCGTTGACCAAACCTTTACAAGAGGTTGAGGCTACTCCACAAGTGAAATGGAGGCTCTCAATCAATCCGGAGCTTCTTGCATCAAGGTGAAAATTACAAGCACTAGGGTTTCTCTAGGATGACAAGGCAACCAAGAGATATACAAGATCCCAAGGGTTAGAGTAAGGGAAAACGATTTATGGGTTGGTAGAGATGTAGATCTAGGCCTCCTCCATCAGATTCTTGAAGGGCATCGAGTTTGGTTGGAGGAGGAGGGGGATCTACACGTTTTGAGCTCTCAAACAATGAAGGAGAGAGAGGAATGGATGAACTAGTTGTCTATAGGAAGAACACAAATATTTTTAGCCTCCTCCGAAATCTATCCGTTGTTGCCTTCTAGGGCCGAAATATTCCGGTATTAGTGCCAGAAATTTCCGGGGTAGTTGGGCCACATATTTGAAAAGTCCGGGGGGGGGGGGGGGGTGGATTATTGAATAATCCGGTGGCCGGAATTTTCCATCAAAATTTCCGCCCCCATATCTGCGAGCGGACAGCGGCGTTGCATCCAAAATTCTGCTAAGGACCAGAGGCCGGAATATTCCAGGCAAATTTCCGCCCCTGCATCTGAGAGCGGGCAGCTGATACGCATCCAAAATCTGCTAAGGACGAGAGGGTGGAAATTTACCCCGGAATATTCTGGGCGAATTTCCGCCCCTACATATGAGAGCGGGCAGTGGATGCTCAAGACTTCACCATTTGAGCCTCGAGTAGGCCGGAATATTCCGGGGCTGAGGCCGTAATTTCCGCCCGATAAACACTGAAATTTCTGGGCTAGAGAACTGAATAATCTGGCTGCAGATAATGGTTCAACTCAGAAATTCCTTTGCAAGTATTCTCGGATAATACTGTTGATCATGATAGACATTACTAGGCCAGCCCTGAACACTTAAATCACAGGATTAGTATACATACCTGTGTTGTTATCATGACCAAAATCATTAGAGGAGACATGAGCTTTTAATCTCCCCCTTTTTGGCGAGTGATGACAACACGGGTATTTGCATAGTGATAATCCAACAATGGCGATAGGAATTGAACATCACAGATAAGCGTATCTAGGAGACATGCCTCCCAATAATATAAATTCACACATAGGAATCCACGAATAAAAATGAAGTCGAAAAACACGCGAGAGATAAAAAAGCAACCTACCCTAGCAAATCCCCGCGATCTCTAGATCTTCTCCCCCTTTGGCATCAAGATACCAAAAATAAAGAAGAACGCACTACGTCCCAAGGAACAAGCTCTAGTCCATGGCACCATAATCCTCGAGGTCCTCCTCGGAGCCTTCCTCCTCACTAGTATCCTCCACATCTTCATCAGCAGGAATATCAAGATCCCAGTCCACATCACGGTTGTTCCAGTTGCGGTAAGGAATTTGAGCAAGAACATGAGCAGGAACATTGGGCAAGTTGAGGGCCGTCACGATTGAGCGCTGGTTCTCGAGAATGGTGTGACGCTAGACATAGGCATTGTAGTTCTCCTTGTGGATGCAGATGTTCATGCAGAGCACCTTCTAAATGGAACGAACAACCCATGAGCGCTTCTTGGTACCTGACGGAGCCTGTCTCATGCGAGGATCACGGTGTCCCTGACCGGTAGCACCAACGTCATGTGCAGCTTGTTGAGTATGAGAACTCTTCTTGTACAACTTCACATCCTTGTGAGTCTCACAATCCAACTCAAAATCAGCAAGCTCGTCAGCAGGATATTTGGACTTGATGAGCTTCATGAGGTATGGTGCATAGGAAGGCACCTTGCGGTGGTAGAGAGCAAAGTGGGTCTCATGAAAGATAAAGTCCATCACATCAATCTTGTGGCTCTCAGTATCCTCAAGATCACCCTATGTGAAGGTCAGGAAGGCATGGTGCATGAGGTTCACCAAACCGCCACGAATCCCATCATTGTTGCCAGCGCTAGGTGCAATGGTCTCCCGGAACATACACAGAAGAATGTCATAGATGGCATAGAGACCCTTGACAGAACCGACAATACCTCGAGGGCCATACAGATCAACCAGCTTGTTCTTTTCATATTCCACGTTGTGGACGTGCATGCGAGCGCTCTGAGGAACATTTAGGCCAATAAAAGGATACCCGAGCTCAGAAGAAAAATCCTGGAATGTGGATGTGAGCTTATGAAGTCTAGACATCCAGGTCATCCCAATCTCCTCAGCATCATCGAAAACCAGGGTAGCAAAGAATCGCTGAATGAAGGTGCTATTGTAGGAGCATTGGGTCTCCATGATAGGGGGCAAACCAAGAAGCTCAGCAAGATGAACATAGTTGTTGAAATAGGCAGGGTTAGCAGCCATGTGTTGAAAGTTGATGTACTTCATAGGGCATAAAGGCTTGCTAATAGCCGTGTACACCTGCCTGTACAGAGTCTCCTGCTCCATGTGCCAGAAACAAGAGTCAATAGTGGTGTCCCGAGGGCCATAAGTGTACCATGCCTTGGTGCGCCAGGTCTTGAATTCAGCCATGGACATGGTTGCGAGGTTCAGAGAGGTCTTGCCCTGTTGTTTGTTGGCACGACGAGCAGCTCTGTCGGCGGTGCGCTGACACTCATACTCGCGCTGTTCGTCACGCTGACACTGACGAATGACATTCTCATCAACAAAAACCCCTTCTTCATTCTGTTGGAAGTGGCGCCACCACTTGCGGGAGCTAGTGTCCTTGGGCCTAGAGCTTGAACCATCTGCGAGAAAAGCAAAAAAAAAAGCGCAAAGGAAAACAAACAACATCAACAATGAGGCTCAAATTTTGTGGTAGAATGATCTCTGTAAAAGATTCAGAGCAGGCCGGAAATTCCGGACATGGCTGAAATTTCCGGGGGGCGGAAATTCCGGGTTGGGCCGGAAATTTTCGGCCCTAGAAAAAACGCACTAGGGTTACGAATCTAGGCTGCAAGGAATCTAGAATGAGATATAGAGTGCACGGGGTGGTACAATGGTGAAATATTGGAGGAAAAACGTGATGTGGTGAGATCCAACCCAAAGAACATGAGAGATCAAAGCAACCGGAAACCCTAGATCACGGAGAAAACTTGGCACATACCGGGATCCATGGAATTGGCACGGACGTGCAGTCTCTTAATCCGCAAAGAGAATCCGGAAGATGAGGAGGGGAGGCGACTGAGCCTCCCGGGGAGCTCTCTGGTGGAGGCTGCGGTTGGGGAGAGGAGAGAGAGCAGGCGATGGGAGGGGAAAATAAGTGAGGGAGCCCATCCCGTATCCTATTTATAGGCTCCAACTGCTTACCCTGTAATATTCTCATGTGGGGGCCGGAGATTTGGCCGGGAATTTCTCCCAATAATCTGGTGCGACTCTAGAGAGGAGGCACAATGGAGCGGGGTGAATTTCTAGCCAAATCTCGAACACCGGAAATTTCCGGGGCCATGACATGGAATATTCCGGCCTCCGGACATTTGGCCCGGAACATTCCGCTCCAAATTTCTGACGGTGTCTAGCGAGCGGGCACGTATGAAATGGGGGAATTTTTCAGGCCAAGAATCAGGTGGCCGGAAATTTCCGGGCCCTAGGATGGAATTTTCGGGGTTCCCACACACAAAGTTTTTCAAAGAAGGAACAAGACACGAGCCACCAAAAAAACGAGAGAAACAAAACGACGACAATGGAGATGCAAACACAAGACGAGAAAAGAGCAAAAAAGACAATCAACACAATCAAGAGAAAAATGTTGGTGGGCGTAGCCACCGTGTTTGAGTATATGCCAAGGAGCCGCGAAGATATATCTTGGGCCCAAAAGCATGCCTCACGTCAAAGCAGAATAAGTCACAAAATGACTAGATATGCATGAAGTTTTGATTGATTTGTGCATGATAGGAGGAGTGTTGGTTCATGAATTGAAGTACGCTCCCCCTATGTCCATGCCTACATCCAAACCTAGATAGCATGTATAGTGAAGGTATCTATGCAAGGATTCAAGTGATGTTAGAGGCATCGATGACATTTAGTTCATTCCTCAAACCCCGAAATCTTGGTTCACCAAGGGCCTTCATGAAGATGTCCGCAAGTTGATCCTTGGTCAGCACATAAGAGAGATCAATATCGCCCTTCTCAACATGACCCCAAATGAAATTATGCCGAATATCAATGTGCTGCGTCTTGGAGTGAGGGACGGGGTTGTAGGAGATCTTGATGGCACTCTCATTATCACACAAGAGGGGGACCTTTTCGAAGTCGATACCATAATCTCGCAAAGTTTACCACATCCATAGCAATTGAGCACAACAACTTGCCGCAGAGATGTACTCGGCCTCGATGGTGGAGAGGGTGATGCAATTTTGCTTCTTGGAAGACCAACATACCAAAGAGCGACCAAGAAATTGGAAACCCCCGGATGTAGACTTCCTATCCGTCTTCTCTCCCGCATAATCCACATCTGAGTACTCGATGAGCTGAAAGCTTTAACCCTTGGGATACCAAAGACCGAAGTTTGGGGTATGAACTAAATAGCGAAATATGCGCTTAACCGCTTCAAAATGACTTTGCCTCGGAGAGGCTCGAAACCTTGCACATTTACCCACGCTATACATAATATCGGGTCTAGATGCACAAAGGTAGAGCAAAGAGCCAATCATGGAGCGGTATACCTTTTGATCTACCTCTTTACCATTCGGGTCGGGTTTCAAGTCAATAATTGTGGACATGGGGTTTTCATAGGCTTGGTGTCATGCATGTTGAATCGTTTGAGCATATTTTGTGTATACTTGGCTTGCTTGATGAAAGTGCCTTCGGGATGTTACTTGATCTCAAAGCCAAGAAAATACTCCAACTCACCCATCATAGACATCTCGAATTTCGTCATAAGCTTGCAAAACTCATCATTGAATGTGGGTTTAGTAGAACCAAAAATGATATCATCCACATAGAGTTGGAATATGAACAAGTCACCTCCAACCTTCTTTGTGAAAAGGGTGGGATCGATTAAGCCAACATTGAACCCACGATCTACTAAAAAATCTTTAAGGTGCTCGTACCATGCACGTGGAGCTTGTTTAAGTCCATAGAGCTCCTTATCGAGTTTGTAGACGTAATCGGGGTGGTTGGGATCCTCGAAGCCTGGAGGTTGCTTGACATATACTAACTCATTAATAGGACCATTAAGAAAAACACTTTTAACATCCATTTGTTGTATTTTGAAGTTATGATGAGAAGCATAGGCAAGCGAGATACAAATTGATTCAAGACGAGCTACGGGACCGAAAGTTCCACCGAAATCGACACCTTTGACTTGAGAGAAGCCTCGAGACACCAATCTTGCCTTGTTGCGAATGACAATGCCATCTTTATCTTGCTTGTTCTTGAACACCCATTTGGTGCCAATGACGTTCTTGCAATCCTTGGGCCTTGGGACTAACTTCCAAACCTTGTTGCGCTCGAAGTTGTTGAGTTCATCATGCATTGCTTCAAGACAATCTTTATCTTCAAGAGCTTCATAGACCTTCATGGGCTCAATGTGAGAGACGAAAGCATGTGCGTTGCTAAAATACGCCAATTGCCTCCTTGTGACTACCCTTCCTCAAACTTGTCCAAGAATCATGTCCTCCATGTGACCGGCACGCTCAAGATTTTCTAGCCTCCTCTTTGCTCTAAGAGCTAGCATCTCCTCCAAAGTCTCGTTGGATATGGCTTGAGCATCACCTTCATCATTGGAATCATGTCCATCTTCATCTTGTTCTTGTTCATCGATTGGAGATGGATCACGAATGTGTCGAGTTCTTTCATCAACATGAGATCCTTGAATTTTTCCTTCATGTTACCTTGTTCTTGATGGATAGCTTGGCCTTGATCATTTTCTTGTCCTTGAATAGTAACTTGAGGGCTTGGTGCATCTTGTTGGGTAGCTTCTGTATCAATGGGTGTAGTCAATGGATCCACTTGACTAGAGCATAGTCCTTCTCTCTCTGTCGTCCGGTAACCCTCAATGGGGATTATTTCACCAATCCCCATCCTTCTTATGACGATGGGAAGAATTGCATCTCCTACAACACCATGATCTGTACACCCCCTTGGGACCCATTATCCTCATCCAACACCACGTCTATAGCTTCCTCAACTTGTCCGGTGGACTTGTTGTAGACTCTATAGGTTTGAGAGTTTGTGGCATAACCAACAAAGATACCCTCATATGATTTAGTATCAAATTTTGAAAAGAGTTTACCTCTCTTACGAATGAAGCATTTGTACCCAAAGACCTTGAAGTATGATACATCCGGCTTCTTGCCCATGAGAATCTCATAAGGAGTCTTGTTCAAGTTCTTGCGGAGATATAACCGATTGCTAGCATGAAAAGCGGTGGAGACGGCCTCGGCCCAAAAGTTATAAGGAGAAGAGAACTCTGCAATTATGGTCCTTGCTGCATCAATTAGAGTCCGGTTCTTCCTCTTCCACCACACCATTTTTTTGAGGGGTATATGGAGTGGAATATTGATGAGAAATTCCTTCTTCGTTAAGAAATCCCTCCACGGTGTAGTTCTTGAATTCGGAGCCATTATCAATTCGGCTAGCCATGATGCTTGCATTATGTTGGCGCTCCACCAAAGTGATGAACTCGTAGACTCTATTTTGAGTCTCACTCTTTCTCTTGAAGAAATACACCCAACAATATCTTGAATAGTCATCCACGATCACCAAGCAATACTTCTTGCCTCCAAGACAATCATAAGATAGTGGACCAAAATGGTCCAAATGAATGAGCTCAAGGATCCTTGAAATGGCGATGGTGGTCTTGGTGGGGTGAGATTCTCCATGTTTCTTTCCAAGCACGCAAGAGCTACATGATGACCCACAAGTATAGGGCATCGCAACAGTCTTCGAGGGAAGTAAAACCCAAATTTATTGATTCGACACAAGGGGAGCCAAAGAATATTTGTGAGCCTTAACAAGTGAGTTGTCAATTCACTTGCACCTAAAAGTGGACTTGTTCACAGTGGTTTATCAGTAGTAACAGTTTTATAGCAGCAACAGTAGTGAAATAACAACAGCAGTAGTATTAAAACAACAACAGTGGTGTTTGAAGTAAACATCAGGATTAAATATTGTAGGCATAGGGATGGATGAACGGGCGTTGCATGGATAAGAAAGTTCAAATAATGATCATGTCATGGGCATTGCGGATAAATAAGATAAAGCATCCAAGTACTAAGTAACCATAGGAATGTGTTATGTAAATAGTCGTACGTGCTTGCAATGAGAACTTGCACAACATCTTTTGTCCTACCAGCCCGTGTCAGCGGGGCCTCAAGGAAACTACTGGTAATTAAGGTGATCCTTTTAATAAAGCACCGGAGCAAATCATTAACAATGAACACATGTGATCCTCACATCACAGCCATCCCCTCCAGTTGTCCCAATTTCTATCACATCGGGGCCTCGGGTTCCGGACAGCAATATGTGTAAACAACTTGCTGGTATGATCAAGAAACAATAATTATCATCATGATTCAATAAGATGTTCAGATCTGAGATCATGGCACTCGGGCCCAAAGTGGCAAGCATTAAGCATAACAAGTTGCAACAATGTCAATGGCACTAATAGAGGATACTTGGCACCATGCCCTAACACTCACGGCATTATTACATGAACGATCTTATCCAATCCCTACCATCCCCTTCAGCCTACAACAGGGAATTACTCACACATGAATGGGGGAAACATGGAGAGGAGTTGGTGATGATGGTGACGATGATCTCCTCCATTTCCCCGTCCTGGCAGGGTGCCAGAACATGAACTTCTGATCCCCGAATCGAGGTTCGGGACGGCGGGGGCGCTCTGTTGTGTTTCTGTGGAATATGACGAACCCCCTCGCATTTTAGGGTTAAAGGATATTTGTAGTCGAAAGGGGAGTCCGAGGGGGGCTGTGGGTGGCCCACACCATAGGATGGCGCGGCCTAGGGGGGCCCGCGCCAGGTGAAAGTGCACTATGGTCAACTAGGGGGGAGGTGAATAGGTTGACTACCAATTTTTCTTTTCTTTTCCTTTTAGTAGGGCTAAGCAAGTTAATGTTCTCTAGATGTGCAACTAGGTGAGCAACCTACGTGAACAAGATAAGATGCGCAACGGAAGTAAAACGGAAGGTAACAAGATAAACCACAAGTGTAAACAAGGAGATAAGGATATGATTCCCGTAGTTCCTTCTCAAGAGAAGTACGTCTACATTGGAGAGGTGGGGAGCCACCTAGGCACTCCTCAATAGCACGGTTGTGCACACCTTATTCTCCTTGGAGCTTCTCCGGTGAGGGAGATTCTCGTTTCCACTATGAGGTCGACTTGAAGGCGTTGACCAAACCTTTACACGAGCTCGAGGTCACTCCACAAGATGGATGGAGGCTCTCAAGCAATCCGAAGCTTCTTGCAACAAGGTGGAAGCTACAAGCACAAGATCTACTAAGGTTTCTAGGCCTCAAGTAGGATTCTAGATCTACTAGGATGTGGTGGATGAATTTGAAATTCTTTCGGTGGAATCCCGGATCTAGGTCTCCTCACTACCGAATTCCGCGCGGTCTGGGACGTTTCAATACCGTTGCGGCTGGGCTCCAAACCGTCGCTAAGGGCAATCCACGACGGTTTACGCGACGGAGTAAGAACGTTCCTGATCGACTGTCACGGACGATTCTGCGACAATTAAATGAACACTAAACCATCACGAGCTACTGGCCGGCCCATCACAAGGCCCAACAAGGAGCGACGTTATTTTTCGTCGCAATGTGTGTACACGTGGCATCGTTTTCTGTTACCCGTTAGTGACGTCACTTCCACCGGCCCTGACGTCATCATCGTCTTGACATTTTAAAAATGGCGCGATTGGAACTACCGTTACCTCCGTTTAATGACGTCATAATAAGTGCGACGATTATTTTCTCGTCGCGGGTACAAGCAGTGTAAGGTGCCACGTGTCGCTCTCATAATGTTCCACGTATACGCTTATTCCCGACGAATTTATAACGTTGTCCGACGGTGCGACATTTTAGTTCGTCGTAAGACGTCACGAATCATGAGCCAACACGTGTACCAACACGGCATGTCCACGTCGAAACGTTTCTGTGACGTTTTTATTTCGTCGCGATTTCTATGCAATAAGGTGCCGCCTCATGGACGTACCATATAGTACCACGTGTCCTCGTATTCATTAACATGGAAAATACTATACTAGTTTTCACAACAAAGCAAACACAACAAATTCATAAATTCTGAATAAGGTCACAACATAGCTCGCCAGCAAAGGCAGTCTAATACGGTTCAACAGATAACAAGCGGTTTCACAAAAGGCTACTCAGTTCTGTATCTCGGATGAACTTGAGCCAACATGCCACCGATAAGGGTTTTTTACATTTCTTGACTCTTCATACCTTTATGTTCCTCCGTCATATGCATCAATTCTTGTTAATGCTTTATCCTATCTGCATCAGCTTGTTCCTTGGCCTGCTTCAACTCAAAAACTACAGACTGCAGGTCCTGCCTCTGTTTTCTCTCAGAATCAAGTTGAAGGTGAAGATGAGACTTTGTTGCTCTTGCACTGGTTGTGACCCCACCTATGGTATTCAGGAACGAAGACTTTAGACGGTTCTTGGTCAGCACGACAGCGACAACTTTGGTGGCAGAAAGAGGTTTCTTGACAGCGCCATCTACTCAAGTACGTTCTAGCATATGATATTGCATTTCTTCCTATAAAGCATGTAAGAGCTTTATATGAAACTAGCAAATGTGCCCATGCGTTGCAATGGGAGAATAATATAAACACCGTTAAGTATACGACTACTAATTCCCTGCCTCCTATGAACTTGTCGTGGGCTGTAAGTTTAGACGCATGATAGCCGACCTTCAATATGTAGTGCCCAGACATAGTAGTTTCTGTTTGCATTCAATTTAATATAAGTTGTTGCAATGCAATAGTAATACGACACGAATACAAAACCATGGATCGTGATGAATCTTCAATGCCTTGTTTTTTGTTACTCAGTCTATGATCAGTGGATTTTGTTCTTTGTTGTCCTCTCCCTCCTCGTCGCCTCGCTGATCTCCATTGCAGCCACATTATTCTCATGGTAGTGCAGACGCGGCACAATTAAACACTGAAGTGTTCATACCAAGATTTTACATCTGTCATGTAAGTCGACACAAAATTTTCAAATTATGTAAATTCTAGCAATATTTTTTGCTTCGTGTTGTAGATTTAAACAGATGACCCACCACAATGGACATCAGTGTGCCATTGATGGCCAAGCTGAATCTCAAGTTCAACACACACTATCTTCTACCCCTATTCTAAAGTTCACATGGGGCAGATCTTTCCCATTACAGGCTCCATCATAGGCTCATAGACATGCGGCAATGCTTAGAAACCGGCCCCCAAGACAATCAGGCGTCGTATTAGACTTGGTCAATTGCATCCTTACACTCGAACTATCATGAAAATTAGGTGGCGACACCTCCCAATTCAATGGTTTCAATTTTATTTTATTTTTCTAAAATAGGAGAGCCATCTTGGTCTTGCTCGTCCATCATTGTATCATCATCAGTTGCTTCTCCACATATTTGATCTTGAAAATACCCCTCTTGGGATCAAGCACCTGGCAATACTTTGTTCATGTTTCTCCTGGAGTGTTGTACCGCCTGTGCTGCTGTCCACACATCCCTCGTCTGAGCTCCTCCTCTTGTCGTTCGCCTCAAGTAGCGGCTGAGCAGGAACCCCTCGGATGAAATAGATGACATACGGAACTGAGAGCCCCACAGATGGCACCTCTGCTTGAAAGGTGGGCTGCCAGGCATCAGATGTTCCACTGCGTTGGGGAAGCACACCGGCGTGGGCACCGAGTTCCGTCCGTTGCGTGGCCGAGGGCTTTGTGGTACGTCCGCACGAGGAGATGTCGACTCGTCCAGGCGCTCGAAGAACATGTCGAGGCCCTTAGGTGAAGGCCTACTCGGCTAATCTTGGAGGCCGTATCTTATATTGGATGGATGGACGCAGTTTCTCTGCACCGACATGCACGTGGAGTCCTTTTCCGGCCACTCGATGGATATTGGCTGATCTCTTGAGCCCACGTCCAAGGATGGATTGGACGTACAAAGCCCAATGAGCGACCCCACACGCAGCCGTATGATACGAACCCAGCTATTGATTCCATGACTCACCACGCGACCTACCAACAAACCATGCGCAGCAACCGTGTATGAAACGAACCCAGCCGATCGATTCCATACCGACCCGACGGCGCGACGTACCAACAAACCCAATAGGTATAACTTATCGGTGGCAAGGTGGGTAATTTATGTCAACTTTGAGGGTAGTTTCAATGACCTACCAAACCAAACCAAGGAAACCTTAACGCTTTTATTATTAGGTATAGATAGAAGCTGAACTAGCTTGTAAGGAACATTGATATCATGACAAGCTTGTACATAACAAAGATGCAAATAGCAGATGACAAGAAATTAAGCATGCATGGCAATCTTGTAAGGAACATAAATGAAAAACATCACATGACAGGCATGTAAGTAAACATGACTGAAAATAGCAAAGGACAAGCATGCACAGAACATAGATGAAAATAGCAGCTCACGAGGATAGATGAACTAGCAGATGAAAATCAAGCAGCATGCATGTGCATGAACTATGAGATGACAAGCATAGGTGAAATAGCAGGAGTTTGTATCATAATTCACAAAGGGAAGCATCAATACGTATCTAGAAGAATCTATTGAGGTAATTGTTGATCCTAGAGATAAACAGAATTCCGAGGGACTTACAATTGTTCTTTTCATGGGCAAAGAGAATCCACGTGTCTTGCTGCTGTGCGTAGCTTTGAAAAATTCAAAGGAATCTTCCCCCATGTCGCAAAAAACTTGTAGCTACGAGAACCTGTGGCGCTATGGAACTGGACGGTATGTCTGCTTTGCCTGGCTTTCAGACAAGCCATATACATAAACGAAGTATGAACTGATTAGGCACAGTCCAGGTTATGGAATAGAAATAGTGGCAAGGTAGAGTGAACAAAGACAGTACATGTTTCCTTACTGAGGACCAGTTATCGACTAGCCTGCACCATTCTGCTTCGCTCATGTGCCCAACTGCATCAGAAGGCGTTCGTACAAGTCTACTCTTGTCTCTAACGCTGTCAAAAAATTCTTGCTTCAGAATATGGCGTCTTTGTCTTGTACAGTTCTTGAGATGCATCAGAAGAGATTGACGAATAACAGGGTCTCTTGGGTTCAGATGAAACTTTGACTGAAACAAAAGAAATAGCACTTTTCAGTTATATGAACAACAATGGAATGAACTGGAAAGTTGGGTTACAAAACTTACAGACACATGGCCGCGGTAGGAGGAAAATATATCTTCCCTTCCCTTGTACTCTTTCCAATCAGGGAAGATAGGGACAGTGTGGTTCACAGCTAATGAACACGCAGTAGCATACATAGAAGCAATCTTTGGGTCAACTGGCTTTGTCTTTCCCAGAGAAATAACAATTCTGGTCCTGTTTCCTTTGGACATGTTTCTTCTCCTCCCATCCACACCACTCGAAACAATGTCTTCACATGGGTAATCTACAGAAATTGTGGCATTGCTAGAGTTAATATTCTGCATTTTGGATTTCCCTCCACACATGGCCCGTCATAGAGCATGCAATCTCTGTGATATGTCATCTTGCTCTTCGTGCAGGAACCTTGCTCCTCGACTTGGGAACCTTTCCCCTCGCCTAGGAATGGTGGCAGCTCGCCTTGCGCACCTGTCAGCTCATCGTAGGGAGGTACCTGCTCGCATTGGGCGGCTACCTCCTCACGGTGGCCAGCCTCCTCCTTCTGTTGGCCTTGGGGAGATGCCTCCACGTCTTGGACCACTGGTCGCTTGAGTTCGTCATCTGCATACGAATGGACATGAGCAACTGCATGCTCGCGATGGGCCTTGACGCGCTTGCGTTTACAACCATGTCCACCAGGAGGCATCTTTGTTCTACCAGATGTACTCTTGACTTTAATGTTCCTAAGCTGCACGGTTCATATGTACCAAATCAACTAGGATAGTAGCACAAAATACATGGCAGAACAGTAATCAAGCCAGCAGTTCCACACAACATAAGTACCTTTATTGTTGAGCTATCATGCAAGGCATGCCTTATCTAGATGGTGGACATGGTATAAAGGGAAATACATAGCTTACACTATAAGTCTAGAATTGATGATTTATGCGAATAAATGAAAATAAATAGCGCATACATGTTCTTTACAAATAGCCTTATCTTTCATTGGGATGTGACAACATAGAGTTAGAAAATCTTAGTGATGCAATTCGCTGTTTGAACATATCATATCAGTAATCTAATTTGTGGACCTAAGTATGATAGGATCGCAGGAGAAGTGATCTTAAGCTTTATACAAGCTCGAAAATAAGCAAACTCTAACCAAAGGAACTTGACGGCTACCAGGCAGGCGAGGTGGCAGATCTTGAGGACGACCTAGACGGCGAGGTGGCAGATCTTGACGGCGAGGTATCAAATCTGGACGGCGAGGTGGCAGATCTGGATGGCGTCCTGGATGGTGAGGTGGAAGCCCGGGAAGGCGAGCTGGGCGGCGGGGTGGACGACCGGGGACGACAAGGTGGAAGCTCGGGAAGGGAAGCTGCACGGCGAGGTGGAAGACCGGGGACAGCCAAGTGGAAGCCCGGGAAGGCGAGCTACAGAGCGAGGTGGAAGGTCGGGGCGTAGTAGATGGGGTTTAGGAGGAAAGGGGGATATCAGACAAGAAGAGGAGGGGAAATTTCGTCGAGGGGGCAGATAAGAGGGAGAGGTTCGAAATTCAGGGCGGCATAGGAGGCAAAGTTTTTGGTCGATAATTTGGGTGGGCGGCGCGAATTTTCTGCGCCTGCCAGATTTTCGTACATTGGCTGGAGAACATTGCTGGCCGTTTGATACATGATGGATGGGCTAAAAAGATAACCATTATTGAATATTTAAGGATAATGGGAAGATATCTATAAATTACTGACATAAACTATTACTAATAATAAATAAATTACCCTACCATTGTCTTAGGTGTTCCTTGAGCCTAACCTAACAAATCCAAACAATTGGTTCCGCTTTTCTACCCCTTTTCCGGCTCACGTAGAGGGGCCAAAATGCCAGTTCCATCTTTTTCCCCAGCGGAGCTATGGTTTCTCCGGAGAGGGGGCTCTAGAACATCTGAATGCAACCACAACACATGGTATGCCATAACATGTGTGTTAGAGTGTGGCATGGGTCTTGGATGCCCAAGATTCCCTCTCTCTTTGTGCTAGGGTTTCACCAGCGTCGAATTCTCTCTCGCGGGTTCCACGACTGCTTAATGAGAGCCCGAAACTCTCGGATCTAACGGAACTGGGGGAATCTTGACAAGAGGTGGGCCCTACCATTTGTCTTGGGTATTCCTTGATCCTAATATAACACTACCAAGCAATTAATTGGTTACACTTTGGTACCCCCTTTCGGTTCATGTAGAGGGGCCAGAACGACAGTTCCGTCTTTTTCCCCAGCGGGGCTATGGTTTCTCTGTAGTGGGGGGGGGGGGCTCCGGATCGTATGAATGCCACCAAATCCCATGGTATATCCATACCATATGTGTTAGATTGTGTAATATAATGAGTCTTGTATGCCCAAGATTCCCTCGCTCTCTGTGTTAGGGCTTCACCTGCGTCGAATTCTCTCTAGCGGGTTCCAAGACTACTTAGAGCCCGAAACTCTAGGATTTGACGGAACTAGGGGGAATGTTGCCAAGAGGTGTGGACCCTATCATTTTATTTGGTGTTCCTTGGGCCTAATATAACACAACCAAACAATTGGTTCCACTTTGCTACCCCCTTCCGGCTCACGTAGAGGGGCCAGAACGGTAGTTCCGCCTTTTTCCCCATCGGGTCTATGGTTTCTCCAGAGGGGGCTCCGGATCGTATGAATGCCACGAAATCCCACCGTATGACATACCATGTGTGGTAGAGTGTGTCATGGTCTTTGATACCTGAGATTACCTCGCTCTCTTCGTCAGGGCTTCACCGGCGTCGGATTCTCTCTGGCGTGTTACTTAGAACTCGAAACTCCCGGATCTGACGGAAACTTACCAAGAGGTGGGACTTGCCATTTTCTTGGGCCTAACCTAACACAACGAAGCAGTTAGTTCAATTTTCCTACCCCCTTCCGGCTCACGTAGATGGGACAGAACGTCAGTTTCGTCTTTTTCCCCAGCGGGGCTATGGTTTATCCAGAGAGGGGGCTCCCGATCGTCTGAATGCCACCAAATCCCATTGCCCTCCATACCATGTGTGATAGAGTGTGGCATGGGTCTTGGATGCCCAGGATTCCCTCGCTCTCTTTGTTAGGGTTTCACCAGTGTCGGATTCTCTTCGCGGGTTCCAGGACTAATTTATGAGAGCCCGAAACTCCCGGGTGTGACAGAACAAGGGGAATCTTGCCAAGAGGTGGGCCCTACCATTCTCTTGGGTGTTACTTGGGCCTAACCTAACACAACCAAACAGTTAGGGTGTGTTTGGTTGAGGGGGTATCCCTCAAGTGGTAGTGGTAGCCATTTTTTTAGGGGTTGACATATGTTTGTTTGAGAGGGTGGGGTGGTAGGGGTATCCAGATTCTCGGAATATTCGTGCGAAACAGTGGCTCCGTTCGTCCCACCAAATCGGCCGGATGGCGCTAACCACCGCTGGCTCCCATGCTAGGCTAACCCGGAAAAAAAATCACACCGAGTTCGGCCCCTCACCGCGCAACTCCTCTCGCAAACCAGGGGCGGCGGCGACCAGATACCAACGATGGGCGGCTGCGGAACCAGGGGCGGCGGCGGGACCAGGGGCGGTGGCGGAACCAGGGCTGCTATGGCGAAGGTAGCATAGGAGGCGGACGGAGCTGACAGATCGAAGGCCCCCGTTTCCACGGCAGCGACGGAGCTGGTCGCAGAGCTGGATGAGGGTGCGGAGCTCGCCGCGGAGCTGGTCGGCCTTGGGGGCGGGGAGGCGGAAGAAGTGAGGCTCCTGAGGCCGCGCTCGCACTCGGCGAGGACCTCCTCGTAGGCGCGGTTGTCGGTAGAGGAGCATGGCGCGGAAGTGGGCAAGCTCGAGGGAGTCCGGCGCGAGGTCGACGTCCTGGGTGGCGTCCTGGAGCGCAGCCTTGTGGTGGCCCGCGCGGGCGGCGGGGTCGGTGAGGACGGCGGTGACGAGGGCTGGAGCGCCGCGGCCTTGTGGTGGCGCGCGCGGGCGGCGGGGTCGGTGAGGACGGCAGCGACGAGGGTTGGAGCGTCGCGGCCTTGTGGTGGCGCGCGCGGGGGGCGGGGTCGGTGAGGACGGCGGCGACGAGGGCTGGAGCGTCGCGGACTTGTGGTGGCGCGCGCGGGCGGCGGGGTCGGTGAGGACGGCGGCGACGAGGGCTGGAGCGCCGCGGCCTTGTGGTGGCGCGCGCGGGCGGCGGGGTCGGTGAGGACGGCGGCGACGAGGGCTGGAGCGCCGCGACCTTGTGGTGGCGTGCGCGGGCGGCGGGGTCGTTGAGGCCGGCGGCGACGATGGCTGGAGCGCCGCGGCCTTGTGGTGGCGCGCGCGGGCGGCGGGGTCTGTGAGGTCGGCGGCGACGGGGGCTGGAGCGCTGCGGCCTTGTGGTGGCGCGCGCAGGCGGCGGGATCAGTGAGGACGGCGACGGCGAGGGCTGGAGCGCCGCGGACTTGTGATGGCGCGTGCGGGCGGCAGGGTCGGTGAGGACGGCGGCGACGACCCGTGTGTTCGCTGGATTGTTTCGATCAAAGACGAGTACGAGATAGCGACCAGTTCTTTTCCGCGTTGACTGATTCTGTGGGCCTCAAGGCAACCCCCAACCACATATCACCATCCCAACCAAACAAAAAACTGGATCATCCCATATTCCTAACCAAACATGAAAAGTGGTTATCTCTAACCAGGTGGTTGGGGATATCCTCACCCCCCTAAACCATACCCTCCAAACCAAACACACACTTAGTTCCACTTTGCTACCCCCTTCCGGCTCACGTAGATGGGGCAGAACGACAGTTCCGTCTTTTTCCCCGGCGGGGCTATGGTTTCTCCGGAGAGGTGGCTCCAGATTGTCTGAATGCCACCAAATCCCATTGCACGCCATACCATGTGTGATAGAGTACGGCATTTGTATTGTATGTCCAAGATTCCCTCGTTCTCTGTTCTAGGGTTTCACCGGCGTAGGATTCTCTCTCGCAGGTTCCAGGACTAATGAATGAGAGCCCGAAACTCCCCGGTGTGACGGAACTGGGGGAATCTTGCCAAGAGACGGGCCCTACCATTCTCTTGGGTGTTCCTGAGGCCTAACCGAACACAACCAAGTAGTTAATTCCACTTTGCTACCCCCTTCCGGCTCTCGTAGATGGGGCAGAACGACAGTTCCGTCTTTTTCCCCTGCGGGGCTATGGTTTCTCCAGAGGGGGGCTCTGGATCGTATGAATGCCATTAAATGCCATGGTATGACATACCATGTGTGTTAGAGTGTGTTAAGGTATTGTATACCTGAGATTACATCTCTCTCTGTGTTAGGGCTTCACCGGCGTCGGATTCTCTCTGGCGTGTTCTAGGACTACTTAGGGCCCGAAACTCCCGGATCTGACGGAGCTGGGGGAATATTTCCAAGAGGTGGGCCATACCATTGTATTGGGTGTTCCTTCGGCCTAACCTAACGCAACCAAGAAATTGGTTCCACTTTGCTACCCCCTTCCGGCTCAGGTAGATGGGGCAGAACGACAATTTCGTCTTTTTTCCCAGCGGGGCTATTGTTTATCCGGAGAGGGGGCTCCGGATAGTATGAATGCCACCAAATCCCATTACATGCCACACAACGTGTGATAGAGTGTGGCATGGGTCATGTATGACCAAGATTCACTCGCTCTCTGTGTTAGGGTTTCACCGATGTCGGATTCTCTCTGGCGTGTTCCAGGACTACCTAGAGCCCGAAACTCCCGAATCCGACGGAGCTGGGGGAATATTTCCAAGAGGTGGGCCCTACCATTGTATTGGGTGTTCCTTCGGCCTAACCTAACACAACCAAGAAATTGTTTCCATTTTTTACCCCCTTCCGGCTCATGTAGATGGGGTAGAACGACAATTCCGTATTTGTCCCAGCGGGGCTACGGTTTATCCGGAGAGGGGGCTCCGGATCGTATGAATGCCACCAAATTCCATTACACGCCACACCACGTGTGATAGAGTGTGCCATGGTCTTGGATACCCGATATTACCTCGCCCTCTGTGTTAGGGTTTCACCGGTGTCGGATTGTCTCTCGCGGGTTCCAGGACGAATTTAAGAGAGCCCGAAACTCCCGGGTGTGACGGAACTGGGGGAATATTTCCAAGAGGTGTGCCCTACCATTCTCTTGGGTGTTCCTTGGGCCTAACCTAACACAACCAAACTGTTATTTACACTTTGCTACCCCCTTCCGGCACACGTAGATGGGGCAGAACGACAATTCCATCCTTTTCCCCAGCGGGGCTATGGTTTTTCCGGAGAGGTGGCTCGAGATCGTCTGAAGGCAACCAAAACCCATGGTATAATATACCATGTGTGTTAGAGTGTGTCATGGGTCTTGGATGCCAATGAGTCCCTCGCTCTCTGTGTAAGGGCATCACTGGCGTCGGATTCTCTCTAGCGGGCTCCATGACTACTTAGAGCCCGAAACTCCCGGACTTGACGGAACTAGGGGAATCTTACCAAGAGGTGGACCCTAAAATTTTATTTGGTGTTCCTTGTGCCTAAACTAACACAACCAAACAGTTGTTCCACTTTGCTACCCCCTTCTGGCTCACGTAGAGGGGCCAGAACGGCACTTTCGCCTCTTTGCTCGACGGGGCTATGCATGGTTTCTCCGAGGGGGGCTCCTGATCGTATGAATGCCTCAAAATCCCATGGTATGATAGACCATGTGTGTTATAGTGTCATAGTCTTGGATACCCAAGATTACCTTGCTCTCTGTGTTAAGGTTTCACCGCTGTCGGATTCTCTCTCGCGGGTTCCAGGACTAATTAATGAGAGCCTGAAACTCCCGGGTGTGACGGAATTGGGGGAATCTTGCCAAGAGGTGTGCCCTACCATTATCTCGGGTGTTCCTTGGGCCTAACCTAACAGAACCAAACAGTTAGTTCCACTTTTCTACCCCTCCCGGCTCACGTAGATGGGGCAGAACGACAGTTCCGTCTTTTTCCCCAACGGGGCTATGGTTTATCCGGAGAGGTGGCTCCAGATCGTATGAATGCCACCAAATCCCATGGTATACTATATCATGTGTGTTAGAGTGTGTAATGTGTCTTGTATGTCCAAGAGTCCTTCGCTCTCCGTGTAAGGCTTCACTGGTGTCGGATTCTCTCTAGCGGGTTCCAGGACTACTTAGAGCCCGAAACTCCCGGATTGGACGGAACTAGGGGAATCTTGCCAAGAGGTGGACCATAAAACTTTATTTGGTGTTCCTTGGGACTAACATAACACAACCAAACATTTGGTTCCACTTTTCTACCCCCTTTCGGCACACGTAGAGGGGCCAAAACGAAAGTTCCGCCTTTTTCCCAACGAGTCTATGGTTTCTCCGGAGGGGGGCTCCAGATTGTCTGGATGCCACCAAATCCTATGGTATACCGTACCATGTGTGTTAGAGTGTGTCATGGGTTTTGGATGCCCAAGAGTCCCTCGCTCTCTGTGTAAGGGCATCACCGGCATCGAATTCTGTCTAGCGGGTTCCATGACTACTTAAAGCCCGAAACTCCCGGATTCGACGGAACTAGGGGAATCTAGCCAAGAGGTGGACCCTAAAATATTCTTGGGTGTTCATTTTAGCTAACCTAACACAACAAAACAGTTGGTTCTACTTTGCTACCCCCTTCAGGCTCACGTAGAGGGGCCAAAACAGCACTTCCGCCTTTTTCCTCAGCGGGGGAATGCATGGTTTCTCCGGAGGGGGGCTCCCTATCATATGAATGCCACCAAATCCCATGGTATAACATACCGTGTGTGTTAGAGTGTCATGGTATTGGATACCATAGATTACCTCGCTATCTGTGTTAGGGTTTCACTTGTGTCGGATTCTCTCTCGCGGGTTCCAGGACTAATTAATGAGAGCCCGAAACTCCCGGTGTGACGGAACTGGGGGAATCTTGCCAAGAGGTGTGCACTACCATTATCTTGGGTGTTCCTTGGGCCTAACCTAACACAACCAAACAGTTAGTTCCACTTTTCTACCCCTTCCGGCTCACGTAGATGGGGCAGAACGATAGTTCCGTCTTTTTGTCCAACGGGGCTCACTACAAGAAATATGCTGATACATGACGCTCAATTTTCGTCACTGAATCGTCACTGAATTTCATCCATGACGATCTTATGACGAAAAACAAATCGTTGAAAACCGAGCGTCAGTAATGGTTCACCACGACGATTTTGTAGGAATCGTCATGGACATCCACGACGATACAGGAACGTCATTAATCTATGACGATCCAAAATCGTCAAGGCCAGTCCGGTCAGGCCACATCAGCTCCCACGTGGCCAGTCCTACGTGGCAAAATAACGACGAAATGAAATCGTCGAACAAAATCGGCCCAGTCCATTTTCGGTGGTGTATTCAGGCCAAGCCCAATAATTACAGCCTTTTTCCATTCTGGTCCTAGGCCTTTTCACGTCTATTTTTCTTCTAGGCCTTGGCCTCTTTAAGGCCCTTTAATATGGACGTGGCCTTCTTAGAGCCCATCTTTTATTGGGCATTTTAAAACCATATTACTGTATTTTTTGGGGAGCCTTTTCCAATCCAAAACATGTGGGCTGTGGAATATTTAGAAGAATCGCATATGTTTGGCCCATTTTGTTGAACGTATGCATTTCAAGGAAATTTAGACAGAAAATTAAATAACCAGCAAATTACAAAGGAACATCGGACTGGTGCATAGGAAAATAGCATTAAGATACATTCAACATTATACATACTTCCAAAATTACGACTTCCCAGCAAATTTCAGTATTCATACAAATAGTAAACTTCCGAGACTAGAAGGCACTGGTGGATATCTAGGAACATAGCATTCAACATTACAAACTTCCAAATTCTGACTTCCCAGCAAAATCTCAGCTAAAGATAAGACTTCCCAGCAAAATCTCAGCTAAAGATTGGCGAACACCCCTCCCAGCAAACAAGGAATAGTCCTTCAGGTACATAGACCAACCTGAGTAAGAGCAAAACATTCATTAATAACAGATTAACAAACAAATCTCACCTAAAGCTAGCAGTAAAAGAGAGTGCTATGGAAAATATTCCAAATAGACCAACTAAGCATCAGCAGAACATAAATTATAGAAGCATCTAGCACATCCAAATCTTAGCAACATATCGATGACAAGTTCAGTAGGGATAGTTCCAAATAACATTACATGAAAAGAGATATGGGTCTCTGCATGTCTTGGCATAATAACAAAATATATGAAAGTAAGCTAGAATATCATCGTCTATAGGCTAGTACCAGTTAATGATGGCATAGACGATGATATGGATGGGGTTGGCATCGATGAGAAGGTCTCAACCTCCCGTCAGTTCCATCCTCGTTCCGGTGAGGCTCCACCGTCACATCCAAGGGCAACTGCACGCAGAGACAAAAATTTCAATAACAGAATCCGAGAGTGACACAACAGATAAAGCATACAGAACATCACAAACACACAATGTCAAAGTAATTAGCTTCAATGGAGAATAGCACTCAATATTGGAAGTATCAGGATGTAATGATCAAACATCCTAAACCCTATTTGGAAGCAACATGAGGAGTTAAGTACTGACTGCATACAGAACCAACTACAGAAAATTAAAACATTAGCTACTCATATGCACCAATCAAATACATTTCCTCAAAGCAACAAGACTGTGCTACTGTACCAATAAGAGAATTGCCTCAAAGCAAAGCATGCTAGCAGATACATTTCTTATCACATATAAAATAGGTAATACTACCAGCCTATAAGATCTGCAATTGAGAAGTCAAGAACAAGCCTACTCAAGCAAAACCCAGCAGGGATAACAGTGAGAGCATAAACTCTTCCCTGGAATTAGTAACCGAGCCAAAAATCCTTCTCTATATGCTGCAGCAAGCCTACTCAGGTGAGCCACCGCCTTTCGGCTGCATCAATTCCAAGATGAAGTAAATAGTTCCAGACCTACATATCACAGGACACAAGTTGCAAACATCAGTGATATATGGAAGCATAACCACAAGACAACACCATATACTTCTTGTGTGGATATATAAAAAAACCATCATTGTATCTTGCAAGTTAATAGTTACCATAAGAAACTATGACAATATAGCATAAAGGCAGTGACGCCGCTCGAATTCTAATCTCACATAGATTAAATTTAGTGACATAATAACAGTGCATCTAGGGAGTCCACTTAGATATAAAGTAGTCAAGTTGAATAGAAAGCTTACAAAGTTTATCTATTAACACCATACAAAGATAATCAGTCAAAATACATGGATTTTCCTTCACATCTAGTGGCACTACAAGTCTGGGAGTCAGAGGAGCCATGTTCTGTTATGTAATACATTGACATTGAGTGCTTTGATGATGAGTCACACTGAAGCTAAACGGGCAAAGACAGAAAATAACAAGAAAGTAAAATAGATATACATCCAGTTTGAGAGCACATTTACATATGAATTAAACGGAGGTGCTTCCAAGAATTTATGAGTTACTTGTAGGTACCAATTGCAAATATAATCCATACAAGCTGGCTCAACAGAAACTATATCAACTCAAATCACGTACCAACAATAGTTTGACTAGCACGAAACCAGTGTGAACCTGACAACCTGCCAATAACGCATCATACCTGCAGTGCAAAGTTTAACCAAACTTCAGGCCAAAACAGATGACATCGCATCCTCCAAATTTGATAACAGCAAAATGAACAAAAGTAGGATCGATTCAGCGAAGAACTAAACAAGATCGGAAATTACTTGAAAGTAAGAGAGGGGGATTCTTCTGGCCTCAACGCTTGTAGTCCTGGAAAAACTAGTCTCGTGGTCCACCTGTGGCAGTCGTTGGCGGCGGTCGACGCGAGGTCTGATGGTGCCGTTCGGTAGGGCTCCTTCAGACTAGGCGGTGGAGGGGCGCTGGCAACAGAGCCGGAGCCAGAGTAGGTCGACGGAGGGGATCTAGAGATGGGGCAGGAGGCGGTCGTTGTCGTACCGAGGACACCCGCCGTTCGCCGCTTGCCACCCGCCGCAATCCCCAGCTCCAGCCCTTGCCACCGGCCGTTCGCCCCTTGCCGCCCGCCGCAATCCCGAGCTGCAACCCTTACCACATCGCTGCGCCGCAATCCCGGCCTCCATCTCCGGCGTGGCCGAGCTCGGGCGAGGCAAGGCGAAAGAGGGGGCTGCGGGCTGGGCGGCACCAGGCCACACGCAACGGCGAGGTGCGCCCTGGCCACGCGCAGCGGCGAGGGATGGCCCGGCCACGGAGCTCAGCCTCGATGGCGGGGAGCAGGGCGGGAACAGAGAGGAGGGCAAGGGAACAGAGAGGTCTGTGCCCGGGAGGTGGGTAGCCGCGGCGGCCTGGTGCAAGAGCGAGGAGGCGGTCTGGCGTAGAGGGGATCTGAATCGTGGGCGAGAGACGGTGGCGGAATACACCCAAAGAGCGAGGAGGAGGTGGATCTCGATCTGGTTTGGTCTGGCGGCGGCTTAGACCGGAAAGGTGCGGGGCGGCGACTGGTATTTAGGGTCTGGCCGCGTGCTTGATGATCCATGCCCCCACAACAGCCGCGTCGTTGTGGGAGACGGAGACGGGAGCGGGGGAGAAAGATGGATCGAAGGACGGGTGGTGCCGCCGCGGTCGGTCACGAAGGAGGCGGTGGGAGCCGGGGGAGGTGGGGATCTGGCTCGGGGCGGTGCGAACTAGGGGGGCGGCGGGAGCTCAAAGAGGACGGGAAGGCGGCGATGGGAACGGAGGGATCCGTGTGGTTCTCTGTGGATCAGTGATGGAGGGGAGTGTGTGCGGTGCAGAGAAGGGGGCGGCGGCGCAAGAAGGGAAAGGAGGGGGTAGAGAGAGGGGGCCTTAGGGCCTAGGGTTTCTGCCGGTTGAGTTTCTGAAAAATTAACATCGCGCGCGTTTCTGAAAAATTCCCGCTCCTGTCTTCTTACTTTAGGCACTTGCTCCACCCCTAGAGTGGCTGCAGCTGGGACCTAGATCCTCATGGACCCACCGAACAGTGACCAGTTAGGTGGGCTGGTGGTAATATAACTAGTTTAGATGATATCACATTTTTTTAAATAGCTATTTTTCTCTACTTAATGGCTAAAATCTACAAGATATAAAGTTAATTAATAGTTTCATTGCCACATATAATTTTTATAGCATATGCTTTATTATAATAATGTGACTTTATTTTTCGTTGAATAAAAATACCATTTTCCATCTTCGGAGTGTCAAAACTGGGTTTTTTTGTGAAGCACATACACAAAATATGTTGCAAAAATGTACAAAGTAAAATTCTAAATATATTATGTCATATTTTATCTACAAATAACAAACTTACTACCTCTAAATATCTTTTAATACACCTCTTTCGAAAAAGACAAATTTCTGCCGATTCCACTGAAACCGGGCCAAATTTGAACTACAGGTGCCTCATATGTTGCTCGTGATTTTTTTAAAAAATCATTTTTAGATACACAACAACCTATTTCAATAGAGATGTACCAAGATTTCATCAAGATTCAACAGCTAGGTATGAACGGTCATGTCCCCCGTTTTGACCGTTTTTTGAAACCGGCTTTGAAAATTCCAGAAAATTCAAAAAAACTCGAAACGATGCAAGACCTTCGCATGGTGTCATTATATATGTCCTAGTATCCACCAAAAATAATAAACTTGGAATACGACAGTTTGGTGGAAAATGTGTTCACACAAATGAGCTATCTCGTACGCAGATTCATGGTTTTCGGGCGAAATGACGGATGTTATGGCCACACTCATGGCATAGTTTATTGAAATGTGACCATATTCCACACAAAGATGCATATTGGTACAACTAACAATGTTCACGAAGAAAGTTTTATTTTTTGTTGAATAAAAATACCATTTTCCATCTCCGGAGTGTCAAAACTGGGTTTTTTTGTGAAGCACATACACAAAATATGTTGCAAAAATGTACAAAGTAAAATTCTAAATATATTATGTCATATTTTATCTACAAATAACAAACTTACTACCTCTAAATAGCTTTTAATACACCTCTTTCGAAAAAGACAAATTTCTGCCGATTCCATTGAAACCGGGCCAAATTTGAACTACAGGTGCCTCATATGTTGCTCGTGATTTTTTTAAAAAATCATTTTTAGATACACAACTACCTATTTCAATATATATGTACCAAGATTTCATCAAGATTCAATAGCTAGGTATGAACGGTCATGTCCCCCGTTTTGACCGTTTTCCGAAACCGGCTTTGAAAATTCCAGAAAATTCAAAAACACTCGAAACGATGCAAGACCTTCGCGTGGTGTCATTATATATGTCCTAGTATCCACCAAAAATAATAAACTTGGAAGACGACAGTTTGGTGGAAAATGTGTTCACACAAATGAGCTATCTCGTTCGAAGATTCATGGCTTTCGGGCGAAATGACGGATGTTATGGCCACACTCATGGCATCGTTTGTTGAAATGTGACCATATTCCACACAAAGATGCATATTGGTACAACTAACAATGTTCACGAAGAAAGTTTTATTTTTCGTTGAATAAAAATACCATTTTCCATCTCCGGAGTGTCAAAACTGGGTTTTTTGTGAAGCACATACACAAAATATGTTGCAAAAATGTACAAAGTAAAATTCTAAATATATTATGTCATATTTTATCTACAAATAACAAACTTACTACCTCTCAATATCTCAAAATACACCTCTTTCGAAAAAGACAAATTTCTGCCGGTTCAGCTGAAACCGGGCCAAATTTGAACTACAGGTGCCTCGTAGTTTTCTCTTTATTTTTTGTAAAAATCATTTTTAGGTACAAAAGTACCTATTCCAACATAGATACACCAAGAGTTCATCAAGATTCAACACCTAGGTACGAACGGTCATGTCCCCCGTTTTGACCGTTTTCCGAAACCGGCTTTGAAAATTCCAGAAAATTCAAAAAAACTCGAAACGATGCAAGACCTTCGCATGGTGTCATTATATATGTCCTAGTATCCACCAAAAATAATAAACTTGGAATACGACAGTTTGGTGGAAAATGTGTTCACACAAATGAGCTATCTCGTACGAAGATTCATGGCTTTCGGGCGAAATGACGGATGTTATGGCCACACTGATGGCATAGTTTGTTGAAATGTGACCATATTCCACACAAAGATGCATATTGGTACAACTAACAATGTTCACGAAGAAAGTTTTATTTTTCGTTGAATAAAAATACCATTTTCCATCTCCGGAGTGTCAAAACTGGGTTTTTTTGTGAAGCACATACACAAAATATGTTGCAAAAATGTACAAAGTAAAATTCTAAATATATTATGTCATATTTTATCTACAAATAACAAACTTACTACCTCTCAATATCTCAAAATACACCTCTTTCGAAAAAGACAAATTTCTGCCGATTCAGCTGAAACCGGGTCAAATTTGAACTACAGGTGCCTCGTAGTTTTCTCTTTATTTTTTGTAAAAATCATTTTTAGGTACACAAGTACCTATTCCAACATAGATACACCAAGAGTTCATCAAGATTCAACACCTAGGTACGAACGGTCATGTCCCCCGTTTTGATCGTTTTCCGAAACCGGCTTTGAAAATTCCAGAAAATTCAAAAAAACTCGAAACGATGCAAGACCTTCGCGTGGTGTCATTATATATGTCCTAGTATCCACCAAAAATAATAAACTTGGAATACGACAGTTTGGTGGAAAATGTGTTCACACAAATGAGCTATCTCCTCCGAACATTCATGGCTTTCGGGCCAAATGACGGATGTTATGGCCACACTCATGGCGTAGTTTGTTGAAATGTGACCATATTCCACACAAAGATGCATATTAGTACAACTAACAATGTTCACGAACAAAGTTTTATTTTTCGTTGAATAAAAATACCATTTTCCATCTCCGGAGTGTCAAAACTGGGTTTTTTTGTGAAGCACATACACAAAATATGTTGCAAAAATGTACAAAGTAAAATTCTAAATATATTATGTCATATTTTATCTACAAATAACAAACTTACTACCTCTCAATATCTCAAAATACACCTCTTTCGAAAAAGACAAATTTCTGCCGATTCAGCTGAAACCGGGCCAAATTTGAACTACAGGTGCCTCGTAGTATTCTCTTTATTTTTTGTAAAAATCATTTTTAGGTACGCAAGTACCTATTACAACATAGATACACCAAGAGTTCATCAAGATTCAACACCTAGGTACGAACGGTCATGTCCCCCGTTTTGACCGTTTTCCGAAACCGGCTTTGAAAATTCCAGAAAATTCAAAAAAACTCGAAACGATGCAAGACCTTCGCGTGGTGTCGTTATATATGTCCTAGTATCCACCAAAAATAATAAACTTGGAATACGACAGTTTGGTGGAAAATGTGTTCACACAAATGAGCTATCTCCTCCGAACATTCTTGGCTTTCGGGCCAAATGACGGATATTATGGCAACATCCATGGCATAGTTTGTTGAAATGTGACCATATTCCACACAAAGATGCATATTGGTACAACTAACAATGTTCACGAAGAAAGTTTTATTTTTCGTTGAATAAAAATACCATTTTCCATCTCCGGAGTGTCAAAACTGGGTTTTTTTGTGAATCACATACACAAAATATGTTGCAAAAATGTACAAAGTTAAATTCTAAATATATTATGTCATATTTGATCTACAAATAATAAACTTACTACCTCTCAATAGCTCAAAATACACCTCTTTCGAAAAAGACAAATTTCTGCCGATTCAGCTGAAACCGAGCCAAATTTGAACTACAGGTGCCTTGTAGTTTTCTCTTTATTTTTTGCAAAAATAATTTTTAGGTATAGAAGTACCTATTTCTTCATAGATATAGCAAGATTTTCACAAAATTTCACAATTAGATAAGCACGGTCTTGACCGCCATTTTGACTAAAAAACCGAAATTCAAAATCCCCTAAAGTCTCAAGAAATATATGCTCATGGGAATGATTGTATTATGTTTAAAAAATGGTTTGAAATGGTCTATAATTAGTTCAGATAATTTTATAATTTTTATAAAATTGGTTACTGTCAATTTGTAGGTGGAATTCAAATTATAGAATGAAAACAAAAAAAAAAACAAAAAAAAACCGACCAAGCCCAACACAGTTGCCACTCGGCCGCGCGTGCTGGCAGCCCATACTTGCTTCCCTGCCAAATTCGGCCCATGCCGAATCCTCCCTCCCTAATAAATTCGGTGGCCTTGTTGGGCCTTGGCCCAAAGTTACTTCCGTTCGCCTCAAAATAAGTAAACGCATTCCTCTTACAAGATCTGTTCGGTGGCTTAGTGGTTGGTCTGTCCGTGGGGGAGCATGAGGTTCAAGGATCGAACCCCCCAGGGCGCATTTTTGCGACTTTTCCGGCCATTTTCCTCAAGCATGCGTGCCATGTTCCACATTTCATCTGTCCCACATGGCAGCTGTCCCAGGCCCCACATGTCAATGGCAGTGTGTTGCCAAGTGGCAGATGATGATGTGTCCGTCCAATCGTGCCAGGTCCCACATGTCAATGGGAGTGTGTTGCCAAGTGGCAGATGGTGATGTGTTTATCCAATGGACACGTCACGTGGGCGGAGTTGATGATGTGTCTATCGAATAGACATGCTACATAGGCAAAGTTGATGATGTGTCTATCCAACAGGCGTGCCATGTAGGCGAAGTTGATGATGTGTCCGTCCAATCGTACCAACGCATCCATATTTACAATGTCATGACGATTGAAATTCGTCGTGATCGGTTAAAAACAAGGCCATGATCGTTCATGACGATATCACCATACAAAATCACGACGTTTTTTAACCAAATCGTCATAAAAAATCAACGTTTTGATCCCCTCCAACGGGTAACGACGATATGGCAACAAATCGTCGTAACTTTATGACGATTTCGTCCATCGTCGTTGCGAGAACGTCATTTATCAACACATTTCTTGTAGTGGATGGTTTCTCCGGAGAGGTGGCTCCAGATCGTCTGAATGCCACCAAATCCCATGGTATACTATATCATGTGTGTTATAGTGTGTCATGGGTCTTGGATGCACAAGAGTCCCTCGCTCTCTGTGTAAGGGCTTCACCGGCATCGGATTCTCTCTAGCGGGTTCCACGACTACTTAGAGCCCGAAACTCCCGGATTTGACGGAACTAGGGGAATCTTGATAAGAGGTGGACCCTAAAATTTTATTTGGTGTTCCTTGTGCCTAACCTAACACAACTAAATAGTTGGTTCCACTTTTCTACCCCTTTCCGACTCACTAGAGGGGCCAGAACGGCAGTTCCGCCTTTTCCGCAACGGGGCTATGGTTTCTCCGGAGGGGGGCTCGGGATCGTATGAATGCCACTAAATCCCATGGTATGACATACCATGTGTCTTAGAGTGTGTCATGGTCTTGTATACCGAGATTACTTCTCTCTCTCTGTGTTAGGCTTCACCGGCGTCGGATTCTCTCTCGTGTGTTCTAGGACTACTTAGAGCCCGAAACTCCCGGATCTGACGGAACTGTGGGAATATTTCCAAGAGGTGGGCCCTACCATTGTATTGAGTGTTCCTTCGGCCTAACCTAACACAACCAAGAAATTGGTTCCACTTTGCTAACCCTTCCGGCTCAGGTAGATGGGGCAGAACAACAATTCCGTCTTTTTCCCATCGGGGCTATGGTTTATGTCGCACCCTGGTTTCTAGGGGATACTCATCGGGCCGAACTGGATAGCAGATGCTTGGATTATGGGGCATAACTTCTCCCACGTCCCAGCTTCCTGGTAGGCCTGCGCTTATGCGCGACAACACAAGCCCTGCTATTCCACCGTCGATGTAAACTATCCACTAGAGACCATAGGCACAACTGTCGACGTACTTCATATCAATCACGCAGGATACGTCAACAGCGTTAAAACGGAATGATACCACAGAATGTCTCTAAGACACAAAAAATTGAAATAAGGTTGCAAATAGCCTTCACTAAGGCAGAGAATAGCAAATACAATCATCCAGAGGACACATGTCCCAACATGACATTCATTACATAGCAGCGGAAGCATTCAACAGGTCTGAGTACAGACAAATCCAAATAGACCAAAGAGGCCGGCAATGAAAGGAAAACGGAGCCCATCCACGAAGTCTCGGATCCTGCCCGGGTCCGCTATCTACTCGTCAACAGCGTCGTCGTACTCCACGTAGTATCCACCATGGGGATCCTCGGAATCGTCGTCTGCGTAAACCACAGCCCCAAAGGGGTCAGTACAACAACGTACTGGCAAGCAAGACTCACAGTTCACCAAAGTGTAACCCGTCAACACCAAGCACAGATGCCTTGGGTTCAACGGAAGAAAGGGGTTGTAAAAGATGCTGCAACTGGCTGCGCTAACCAACTACAGAAACACTACCACTTCCAGCTAACAGAAAGGAGATAAGATAGCGTAACGTATCCAACTGTTGTTGACCATCAAACAAACCCATCCTGGATCTCGCCCCTTATCCAAAGAAGCAATCCGAGGATAACTCACACAGTTGGATTAATGAATAATGGATCAAGTTGTTGTGTCAATAAGTCTATTACTAGTCAAGTTAACATTAGTTAGGTGTAAGTTGTTCTGAGTACTTGTTAGCCAGTACCTTCACCAAGTCGTCACATAACCGCGGACAACACGGCTTCTCGAGAAGATTTATCCCTGCAGGGTGTGCTCCAGTACCCGTACACACTCGAGCCACCAACTAAAACTCAGGTGGACTCGACACGACTCGAACCATCACTACAACCTGTCCTAGGAGCCATGGAGCTATAAGGTCCCGGCCAGTCCGCCTAACCTAAGCGCAAGGGTGAAAACCACACCCCCCGGCACCACAGGCCTCGCCCTAAATGCATCATCATCATCAACAGTAACCATGGGAGCGACCCATTCATGCTTATGCGCAAATGGAACTCCCGAACTAAGTGTGGCTCTTCGGACAAACTGCGGATCAGGTCAAAGTCGAGGGGGGTTCCATACTACCACCCGGATGCGGTGAGCACGCTCATCATGGATCAGTAGACAAGACCCTTTTCCTATTAGGGTCGACACTAGCAGGCCTCAAAACCACGCCGGGCCTCCTGCCGGTGTCTTATCAGCATATTATTAACAACAGGTTGATTTATTAACATCGAGCCCCCAAAACATAATAGAAGTAATAACAGAAGGTAACGGGTAACAGACTCGAGCAAAGCAACCTAAGCATGCTAGTAAGACACTGGCTCAACCAAAGGGGTGATAGGAGTGGAGGTGAGGCAATATCAAGGTTAAGGGATTCATGTGATAGGTTCGTAACAGAAACAACTACTACTAAGGCTAGCAGAAAAGAACAACGGAAAGTATCGGTAACCAATGTTGAAAGGAACACAGTGGTTCATGTGAGTGATAACTTGCCTGCAAGCTCAGCAGCCTGGTACTGGCTAAATCCTCAGAAGGGGTGTCGTAAGGATCGTCGGACTCAACGTCGTCGTCTATCCGAGAAGAAGCAAACAAACAACGCAGAGAACAAACAATCAATACCATGGCATAGTGCACAATCATGGGATGATGCATGACCATTTAATTGATGCATCAAAATAAACTAGTTAACATGGTAACACAATTTAAATGGACCCATATGCAATTTTGAGTTGCATATGAACAGCCCATGAATTTTGGGTTAGATTATTTGTTTTCCAACTAATCAACATATGAAGGTGAATTAGTATGATGCATGGATGAGGAAAACAACAAAATAACAACAATAGAACCAATTTAAAATAGGGTTTACCAATTTAGAAATTTATTTATTAATTTAGGGGATTTTTGGTTCCTTAAAGGGATTACACAAAATAGTTGTTGTTTTCACCAATTTAAATTGTGCAAAACAAATAACAAAGTTTATATTTGAAAAGAACACCAAATTTTAGTTGGATTACATGTTTCAAATATTGAAAAAGGAATTAGGATGAATTTATTATGACTTAAACAATACTCCCTCCGATCCATATTAATAGGTGTTGAAGTGGATGTATTTAGACATGTTTTATTGCTAGATACATCCACTTCACCACCTATTAATATGGAACGGAGGGAGTATTAAACAAGTTTTAGATGGATTTAAGACAAGTTTGAATTTAATTGAAGTTTTATTTGTTCAAAACATAATTTCAAACTCACATTTGAAAAGTTCACACTTTGATGGTTTGAAAACATATTTTGCATGTTCAAAATTATTTTATTTTGAGCAAGTTATGATTTTATCAAATTTAAATGAATTAAACAAGGATTAAATTATTTAAGCAATTTTAATTAGTCAAATCATGAAACAAAATTTATATTTGGTTAGGTGGTTTAATTTGACATGGAAAACATATTTGATTTGTGTTATTTGGATTAATATTGAATTAGTTATGGAATTAAGCAAATTGCAATTGAATTATTTGAATTCAAATTTGAATTGCATTTTGAAAATTCAAAACAGAAAACAAATGTTATAGTTAGGTAGATAATTAAATTTGGTGCAGTGTACATATTTTATTTGTATTATTTGGGTTTGTGAAATAAAAGTTATGTGATTTTTGAGTTTAGGGGTTAATCTGAAATAAAAACTGGACTGATAATTAAAATAGAAAAGGCAGAAAAGAAAAAGGCACCGAGCAGTGACCTACACAGGCCACTGCCAGTGGGCCCATCTCCTGCGTGGCGCCTAGGTGGCCTCCAGGGTCCATGACAAGCGGGTCCCAGCGCGGGGCGTGGAAGGGAAAAATGGGAGGCAAAAATTGCCTCCCGCGGGACTCGATCCCGCGACCCTGGGGCTAGCGGGCGCGCGCTGTGCCAGTTGGGCTGGTTCCGATTGCTTGTCAGGGTAGGGGTTGGTTGGGGTATATTGTTCAGTTACGAGTTTTAGCTGAAACTTTCAGAATTTCTTTCCGTGCGTGCAGGTTTCATATGCGAGCGACAGGGAGCAGGCAGCGACCGCCGGCGGTTCCGTTCGCTGCCGCTGCGCGCGGTGGCTGTCCGGGCGGGGCTGGCTGCCGTGGGCGGTGGTCGTGCGGTGGCCGTGCCGCCGTGTGGTGGCCGTGCGAGAGAGAGGGAACGGGAGCGGAGGCGAGGAGCGACTCACCTCGAGGAGATGGTCGGCGCACGGTGAGGTGCGGCCGGCGACGAAAACGGGATGGCGGCGGCGACCCGGTGCACCTCGGGGGAAACCGAGGCCACGGCTAGGGAGAGGGCGGCGGCACCTTTCCGTTCCCGGCCCTAGCGCGGCCGGGCGGGCGCCGTGGCGCGGCGACTCGCCGGAGAGGAGGCGGCGGTGGATGGTTGCTGTCGGTGGTGTACAGAGAGGAGCGAGAGAGAGAAAAAGAGGGAGGAGATGGAGGCGCTCGTGGGAGGAAGAAGGAATTAGGGCTAGGATGGGGGCTTGAGGTCAAGAAATAGGAGGAGGGGTGCGCAGCGATCACCGTTCCCTGCCTGTACCTGTCGACGTGGGCAGCTCCATCTGCCTGCCGTACAGGAGGTAGGAGAAGGTGGGGGTTACCAGGCTTTGGGCATCTGGGCTGGCCCAAGTGGGCTGGGTGCCTTTCCCCCCTCTTCTCTTTTAATCTTTTCTTCCTTTTATTTTTTTTTTCAGATTTGGGAAAAGAGAGAAACAAATAGTTCTAGGGTTAGCAAAAATTTTGGGGCAATGATTTTATTGATTAAGTTTTGTAATAGCATCAAGTACCCACTTGGTTTTTTCCAAAAAAATTAAATAGATTGCTTGTTGAAAATTTAAATGAATGGATCCATTTGTGGTATCAAAATAAATAAATGAAACTTAGCCAATTTAAAGATTTTGATTCCAAGTTTTAGTGGAATAATTTGTTTGTTTGTTTGTAGTTTTTATTTGACACAAAGTAACATAACAAGTATGAGCAATAATGATTTGAATTTGGTTTGAAATTACAATTGGAAAACAATGAAAACAAAAGGCAATAGATATGATGACATGATGCAAACAAAAATAAAACAAGAAACAAACATCTAGGGGGGAGATTTTCATACTTGGGATGTTACAAAACGCCCCCCCTTGAAGGAATCGCGCCCCGAGATTCCTACTGAGAAGTGAAAAGGTCCGGATACTTCTTGCGAAGATCCTCTTCGGTCTCCCATGTTGCCTCTTTATCGGAATGATGCGACCATTGCACTTTCAAGAACTTGGTGCTCTTGTTGCGAGTCTTACGCTCGGTCTCATCGAGAATACGAACAGGGTGCTCCTCATAAGATAGATCATCTTGCAGTTCAATGGAATCATGATCAACTGCACGCTCTGGATCTTTGAAACACTTTTTGAGCTGTGACACGTGAAACACATCGTGCACCTTGGATAGTTTTTCTGGAAGTTCAAGACGATAGGCATTTTCCGCACGCCTTGAGAGAATGTTGAACGGACCAATGTATCTCGGTGCTAGCTTTCCTTTGACACCAAAACGATGAGTGCCTTTGAGGGGAGTTACACGGAGATATGCTTTGTCACCAGGTGCATAAATCATATCCCTGTGCTTGCTGTCATAGTAGCTTTTCTGACGAGACTGAGCAATCTTGAGATTGTCGCGAATGATGCGAACTTTCTCCTCGGCTTCCTTAACAATGTCAGGGCCTAAGAGTGAACGTTCACCAGCTCCAGACCAATTGATTGGACTCCTGCATCTGCGGCCATAGAGAGCTTCAAACGGTGCCATGCCTAGGCTTGCCTGGAAGCTGTTGTTGTAGGAGAATTCAGCATATGGAAGGCATTCCTCCCATTTCATGCCAAAGGATAGACCACATGCTCTGAGCATATCCTCGAGAATCTGATTGACTCTTTCGACTTGCCCTTGAGACTGAGGGTGATAAGCTGTGCTGAACAGAAGTTTGGTGCCCAATGCTTCTTGAAAAATCTTCCAGAAATGCGAAGTGAATATACTTCCACGGTCTGAGCTTATTTCCAATGGAACACCATGAAGAGGAACAATCTTTGTTGTGTAGAGCTCTGCTAACTGGCTAGCTGAGATTGTTTCTTTGACAGCAAAGAAGTGAGCTACCTTAGTGAGACGATCAATAACAACGAAGATTGCATCGTTGCCCTTCTTGGACTTTGGAAAACCAGTGACGAAGTCCATTTCAATCATGTCCCACTTCCACTCAGGAATTTTCAGCGGTTGGAGAAGACCGGCTGTTTTCTGATGAACTGCCTTGACACGTTGACAAACGTCGCATTCAGAAACGTATTGAGCAATTTCACGTTTCATGCCAGACCACCAATACAGTGTTTTGAGATCCTGGTACATCTTTGTACTTCCAGGGTGGATGGAAAGAGGAGTTTCATGAGCCTCCTTGAGAATAACATCTTTGAGACTTTGAATTTGAGGAACTGCAATGCGTCCTTCGAAGAACACAGTTCCCTTGTCATCAATTGAGAAGCACTCATACTTCACATTGCCTGCTTTGATGTTATTTGCGATCTTCTTGATCTCAGCATCACGACGTTGTTCAGAACGAATCTTGTCCTCGAGAGTTGGACTAGCTGTCAAGTTCGCAAGATAACCTTGAGGAACAAGACCAAGGTTCAGCTTCTGGAATTCTTCATGAAGTGGAGGTTGGCTTTCCATGATCATGAGATTATTGCAATACGACTTGCGACTGAGAGCATCGGCCATAACATTAGCCTTGCCTGGAGTGTAAGAAATGGTAAGATCGAAGTCTTTGATCTTTTCAATCCATCTCCTTTGCCTGAGGTTTAGATCTGGCTGAGTGAAGATGTACTTCAGACTCTTATGATCGGAAAAGATTTCAGTGCGATTACCCAACAAGTATTGCCTCCATTTCTTGAGGGCAAACACAACTGCTGCGAGTTCAAGATCATGAGTGGGATATTTGAGCTCATGGGCGTTCAACTGACGTGAAGCATAAGCCACAACTTGACGTTCTTGCATAAGAACTGCACCTAGACCTTGTTGAGATGCATCACAGAATATCTGGAAAGGTTTGGTAGTATCTGGGCCAACCAGAACTGGTGTAGAAGTTAGTTTAGTCTTCAGGAGATTGAAACTTTCATCACATTGTGGAGACCAAACAAACTTCTTGTCCTTCTTTGTGAGATCAGTGAGAGGTTTGGCAATCTTGGAGAAGTTTTGGACGAAACGACGGCAATACCTAGCCAAACCAAGAAAACTTCTGACTTGCTTCACCGTCTTAGGAGGTTTCCAATCAACAATTGCCTTAACCTTTTCTGGATCAATGGCTATGCCCTTGGCAGAGATGACATGACCAAGGTAAGCAACTTCTGGAATCCAGAACTCACATTTGGAGAATTTGGCATATAAACGATGCTCGCGAAGTTTCATGAGAGTGAGACGAAGATGTTCTCCATGCTCTTCCTCAGATTTTGAGTACACAAGAATATCATCAAGATATACCACAACGAACTTGTCGAGGTATTCATGGAAGACAGAATTCATTAGTCGAGAGAATGTCGCCGGTGCATTGGTGAGACCAAAGGACATGACGGTGTATTCATATAGACCGTAGCGAGTGGTGAAAGCTGTTTTTGGAATATCTTCCTTTCTGATCTTTATTTGATGGTAACCCATCCTCAAGTCCAGCTTGGAGAATATTGAGGCTCCAGCAAGTTGATCAAAAAGATCATCGATACGAGGAATTGGATACTTGTTCTTGATGGTTTTCTCGTTGAGAGGACGATAGTCAACCACGAGTCTCTTTGTTTGATCCTTCTTCGCAACGAACAGAGTTGGGCATCCCCAAGCCGAGGAGCTAGGTTGAATGTAACCTTTCTCCATGTACATATCGATTTGCTCCTTCAACAACTTCAGTTCAGGAGGAGCTATCTTGTATGGATTCTTAGAGATTGGAGCAGTGCCTGGTTCAAGTTCGATCACGAACTCAACTGCTCTGTCAGGAGGCATTCCTGGTAATTCCTCTGGGAAGACGTCAGGGAATTCACAAACCACCGGAATAGTTTCAATAGATGGTAGAGGATTTGCATTGAGAGTGTAGAGTTGAGCAACTGGATTTTCAGCATGGAAGTAGACTATCTGGCCAGAAGGGTGTGTGATTTTGACAGACTTAGCAGGACAATCAATGACTGCTTTGTTGGCTACAAAAATCCATCCCCAGAATGACATCAATATCTGAAGAGTGGAGAGCTATCAGAGATGCCTGGAATGGAAGGTTTCCAATTGTGATCTCGATGTTCTGGCTAACTTTATTGCTTTGCCAGCTAGATCCCGGTGATTTAACTAGGAAAGGGATAGACAACTGTTCGAAGTTGATTCCACTGTTGTTTGCAAAGCATTGAGAGATGAAAGAGTGTGAAGCACCAGAATCGAACAAGACTTTAGCACGATACGAGTTCACAAGAAGTGTGCCCATTACAACCTCCGGAGATTCTTCTGCTCCCTGGGCCTTGACATGGTTCACCTTAACTGTTCTCACGCCAAGGTCGTTGCTGTTGTAGCAACCCAACGGAGGACCACGTATTCTTGTCGGGGTCGACCTGTGGCGAGGTGGAGGTGGAAAGAGGTGCCTTTGCGGACACTTATCGGAATAGTGGCCCGACTGTCCACACTTGTAGCATGTAACAACAGAACGAGGAGTTGTTGGACCTGGCTGAGATGGAGCACCTCCTGAAGATACCACTGGGGTGGGAGGGCGGGGAAGAATTCCTGCCGGGCTTGGCAAGCAGATGGGCGGTGTTGTAGTGGTATATGGAACCCAAACTCTTCGTTTTTGTGGAGGCATGATAGCTTTCGAGAGATTAGCCTGTTCACGAGAGTGCTTACGAGATTCCTCAACCAACTTGCGCCCATGCTCTTCCTTTAGAGCGATGTTGATGAGGTCCTCGAAATTCTTGGCCTTGACGTTGGTGAGAGCATACTTGAGTTCCGGGTTGAGACCCCTACGGAACTTTGCCATCTTTCTCGCTTCTGTGGAGATTTCATCTCCGGCGTAGCGAGCCAGACGATTGAACTCTCTTTGGTATTCGAGAACGTCCAAACTGCCTTGTGTGAAAGAATAGAATTCCTCACGCATTTTCTCCATGATCCCATCGGGAATGTGATGGCGCACGAAGGCTTGCTTGAAATCCTCCCATGTGATTGCCACACTAGAACCTCTCATTTCTTGGAAATTCTCCCACCAAGACATGGATTGTCCACGGAGAAGGTAGGTCACGTAAGGAACACGGTCCTCGTCAGCCACATGAGCTACCATAAGAGTACGGTTCATTTCACGGAGCCAGTCATCAGCATCCAATGGCTCGGAGGAGGTATCAAACGTGCGCGGGTTGAGCTCAAGGAACTCCCGAATAGACACCCGGGCGTTGCCATTACTCCCAAGGTCTTGGTTCTGCTGCATCTGCTTTATAACTTGTGTCATCTGAGACAGCACTTTCCCCATCTCGGGTGGCAGTGTGGGTTCTTTGTCACCACTTTCCATCCTGAAGAGGATACCAAGGTTAACACACTAACCGGATAACAAAATCCAATATAAGTGCTTAAAAGGATTACTTCAGACGGTAAGTTGACAGCATAGAACAAGGGTGGAGGTTAACAACGGATCAACAGATGAGTTGTTACAACGGAAGAGAAGATTTCTGAAGGACGATATCGAAGCAACAACTGGGAAACAGGAGACCACAAACCTGAGGTACTACGGAGAAAAACCCATTCGGGCTTCTAAAGGATCAATATCTACTGCTTAAGGAATAGAGGATCTGCTTCCGGGGCTTATTTGCCACCGTTCTCAATCGTGAGTAGGCAACATGATAAATCATGTCACCACCACCTCCATTCCTATGGTCTAGTAGATATAACCATCCTAGAGAAACCAGGATTCGTGAAAACCTAACTTGAAAGTTTAGGTGAGAAGAGAAAACAACGTTGCACTTCCTTACCAGAAAAGGGAGGGTGGGTGGGGAAAGAAATAAAATGGCAGAATTCCTACTCTCACGTTTCATTTTTCCTATATAGCTACAAAATAGTTTCTAGACTCAACTGCGACCAGTAAAAGGGATCCTACAGGCAGACAGGCTCTGATACCATTTGTCGCACCCTGGTTTCTAGGGGATACTCATCGGGCCGAACTGGATAGCAGATGCTTGGATTATGGGGCATAACTGCTCCCACGTCCCAGCTTCCTGGTAGGCCTGCGCTTATGCGCGACAACACAAGCCCTGCTATTCCACCGTCGATGTAAACTATCCACTAGAGACCATAGGCACTACTGTCGACGTACTTCATATCAATCACGCAGGGTACGTCAACAGCGTTAAAACGGAATGATACCACAGAATGTCTCTAAGACACAAAAAATTGAAATAAGGTTGCAAATAGCCTTCACTAAGGCAGAGAATAGCAAATACAATCATCCAGAGGACACATGTCCCAACATGACATTCATTACATAGCAGCGGAAGCATTCAACAGGTCTGAGTACAGACAAATCCAAATAGACCAAAGAGGCCGGCAATGAAAGGAAAACGGAGCCCATCCACGAAGTCTCGGATCCTGCCCGGGTCCGCTATCTACTCGTCAACAGCGTCGTCGTACTCCACGTAGTAGCCACCATGGGGATCCTCGGAATCGTCGTCTGCGTAAACCACAGCCCCAAAGGGGTCAGTACAACAACGTACTGGCAAGCAAGACTCACAGTTCACCAAAGTGTAACCCGTCAACACCAAGCACAGATGCCTTGGGTTCAACGGAAGAAAGGGGTTGTAAAAGATGCTGCAACTGACTGCGCTAACCAACTACAGAAACACTACCACTTCCAGCTAACAGAAAGGAGATAAGATAGCGTAACGTATCCAACTGTTGTTGACCATCAAACAAACCCATCCTGGATCTCGCCCCTTATCCAAAGAAGCAATCCGAGGATAACTCACACAGTTGGATTAATTAATAATGGATCAAATTGTTGTGTCAATAAGTCTATTACTAGTCAAGTTAACATTAGTTAGGTGTAAGTTGTTCTGAGTACTTGTTAGCCAGTACCTTCACCAAGTCGTCACATAACCGCGGACAACACGGCTTCTCGAGAAGATTTATCCCTGCAGGGTGTGCTCCAGTACCCGTACACACTCGAGCCACCAACTAAAACTCAGGTGGACTCGACACGACTCGAACCATCACTACAACCTGTCCTAGGAGCCACGGAGCTATAAGGTCCCGGCCAGTCCGCCTAACCTAAGCGCAAGGGTGAAAACCACACCCCCCGGCACCACAGGCCTCGCCCTAAATGCATCATCATCATCAACAGTAACCATGGGAGCGACCCATTCATGCTTATGCGCAAATGGAACTCCCGAACTAAGTGTGGCTCTTCGGACAAACTGCGGATCAGGTCAAAGTCGAGGGGGGTTCCATACTACCACCCGGATGCGGTGAGCACGCTCATCATGGATCAGTAGACAAGACCCTTTTCCTATTAGGGTCGACACTAGCAGGCCTCAAAACCACGCCGGGCCTCCTGCCGGTGTCTTATCAGCATATTATTAACAACAGGTTGATTTATTAACATCGAGCCCCCAAAACATAATAGAAGTAATAACAGAAGGTAACGGGTAACAGACTCGAGCAAAGCAACCTAAGCATGCTAGTAAGACACTGGCTCAACCAAAGGGGTGATAGGAGTGGAGGTGAGGCAATATCAAGGTTAAGGGATTCATGTGATAGGTTCGTAACAGAAACAACTACTACTAAGGCTAGCAGAAAAGAACAACGGAAAGTATCGGTAACCAATGTTGAAAGGAACACAGTGGTTCATGTGAGTGATAACTTGCCTGCAAGCTCAGCAGCCTGGTACTGGCTAAATCCTCAGAAGGGGTGTCGTAAGGATCGTCGGACTCAACGTCGTCGTCTATCCGAGAAGAAGCAAACAAACAACGCAGAGAACAAACAATAAATACCATGGCATAGTGCACAATCATGGGATGATGCATGACCATTTAATTGATGCATCAAAATAAACTAGTTAACATGGTAACACAATTTAAATGGACCCATATGCAATTTTGAGTTGCATATGAACAGCCCATGAATTTTGGGTTAGATTATTTGTTTTCCAACTAATCAACATATGAAGGTGAATTAGTATGATGCATGGATGAGGAAAACAACAAAATAACAACAATAGAACCAATTTAAAATAGGGTTTACCAATTTAGAAATTTATTTATTAATTTAGGGGATTTTTGGTTCCTTAAAGGGATTACACAAAATAGTTGTTGTTTTCACCAATTTAAATTGTGCAAAACAAATAACAAAGTTTATATTTGAAAAGAACACCAAATTTTAGTTGGATTACATGTTTCAAATATTGAAAAAGGAATTAGGATGAATTTATTATGACTTAAAAAATATTAAACAAGTTTTAGATGGATTTAAGACAAGTTTGAATTTAATTGAAGTTTTATTTGTTCAAAACATAATTTCAAACTCACATTTGAAAAGTTCACACTTTGATGGTTTGAAAACATATTTTGCATGTTCAAAATTATTTTATTTTGAGCAAGTTATGATTTTATCAAATTTAAATGAATTAAACAAGGATTAAATTATTTAAGCAATTTTAATTAGTCAAATCATGAAACAAAATTTATATTTGGTTAGGTGGTTTAATTTGACATGGAAAACATATTTGATTTGTGTTATTTGGATTAATATTGAATTAGTTATGGAATTAAGCAAATTGCAATTGAATTATTTGAATTCAAATTTGAATTGCATTTTGAAAAGTCAAAACAGAAAACAAATGTTATAATTAGGTAGATAATTAAATTTGGTGCAGTGTACATATTTTATTTGTATTATTTGGGTTTGTGAAATAAAAGTTATGTGATTTTTGAGTTTAGGGGTTAATCTGAAATAAAAACTGGACTGATAATTAAAATAGAAAAGGCAGAAAAGAAAAAGGCACCGAGCAGTGACCTACACAGGCCACTGCCAGTGGGCCCATCTCCTGCGTGGCGCCTAGGTGGCCTCCAGGGTCCATGACAAGCGGGTCCCAGCGCGGGGCGTGGAAGGGAAAAATGGGAGGCAAAAATTGCCTCCCGCGGGACTCGATCCCGCGACCCTGGGGCTAGCGGGCGCGCGCTGTGCCAGTTGGGCTGGTTCCGATTGCTTGTCAGGGTAGGGGCTGGTTGGGGTATATTGTTCAGTTACGAGTTTTAGCTGAAACTTTCTGAATTTCTTTCCGTGCGTGCAGGTTTCAGATGCGAGCGACAGGGAGCAGGCAGCGACCGCCGGCGGTTCCGTTCGCTGCCGCTGCGCGCGGTGGCTGTCCGGGCGGGGCTGCCTGCCGTGGGCGGTGGTCGTGCGGTGGCCGTGCCGCCGTGTGGTGGCCGTGCGAGAGAGAGGGAAAGGGAGCGGAGGCGAGGAGCGACTCACCTCGAGGAGATGGTCGGCGCACGGTGAGGTGCGGCCGGCGACGAAAACGGGATGGCGGCGGCGACCCGGTGCACCTCGGGGGAAACCGAGGCCACGGCTAGGGAGAGGGCGGCGGCACCTTTCCGTTCCCAGCCCTAGCGCGGCCGGGCGGGCGCCGTGGCGCGGCGACTCGCCGGAGAGGAGGCGGCGGTGGATGGTTGCTGTCGGTGGTGTACAGAGAGGAGCGAGAGAGAGAAAAAGAGGGAGGAGATGGAGGCGCTCGAGGGAGGAAGAAGAAATTAGGGCTAGGAGGGGGGCTTGAGGGCAAGAAATAGGAGGAGGGGTGCGCAGCGATCACCGTTCCCTGCCTGTACCTGTCGACGTGGGCAGCTCCATCGGCCTGCCGTACAGGAGGTAGGAGAAGGTGGGGGTTACCAGGCTTTGGGCATCTGGGCTGGCCCAAGTGGGCTGGGTGCCTTTCCCCCCTCTTCTCTTTTAATCTTTTCTTCCTTTTATTTTTTTTCAGATTTGGGAAAAGAGAGAAACAAATAGTTCTAGGGTTAGCAAAAATTTTGGGGCAATGATTTTATTGATTAAGTTTTGTAATAGCATCAAGTACCCACTTGGTTTTTTCCAAAAAATTTAAATAGATTGCTTGTTGAAAATTTAAATGAATGGATCCATTTGTGGTATCAAAATAAATAAATGAAACTTAGCCAATTTAAAGATTTTGATTCCAAGTTTTAGTGGAATAATTTGTTTGTTTGTAGTTTTTATTTGACACAAAGTAACATAACAAGTATGAGCAATAATGATTTGAATTTGGTTTGAAATTACAATTGGAAAACAATGAAAACAAATGCAAACAAAAGGCAATAGATATGATGACATGATGCAAACAAAAATAAAACAAGAAACAAACATCTAGGGGGGAGATTTTCATACTTGGGATGTTACAGTTTATCCGAAGAGGGGGCTCCGGATCGTATGAATGCCACCAAATCCCATTACACGCCACACCACGTGTGATAGAGTGTGGCATGGGTCTTGTATGCCCAAGATTCACTCGCTCTCTATGTTAGGGTTTCACCGATGTCGGTTTGTCTCTAGCGTGTTCCAAGACTACCTAGAGCCCCAAACTCCCGAATCTGACGGAGCTGGGAGAATATTTCCATGAGGTGGGCCCTACTATTGTATTGGGTGTTCCTTCGGCCTAACCTAACACAACCAAGAAATTGGTTCCACTTTGCTACCCCCTTCCGGCTCATGTAGACGGGGCAGAACGACAATTCCGTCTTTTTCCCAACGGGGCTATGGTTTATCCGGAGAGGGGGCTCCGGATAATCTGAATGCCACCAACTTCTCATCACACGCGACACCACGTGTGATAGAGTGTTCCATGGTATTGGATACCCGATATTACCTCGCCCGCTGTGTTAGGGTTTCACCGGTGTCGGATTCTCTCTCGCGGGTTCCATGACTAATTAATGAGAGCCCAAAACTCCCGGGTGTGTCGGAATTGGGGGAATATTGCCAAGAGGTGTGCCCTCCATTCTCTTGGGTGTTCCTTGGGCCAGACATGACACAACCAAACAGTTATTTCCACTTTGCTACCCCCGTCCGGCACACGTAGATGGGGCAGAACGACAGTTCCGTCTTTTTCCCCAGTGGGGCTTTGGTTTCTCCGGAGAGGTGGCTCCAGATCGTTTGAATGCCACAAAATCCAATTTACACGCCATACCATGTGTGCTAGAGTGTGGCATGGGTCTTGGATGCCACTTCCCTCGCTCTCTGTGTTAGGGTTTCACCGGTGTCGTATTCTCTCTCGCGGGTTCCAGGACTAATTAATGAGAGCCCGAAACTTCCGGGTGAGATGGAACTGGGGGAATCTTGCCAAAAGGAGGGCCGTACAGTTCTCTTGGGTGTTCCTTGGGACTAACCTAACACAACCAATAAGTTAGTTCCACTTAGCTACCCCCTTCCGACTCTCGTAGATGGGGCAAAACGACAGTTCCGTCTTTTTCCCCATCGGGGCTATGGTTTCTCAAGAGGGAGCTCCGGATCGTCTGAATGCCACCAAATCCCATGGTATACCATACCACGTGTGTTAGAGTGTGTCATGGGTCTATAATACCCAAGATTCCCTCTCTCTATGTGTTAGGGATTCACCGGCGTCAGATTCTCTCTAGCGGGTTCGAGGACTACTTAGAGCCTGAAACTCCCGGATTTGACGGAACTAGGGGAATATTGCCAAGAGGTGGACCCTAACATTTTATTAGGTGTTCCTTGTACTTAACCTAACACAACCAAACAGTTGGTTCCACTTTGCTACCCCTTTCCGACTCACATAGAGGTGCCAGAACGGCAGTTCCGCCTCTTCCCCCAGCGAGGCTATAATTTCTCCGGAGGGGGGCGCCGGATCGTATGAATGCCACTAAATACCATGGTATGACATACCATGTTTGTTAGAGTGTGTCATGGTCTTGTATACCCGAGATTAATTCTCTCTCTGTCTTAGGCTTCACCGGCGTCGGATTCTCTCTCGCGTGTTCTAGGACTACTTAAATCCCGAAACTCCCAGATCTGACGGAACTGTGGGAATCTTTCCAAGAGGTGGGCCCTACCATTGTATTGGGTGTTTCTTTGGCCTAACATAACACAACCAAGAAATTGGTTCCACTTTTCTACCCCCTTCCGGCAAACGTAGATGGGGCAGAATGATAATTCCGTGTTCCCAGCGGGGCTATGGTTTATCTGGAGAGGGGGCTCCGGATCGTCTGAATGCCACCATATCCCATTACACGCCACACCACGTGTGATAGAGTGTGGCATGGGTCTTGGATGACCAAGATTCACTCGCTCTCTGTGTTAGGGTTTCACCGATGTCGGATTCTCTCTGGCGTGTTCGAGGACTACCTAGAGCCCGAAACTCCCGGATCTGACGGAGCTTGGGGAATCTTTCCAAGAGGTGGGACCAGCCATTATATTGGGTGTTCCTTCGGCCTAACCTAACACAACCAAGAAATTGGTTCCACTTTGCTACCCCCTTCCGGCTTATGTAGATGCGGCAGAACGACAATTCAGTCTTTTCCCAGCGGGGCTATGGTTTATCCGGAGAGGGGGCTCCAGATCGTATGAATGCCACCAAATCCCATTACACGCCACACCACGTGTGATAGAGTGTGCCATGGTCTTGGATACCCGAGATCAACTCTCCCTCTGTGTTAGGGTTTCACCGGTGTCAGATTCTCTCTCGCGGGTTTCACGACTAATGAGAGCCCGAAACTCCCGGGTGTGACGGAACTGAAGGGAATATGCCCGAGAGGCAATAATAAAATGGTTATTATATTATTCCTTTTTTATGATAAATGTTTATTTCTCATGCTAGAATTGTATTAACCGGAAACATTGATACATGTGTGTTTAATAAACAAACAATGGTTCCTAGTAAAACCTCTCTTTTAACTAGCTCGTTGATTAATAGATGATCAAGGTTTCCTGATCATGAACATTGGATGTTGTTAATAACAGGTCATGTCATTAGAAGAATGATGTGATGAACATATACCCAGAATGAATATAGCAATGCGATCAAGTCATTAAGTTTACATTGTTATATCAAACATACGAAGTAACTTATTCCTTAGACCATGAGATCATGTCAATCACTGATACCGGAAGGGTGCTTTGATGTCATCAAATGTCACACTGTAACAGGGTGACTATAAAGGTGCCGTTAGGTATTAGGAAAGTATTAGTTGAGGATAATGTATCAAGAGTGGGATTTGTCCATCCAAAATGATGGAGAGATATACTCTGGTCCCTCTCGGTGATATCACATCGATACCGCTTGCAAGCACGTGATATGATCACAAGGATGTTATATCACGGGAACGAGAAAAGAGTACTTGTCGGTAACGAGATTGAACAAGGTATGGTTGATACCAATGATTGAATCTCAAACAAGTAAAATATCGCGAGACAAAGGGAATAGTTCACGACGTTGTTGGTTCACACGATCACATGAGTCATCGTTGAATATATATAGGAGTCATCACGGATCTCCAGATCTCGCTGTTGATTATTGATCGGAGAGGAGTCTCGATCATGTCTATCTTATTCGCGAACCGTAGGGTGACACACTTAAGGTTCGATGCCGCGTTTGAGAGGATACGGAATATTGAAGAATATTTTGGGCAGCACCGAAATTGTTTCGGGGAAAATTAAAATAGTTCAAAGGGTTTTCCGTCGAATGGTTGTTAATAGAACTCACCAATGATTCGAGGTGCTATATGCAAATGTTTGTTAATAGAATTAACAAATGCTGAAATAAAGAAATAAAAATGTTTTATTTATATGTTAAAGAAAAACTCTTGGATTTTCCAAGTGGAGTTTGAAGGGAAATGAGTGGGTGTGAGTGGAGTGTCCACTCACATCATGAGGGAAGAGGTGGGGGCACACCATGGGGCTGGCCGCACCCCCCTTGGGCCTCCTCCCCCTCTCCTATAAAAGCAGGGTGAGAGCTCTCCCTCCTCCACACACTTGCCCACTAGCTTTTCCCTCCACCCGCTGCTCCATTCCATGGTCTCCGGCTTGGGGAAGCCCTGGCCGTGGGATTCTTATTCACCACCACGCCGTCGTGCTGCTGGAGTTCCGAGGGATCCTCTACTTCCACCTCCCCGCTGGATCGAAGGAACGGAGGTTGTCATCAACCGTACGTGTGACCGATCACGGAGGCACCGCTGGATTGCGGTGCACATCTTCTTGCTATCGGGATCGGTGTGAGTACGACTACGCCAACAACGAGATTTGATCTCGTAACGCTTTGTATCTTTGAGGGTATGTGTTCTTCTTAACCCTCTCTTCGCCCGGTGCACTTCGTCTCCTAGATTAGATCTTGGCCTTTCGGGTGTCTCTCGCGTAGATTTTTTTTTGGTTTTCTATGCAACGACTCTTTCAGTGGTATTAGAGCCGGATCTATGCGTAGATGTTTTGTACGGGTAGAACACATAGGTGGATGTGGGTGTTGATGATCATGTTATTGCCTCCTTGAGTATTTTATGATCTTAGTGGCATAGTTGGATGAAGCTGCCCTAGACTAAGTTTACGTGTACTATGTACGCGAGAATTGTCTCACTTGTGGCCAAGGGGGTGTCTGTTTATCCAACTATAGTTAAGATCTAATCTACGAAGGGTTGTTAAAAATGTGTTTATCAACATTGTGGTTGATGTTCGTAGGTATGACCGGTTCTATCCTCGAAAGCCCTAAGCCACGTAAAATATGCAAAAATAAATTAAAGGCGTCTAACTAGTTTTTGCTGGGCATGTGATGTCATATGGTCAATATTACAAATTTGATTATGAGATGATCTATTTTGTAAATTATTGATATACCAGAAGGTATCCATATGGTTGTCTTATTTTTTATGGACAATCAATATTGGGGTGCCATGGTACTTGGTACCACGCCGGTGGAACGATGGAGATCATACCATGATGCACATGATGGAGATCAAGTGCAAGGAGGACCATATCATATCAAGTTATCCTTACATGTGAAGTCTGTGATGTTAATATTTTTATGCATCTTGTTTTGCTTAGATAGCGACGGTAGCATTATAAGATAATCCCTCTCACTTAATATCAAGATAATGATGTGTTCTTCCTTAAGTATGCACCGTTAAGAAAGTTCGTCGTTTCGAGACACCACGTGATGATCGGGTGTGACAGACTCAACGTTCACATACAATGGTTGTTTTCAAGCCTAGCATGTACATACATGGCCTTGAAACACACGCAATACTACGGTTCTACTTGGCGAGCCTAGCATGTACAGACATGGCCTCGGAACACGTAACCGAAAGGTAAAGCATGAGTCATATGGATGATATGATGAAAATGTCGATGTTCTCCTTTGCAGCTACATCATTTCACGTGATGATCGGTTTTGGTGTAGTGAATTTGGTTCGTGTAATCACTAAAGACGACTAAGAGGGATGTTGTTTTTGAGTGGGAGTTCATGGTATAATTTTGAATTAACTTGAACTTATTTATCATTAACAACAAATCAAAGTTAATTTGCACAAATTGTAGTATTCATTGGCATCCACATAACTAACTTACACTTAGATTGCCAATTGAGATATAACTGTTATGATCTGGTAAATACCATTTAAGATTGGTACCATATTAGTGAAATTTAAAATTGAATCCTATTGTAGATTTTCGGTATTTCCTACCTAGCTTCATGTGATTAATGATTGATTGATCTAGAGAGCAACCAATTCCTACTTAGAATCCAGAGTCATGGTTGCTTCCATATTACTTTATCTTCAAAAGAATGTTTTGTTGATCAAGGTGATTTAGGAACTGAAAAGAGTTGTTTTCAGAAACAATCAAGTGAAAGATATATTGATATCTAGAAACTTATTTGTAGAAACATGACTTGGTATAATTTAGTGTGACAATGTTTGCTTATATTATCTGAATATATGCAATGATTGAAGACGCTGGGCGTTTGAATATTCCAAGAAGTTGGGCTCTAAAAATTATCCTCTAAATTCCTTCCTTCGAGCTATAGTAGCTTAATCATAAAATTGTTATGATGGGATGTATTAAAAGTATGGGTAAAGTCGTTTACCTTACTTGGAGATTGCTATGAATGGAATCTAGAAGAATACTATTAATATGGTGATATTAGTAGAACATAAAACTCAAAGTATGACTCAATGGGTGATAGTATATGACTAACACGCCAAAGAAAATGAGCTAGTACGACTAGCATTGTTTGATGTTGAATGATTCTTCTATAAATGAAAGGGAATATTGAAAATAGAATTACAAAAAGATATATGGCTGAAAAAGAAGATAACTGGAAAAGTCCAGCTCAGGAGTATATACTTGATATACAAGTTATAGATGTATTACTACTTAACAAAGTATTTTTGGGTATTTTGATACCACATTGGTTGGTATGAGTTGTCATACAAAGCAACGCAATGCAAGAAATACAAGGGCCTAAAAGGAACTAGTAATAGATTTGGAATAGATATGACAAGAACATAAATAAAGTGTTATTGTCGTATCAAATCAAACATTCAAGATTTATTTTAAGAACATAATAAGTTGTTATTTTGTTCTACTATTTTGTGAGAACAAATGATATTGTTCAAACTATGAACATATTCCATAATTGATGGATATGTTAATATAAGTCATGTTGGCAAAGTAAACATCTATAAAACTAAATGCTAAATGTTGCAAGACGTAAAAGAGTTTCACTTAAATTGTGACACCACCATTTTAGTTCATATCGGAAAGGAAAACATTAAGGAACTCCATATTGATGGACTTACGGAGTCATTTTGTTTTGAATAAATTGAAGCTTGTGAGAACTCTTCCAAAAGATGACTAGAATTCCGTTCATAGGCCAAAATAGAATGGACGACTAATTTAGTGGAGATTACACATATTGATGTATATAGTCCATTATGTGTAGTCATGTATGGTGGATTAATTTTTTCTTTATAAAGTTCTGTCGATGATTTGAGTAGATATGTGAGTATATCTATTTAAAGAGAACGGAGTTTGACATTTTGAATTGGTTCAAAAGGTTGAAGTAAAAATAAATGTAACAAGATAATCAAGTATTTATGATTGGATTATAAAGGATAAAGTTTGAGTTACAAGTTTAGCAAAACATCTGAGAAGTTGCAGAATTGTTCTACAACTTATATTACTCGAATTACCCCACTTTAGTTTGGAGTGTTCGAGAGACAAAGTCAAACCTTGTTGGACATGGTAATATTAATAAAAATGTCATTATAATTTTGTAGTTTATACATTAGTGACAACCGTTTTTCCACTAAAAAGAGCACCATCATGATCCGTTGAAATTGACAACATATAAGATATGGTTTGGGTAGTGACCCGAATTGTCATTTTCTTAAGTTTTGGTATGCATAACATGTGTAAAATGTTTACAACCAAACTGGGATAAATATATGTTTATAAGGTTATTCTAAAGAATACATTGGGTATTTCTCCCATCACCGACCAAAGACAAATATTGTTTGTCAGAAAGGGTTGATTTCTCGAAAAAGTAGTTCTTGCGAAACAAGTGAGTGGGAGCACGGTACAAACTCAACGATATTAGAGAATCTTCGTTATCATGTCAATAGTAGCGCAACGCTGGAAGTTGTTCTGGGGCTTGCTATTTTTACAAAGTAGAAGAAACTACATATGTTGTAGATACTTCAGATGAGTTTGCGTACTGAACCACAAAAGTCCAAAAGCTTTGTACTTAGACCAACTTGTGGTTTAAGAATAAAGTGGTGTTTTGACAACAAAGGACCTGGACCTTATAAAGGAAGCAAATGATGGGCCCTGACTTCGTAAAATTGACTATGAGTCATTATATCCGCCATAGTATCCTTTTATGAATATCAAGTATGTGACTTGGTAGTCCTTTCGATAGGCATGATGCCTAACGATAGCAAAATGGTCTATATAGTGACAAAGACATGGATTTTACATCCTTTAAAAGTTGTACTTATCGAAAAGTTGTTTTCGACGAAGTTCAAAGAGTTGACTACTACAAGATTTTGATCTTCCGTAGTGATGTTTTAGTATTTGCGGATAGTTCTAGCAAAAGTTACATATTATGATATGGCAGTTGAATAACAAAACCAACTCTCCTCTCGAAGATTTTGATCAAAGATGTGTACTTGACACAGTCTGAGAGTTTTGTAAAATTCAAAAGGTTGCTAGAAAGGTAAGCACACTTCAATGGTTGAAGTGAGCGTAACGAAGTTGAAATCTTTACCTTAATGAAGTTATCAAAAGAGTTTTGATTCCATCATGAACGATAAAGATGCTTGTAGAGTTACAAGAAATTAAGTGGGAGCGATATGACATATTTCCAATACTTATGTAGATGACACATGGTTGATTGGAAAATATGTATTTTAAATTAACACAGTTAAGATTTTCATATTGATGAAAGACTTAGAAGATATTGGGCATCGATATCAATAAGAGATGGATTGAAGCGCCTGATATAACTGAATCCAAATTACATAGATGAAATATTGAAGTAAGTCAATATCCAAATTACAAGAAGGAGTTCTTGTCACATGGAAAATAATTGAGCAAGATTCAAGTGTTTTGACACATGATGAGCATCATTTAAATTGAGATTTCTAAGTCATGTTTCCATGCTATGTACACAACCAGATAAGTCATATGCTATAAAATGTTATAGCAGGATAATTCATATGATGATTAGACAACAGTGGGAGAGATCCTTGTGTCATTTTAGAAATTCTAAGGATATGTTTTCCTATGTAGAAAAGCCAAAATATTAGTTGTAATATGTTACACTAATAGTCTTGTCATTTATTCAAGTAATTTTATTACAATTAAAATACGTGATGAAGGGTAGCACAATAGGCTGGAAGAAATTTCCATGCTGGATTTGAAAGAGTTTCAAAATTAAAATATTGTGACAGATACTACAACAAAGGCTAAAGTATATCGTTGTGTTGACAACTGATAATAAGCGTATTTTGTGTCAAGGAGTTCTTTATTGAACTTGGTGAAATTCCAAGAATACTGACACTATGAAGCTACATTTTCACAATGTTAGTAACATCAGTTTAAGCTGAGGAATTAAGGTATCACCGGAACTTGGTGAATTTCCAAGAATGCTAACACTATGAAGCTACATTTTCACAATGTTAGTGACATCGGTTTAAGCTGAGGAATTAAGTTTTCACCGATTGAACATATATATACATAGCCATCTCATTAGAGAATGAGTGATGTGTGTAGACGCAAAGAACATGCAAATACAATAGGACCTAAACATTTCATATCTTTTTGAGGATGTTTACCGCATGCGAAGCATGGTAATAACACTAGAACGTCATATGTGTTAAGTGCTTACAGACTAGATTATTGACTCTAGTGCAAGTGGGAGACTGAAGGGAATATGCCCGAGAGGCAATAATAAAATGGTTATTATGTTATTCCTTGTTAACGATAAATGTTTATTTCTCATGCTAGAATTGTATTAACCGGAAACGTTGACACATGTGTGTTTAATAAACAAACAATGGTTCCTAGTAAAGCCTCTCTTTTAACTAGCTCGTCGATTAATAAATCATCAAGGTTTCCTGATCATGAACATTGGATGTTGTTAATAACGGGGTCATGTCATTAGAAGAATGATGTGATGAACATATACCCAAAATGAATATAGCAATGCGATAAAGTCATTAAGTTTACATTGTTATATCAAACATATGAAGTAACTTATTCCTTAGACCATGAGATCATGTCAATCACTGATACCGGAAGGGTGCTTTGATGTCATTAAACGTCACACCGCAACAGGGTTACTATAAAGGTGCCGTTAGGTATTCGGAAAGTATTAGTTGAGGATAATGGATCAAGAGTGGGATTTGTCCATCCAAAATGACGGAGAGATATACTCTGGGCCCTCTCGGTGATATCACATCGATACTGCTTGCAATCACGTGATATGATCACAAGGATGTTATATCACGGGAACGACAAAAGAGTACTTGTCGGTAACGAGATTGAACAAGGTATGGTTGATACCAATGATCGAATCTCGGACAAGTAAAATATCGCAAGACAAAGGGGATAGTTCACGACGTTGTTGGTTCACACGATCACGAGAGTCATCGTTGAATATAAATAGGAGTCATCACGGATCTCCAGATCTCGCTGTTGATTATTGATCGGAGAGGAGTCTCGATCATTTCTATCTTATTCGCGAACCGTAGGGTGACACACTTAAGGTTCGATGATGCGCTTAAGAGGATACAGAATATCGAAGAATATTTTGGGCAGCACCGAAATTGTTTCGGGGAAAATTGAAATAGTTCAAGGGGTTTTTCGTCGAATGGTTGTTAATAGAATTAACAAATGATTCGAGGTGCTATATGCAAATGTTTGTTAATAGAATTAACACGTACTGAAATAAAAAATAAAAATGTTTTATTTATTTATTAAAGAAAAACTCTTGGATTTTCTAAGTGGAGTTTTAAGGGAAAATGAGTGGGTGTGAGTGGAGTGTCCACTCACATCATGAGGGAAGAGGTGGGGGACACCATGGGGCTGGCCGCACCCCCCTTGGGCTGCCTCCCCCCTCCTATAAAAGGAGGTGAGGGAGCTCTCCCTCCTCCACACACTTGCCCACTAGTTTTTCCCTCCACCCGCTGCTCCATTCCATGGCCTCCGCCTCGTCGAAGCCCTGGCCGTGGGATTCTTCTTCACCACCACGCCGTCGTGCTTCTGGAGTTCTGAGGGATCCTCTACTTCCGCCACCCTGCTGGATCGAGGGAACGTAGGTCGTCATCAACCGTACGTGTGACCGATCACGGAGGCACCGCCGGATTGCGGTGCACATCTTCTTGCTATCGGGATCGATGTGAGTACGACTACGCCAAGAATGAGATTTGATCTCGTAACGCTTTGTGTATTCGAGGGTATGTGTTCTCCTTAACCCTCTCTTTTACTGTTGCGCTTCGTCTCCTAGATTAGATCTTGGCCTTTTGGGTGTCTCTCGCGTAGGAATTTTTTTGTTTTCTATGCAACAACCCCTTCAAGAACTGGGGGAATATTGCCAAGAGGTGTGCCCTACCATTCTCTTGGGTGTTCCTTGGGCCTAACCTAACACAACCAAACAGTTATTTCCACTTTGCTACCCCCTTCCGGCTCACGTAGATGGGGTAGAACGACAATTCCGTCTTTTTCCCCAGCGGGGCTATGGTTTCTCCGGAGAGGTGGCTTCAGATCGTCTGAATGCCACCAAAACCCATGGTATACCATACCATGTGTGTTAGAGTGTGTCATGGGTCTTGTATGGCAAAGAGTCCCTCGCTCTCTGTGTAAGGCCATCACCGGCGTCGGATTCTCTCTAGCGGGTTCCATGACTACTTAGAGCCCCAAACTCTCGTATTTGACGGAAATAGGGGAATCTTGCCAAGAGGTGGACCCTAACATTTTCTTTGGTGTTCCTTGTGCATAACCTAACACAACCGAACAATTGATTGCACTTTGCTACCCCCTTCTAGGTCACGTAGAGGGGCCAGAACGGCACTTACGCCTTTTTCCTCAGCGGGGCTATGCATGGTTTCTCCGGAGGGGGGCTCCCGATCGTCTGAATGCCACCAAATCCCATGGTATGACATACCATGTGTGTTAGAGTGTCATGGTCTTGGATACCCGAGATTACCTTGCTCTTTGTGTTAGGGTTTCACCGGTGTCGGATTCTCTCTCGCGGGTTCCAGGACTAATTAATGAGAGCCCGAAACTCCCAGGTGTGACGGAACTGGAAGAATCTTGCCAAGAGGTGTGCCCTACCATTATCTTGGTGTTCCTTGGGTCTAACCTAAAACAACCAAATAGTTAGTTCCACTTTTCTACCCCTTCCGGCTCGCGTAGATGGGGCAGAACGGCAGTTCCGTCTTTTTCCCCATCGGGGCTATGGTTTCTCCGGAGGGGGCTCCGGATCGTCTGAATGCCACAAAATCCCATGGTATACCATACCATGTGTGTTAGAGTTAGTCATGGGTTTGGGATTCCCAAGAGTCCCTCACTCTCTATGTTAGGGCTTCACCGGCGTTAGATTCTCTCTAGCGGGTTCGAGCACTACTTAGAGCCCGAAACTCCCGGATTTGACGGAACTAGGGGAATCTTGCCAAGTGGTGGACCCTAAAATCCTCTTGGGTGTTCCTTGGGCCTAACCTAACACAACAAAACAGTTAGTTCCACATTGCTACCCTCTTTCGGCTCACGTAGAGGGCCAGAACGACAGTTCCATCTTTTTCCCCAGCGTGGCTACCTATGCACGGTTTTTCCGGAGGGGGGCTCCGGATCGTATGAATGCCACGAAATCCCATGATATTAAATACCATGTGTGTTAGAGTGTGTCATGTGTGTTAGGGCTCCACCGGCGTCAGATTCTCTCTGGCGGGTTCCAGGACTACTTAGAGCCCGACTTCCTTCTCTATGTGTTTCTCTCTAGAATTTACATGCCCTATTGGCCCGAAACTCCCGGAACGGATAAACGTGAGGGAATCTTGTGAAGACTTGGGTCATACCATTGTCTTGGGACTTTCTAGTGTCCACCCTAACACATCCAAGCAAGTAGATTATCCTTTATAAAAAAAGCCACGATATCACTAAATAATCAACACAATTCAGATAAGCTTGGTTTTCAAAAAATTGAATCTCCATTTTGTCTTTCAAAAGAATCGGGGAAATTGTTCTTATTCTGTCAGATCAAACGGATGGAGTATTTTTTGGTTAAGTTATTATTATTCTGTATTAATTGTTTTTCTTTCCATTTCAAATTATTTTTCTTCTCTTTTGTGTAATGTTTTGGGAAACTCGCGCCAGGCCGGCCCTTTATTGCGCGGGAGACACAGCGTCAACCCCTTTGGGAAGGCGCGCCCTTTAATCGCGCTCACCTCCCCCTCTCTCTCTCTTCTAGTCGTATCACTTGCTCTATCTCTCTCACCGCCTTCCTGAGCTTCCCCTCTCTCCGTCGGCGGGTTTTCTTCGGCCGGTACATCGACATCACCGCGACGACCATCCTCGGCAGGAAACGAAGGCCGGGCCTCCTCTTCCTCCCTGGGCAGGAAGGATCCTCATTGGCTTTTTTCAGATCACCGCGTGCGTCTTCCCGTCCTGTTCGAGGGCTTTGGCAATGGCGGTATGATGATATCTAACCCTCTTATCCCTTGTATGTATCGTAGATCTGTAGATTGAGCTCAATTTTTCTGCGTAGCACGACATGCACGGTAGATCTACATGTTTTTACCAATCATTCTGTGTCTCTGCTTCGTATTTTCTCCCGTAGATGTGGTTTTGTTCTATGGCTTAAGTTTGGGATATCCGACACGCTTAGTTCATCTATTTCCACCATGATTTCGAAAGGTTATGGTTTAATTCCGTACCCGATTTGGGTGCTTCAGTTAGATTAGGCTTAGATTTGTTTTTTTTTTTGTTTCACGGCTTAGATTTGGTTTTTTTGCAAGGTTATTTCAATTTTGGCCAATTATTAACACTTTGGCTAATGATTTACCGAGGCCAGGTGCTAGTAGTGACTATACTTGTTGTACTTAGAAATTCTGAGGTCAGATTCATTTTTTCTGTGCATTTTCCATTGTTCCACCTGTTTTTCTTTTGTGTATCCTAATTTATCAACATGATGAATGTCCTCCTAGTTATATGCCGATGATTAAACTAGGCCATGGTAAAGGCCGAGAGAGTGTCTAAAATACCTTGCAGTGTATACAATTTGAGTATTTGTATTCGTATATGCTATTTTAGACACTCTCTCGGCCTTTGGTTTGCATGGCAATGATATATGAGGCTCGTATTACATTTGTTTCTATTGTTTCACTTTTCTTTGCCTTGAATGTCCTCCTAGTTATATGCCGATGATTAAACTAGGCCATGGTAAAGGCAAAGTGAGTGTCTATAATACCTTGTAGTGTATATAATTTGAGTATTTGTATTCGTATATGCTATTATAGGCACCCGCTTGGCCTTGGTTTGCATGGCAATGATATCTGAGGCTCTTATTACATTTGTTTCTATTGTTCCACATTTCTTTGCCTTGAATTTCCTCCTTGTTATATGACGATGATTTAAACTAGGCCATGGTAAAGAGAAAGAGAGTGGTTATAATACCTTGTAGTGTATACAATTTGAGTATCTGTATTCGTACATGCTATTATAACTACTCCTTTTTTCCTTGGTTTCCATGCTAATGATATGAAGCTCGTATTACATTTGTTTCCATTGTTCCACCTCCTTGAATGTCCTCGTTATATGCCGATGATTTACACTAGGCCATGGTAAAGGAAAAAAGAGTGTCTATAATACCTTGTAGTGTATACAATTTGAGTATTTGTATTCGTATATGCTATTATAGGCACTCGCCTGGCCTTTGGTTTACATGGCAATTATATATGAGGCTCGTATTACATTTGTTTTCATTGTTCCACTTTACTTTGCCTTGAATGTCCTCCTTGTTATATGCCGATGATTAAACCTGGCCATGGTAAAGGGACAACAATTGTCTATAATACCTTGTAGTGTATACAATTTGAGTATCTGTATTCGTACATGCTATTATAGCCACTTCTTTTTCCCTTGGTTTGCATGACAATGATATATGAGGCTCGTATTACATTTGTTTCCATTGTTCCACTTTACTTTGACTTGAATGTCCTCCTTGTTATATGCCAATGATTAAACTAGGCCATGGTAAAGGAAAAGAGAGTGTCTACAATACCTTATAGTTTATACAATCTGAGTATTTGTATTCTTACATGCTATTGTAGTTACTTCTTTTTTCCTTGGTTTGCATGGCAATGATATATGAGGCTCGTTTTACATTAGTTTCTATTGTTCCACTTTTCTTTGCCTTGAATGTCCGCCTTGTTATATGCCGATGATTAAACTAGGCCATGGTAAAGGCAAACATAGGGCTTCAATACCGTGTAGTGTATACAATTTGAGTATTTGTATTCGTACATGCTATTGGTGCTCTTTTGTTGCCTTTGCTTGCATGACAATGATATCTGAGGCACGTATTACATTTGTTTCTATTGTTCCACATTTCTTTGCCTTGAATGTCCTCATTATTATATGCCGATGATTTAAACTAGGCCATGGTAAAGGGAAAGAGAGTGTCTATAATACCTTGTAGTTTATACAATTTGAGTATCTGTATTCGTACATGCTAATGTAGGTACTCCTTTTCCCCTTGGTTTCTATGCCAATGATATATGAGGCTCGTATTACATTTGTTTCCATTGTCCCACTTTTCTTTGCCTTGAATGTCCTCTTTGTTATATGCCGATGATTAAACTAGGCCATGGTAAAGGCAAACAGAGGGCTTCAATACCTTGTAGTGTATACAATTTAACTATTTGTATTCGTGCATGCTATCAGAGCTCTCTTGTTGGCTTTGCTTGCATGGCAATGATATATGAGGCTCTTATTACATTTGTTTCCATTGTTCCAGTTTTCTTTGCCTTGAATGTCCTCCTTGTTATATGCCGATGACTAAACTTGGCCATGGTAAAGGGAAAAAGAGTATCTATAATACCTTACTAGATCATATAGGCGCGCATTGCCGCGCCCGTCCATAAGATGAATAGATTATTATGAATGTATGGAAATATTTTTGGAAGCAAGTGGAAAATCTATCCACCGAGTATATTTCTAGTTTTCATAGGAGGAAAGAAACTAACAACTTCATTCAAAATATTTATCTCTGTGGCTCTTACCTTGATATAATTGCATGGGATTATGGTGACAAAACACTCTCACTACATCACGGTATATATATAGGGGCACTTTGGTAGGGGCACTTTCAAAGTGCCACTATAAGCATGATCTATTGTGGCATTTTGTCAAAATGCCACTATTGGTATGACCTATTGTGGCACTTTGGCAAAGTGTCACTAAATACCATGACCTATAGTGGCACTTTGCCAAAGTGCCACTAAATGCCATGACCTATAGTGGCACTTTGGCAAAGTGCCACTAAATGTCATGAGCTATAGTGGCACTTTGCCAAAGTGACACTAAATTCCATGAATAAGTATGCACTAATTTTTTAAATATTGATGATTTAGATCTAATTACCCCGTTGCATGAGAAATAATGAGCAGCTAAACCCATTCTAATGATACGATTATGCGCTAACAAATCATCTGCCCTTGTACATGGGATATCTATGCAAACGTGAGAGTCGAGCAACCAACTAGAGAGTAATATACGGGGATGATTGGATTTGCCTCGCCGCTTGCCACTACTAGATATTACCGCATTAACAACCATGCATAGAAAATGCTTCAATATTAGTGCATGAGGGATATCCGTTTCACTTTTGAGGCGCTACTTGCTTCATTGGCTTTTAAATAAATTAACGAGCAAGAGCCAGCAGATGAATATGGATGTATGCAAGCTAGGCCTCTCAAGTCAAACCTGCTGATATCGCCATGATCGACCGATCTTTCCACCAGGCTGTACAATGTGTGCGTAGGTCAATGATGCACGATGCCAGTAGATTAAGCGGTAAACAACCACTGGTGATGCGTCTGAGCATGATCGGTAGCACATTGCCAGTTCAGGGATCCAACCCTGCCTCGATCTGATTTTTGATCTTGTTGGAAGACCACGACTACACTGGATAAGGACTGCAGACTCGGTCACTCCATCGCCGTGGGCGCGCCACCCCCGTACTATATAATCCCCTCGAGGGATATCAATGAGAATTAGTGTGAGAGTTACATAATCCAACTTGGTATCAGAGCAGGTTCTTTTCTTCGCCATGGCTGATCTCCGTGGCTCTTCTGCGGCGGCCTCCGTCGCCTCTGTTTCCCTCTCTCCTGCGACGGCCAGCACCTCTCCACCGAGCTCCATGCCAGCGCCGCTGCACACGTCCTCACCTGGTATGTCCATCCCCCTCGCTTCCACACCCCCAACTGACGCCGTTCTGCCTCACACCCTGGCGGCCGCCCTGACGGCTGCAACTGCGGCTCCCTCGTCCTCAACCGCGGCCCCTCAGCGGGCGCTCACCGTCAACGACGCCGTCATCTCCAAGTACATCGAGTTCAAGCTGGATCTCTCCGCGGGCAACTACTCCAAGTGGAGGAAGCTCATGTACTTCGTCATGTGCAAGTACAATGGCTAGGACCATGTCGATTCCTACTCGGCGCCCCTCGAGCGCGACGTCACCTGGAGGAATGACGACATCACCATCATGCTGATGATCTTCAAAACCATCTCCGACGAACTCTACGACGTCGTCGCCTCGCCGGACAACACCGCCTACACCGCCTGGCACCTCCTCCACGAGTTCTTCCGCGACAACTGTTACACGCAATAGCAAAACAACGATGAAATTAAGCAAGATCGAACCAACGGGGACACGAGATTTTAACGTGGAAAACCCTTCCAAGGAGGAAGAGAAAAAACCACGGGCGCCAGCCAGCAATACTTCACTATTTCGGGTGAGGTTACAATCGCGCCGGGATTTACAATGTATGACTTATCCCGTGCGGCGACTTACAAGAGGTATATAAAGGCGGTCCTGACCTAACTAGGTCGGCAACAGGTAATCCAACTCCGGCTCCACTCGTCAGAAGTTCGGCCTTTATCAGTATATACGAATATGAATTTGGATCACCATAAAATAACAACAACCAGGCAGGCCGTGCCATCCACATTGGCGCCAAGTTCCGCTCCTTCGTCCAAGGCGATCTGCGCATCGCCGAATACTGCCGGCGTCTCAAGGCCCTGGCGGATGCTCTCGACGACGTCGACAATCCCATCACCGACAAATCTCGGACTCTTCAGATGATCCACGACCTCTCGCGACGCTACCAGGTGATGGCCACCATCTTGCCCATGCAGATCCCCTTCCCACCTTCGTTCAGGCCCATCCCGTCTCCTCCTCGAGGAGATCACCCTAGACACCCGCGAGCGCACCGAAGGATCCGCTGCTCTCGCCGTCGGCAACGCCAACGGCGGCAATTCCGATGGTGATCGTCATCCGCCCCCACAGCAAGAGCCGCCACAACAGGCACCACCCCAGCACGGCGGCGGGCGCGGCCCCAATGGAGTAGGACGCGACAATGGTTGTGGCCGTGGCCGCGGTTGCGGTCGTGGCTACGACAATGGAGGCGGACACAGCCAACAGCAGCAACCTCCACAACAGGGCAATCCGATTCCCTGGATGGGGTACTTTGCGCCATGGGGCGCACCGTTCCCTCCCCAAGGTCGAGCTCCCTGGACCGCACCCAATGCGGACAGCCTCGTTGGGCCACGACCCGGCGCGCCGTGCCAGGCCTACCCTGTCTTACACACCGGCCCTACACCACCCACGCCGCAGCACTCAGCACCATCGTGGGATCAGGCCTCCATGATCAATGCCGCCATGCAGAACATGTCGATCCAGCAGCAGCAGCCCGGCGGCGGCGAATGGTACCTTGACACCGACGCCTCCACACACGTCACCGGCAACGCGGGTAACCTCTCCACCTCTTGTTCTGTCCCGATGCATGCTCCTCGCAACATTATAGTCGGTAATGGTTCTCGATTGCATGTTCTTTCAACGGGATCCACTCAATTACCTTCCTCTGGTCGTGATATGTCTCTGAATAATGTACTTGTGTCTCCACAAATTGTCAAAAACCTCATTTATGTCCGACAATTAGCTACAGACAATTCTCTTGCAATTGAATTTGATCCTTTCAGTTTTTCTTTGAAGGACCTAGCTACCAAGACACTTCTTCTGAGATCCAATAGCTCCGGTCCGCTCTACCCATTCTTCAGCTCCGACAGCGCCGCCCTCTCCATCGACATCGGTGACCTCTGGCATCGGCAGTTGGGACATCCATGCCGGGCCTCTCTACAACGCTTAGCGCACGATTTCCTTCCCGATTGTAATAAATTGCCTCCACCTAGCATTTGTGAGGCATGTCAATTAGGACGGCAACCACGAATGCCTTTTCCTTCATCCAAGTCGTTTACCACATTTCCATTTCAACTTACTCACTGTGACCTTTGGACCTCACCCGTCCCTAGTTTCTCTGTTTCCGTTATTACTTGATTATAATTGATGATTATTCTCATTAGACTTGGAGTATTCCTTTATATGCCAAATCTGATGCCGATGATGTCCTAATTCGTTTTCACAAGTATATCATTGTTCAATTTCATGTGTATCTCAAATGTGTGCAGTGCGATAACGGTGGTGAACTCAATGTCAAACTACGCCAATTCTTCTCCAACAATGGCATCTCCTTTTGATTGTCATGTCCCCACACATCACCACAAAATGGCAAAGCAGAATGTGCAATCCGCTCCACAAATGACATCCTACACACTCTTCTTCTTCACGCACACATGCCACCGGAATTTTGGGTCGAGGCCCTTCACACCTCCACACACCTCTTAAACATCCGCCCCTCTCGAGCAATCCAATCCACTACCCCCTACTATCGCCTCTACGGCATACACCCATCCTATGACACACTACGCACCTTCGGGTGCCTTTGCTATCCCAACATCTGTGCCACTACCCCGCACAAACTATCCCCTCGCTCCACACGCTGTGTCCTCCTTGTATTGCCTCTCGAACATAAGGGCTACCGCTGCCTCAATCTCACAACGCGCAAGGTCATTACCTCTCGACACGTCATTTTTGACGAGAGTATTTTTTCATACACCATCCCAGTCCACACGGATCCAACCGCACCGGATCCTGGCCCTCTACGAACCGAATCCACCTCGGATCCGCCACCCTACCTACCTCGTACCGAATCCCTGCCGGATCCTCTGGATCTGCCGCGCCTGTCAGGCTGACCGCACCAACCTCGTGTCCCACACCCGCACCCACACCTGCGCACCCAGCCTTTCCCAGCCCACCAACCACACCGGTGGGACCCTGGCCGCCCTGTTCCCCCACGCGCGGTCCCCGTACAGCCACCCAAAAATGCACACACAATGCGCACACGTGCCAAATATGGGTTCCTTCAACCCAAAACGCTCTTTACTATAACCACCACCGCATCTTCCATATCACCGATTCCATCCTCATACAAACAGGCTTTGAAAGATCCAAACTGGTATAATGCTATGTTAGATGAGTATAACGCATTGGTGCAAAACAAAACATGGTCTTTGGTGTCTCGCCCTGCAGGTATCAATCTCGTCTCCGTGAAGTGGATCTCCAGGCACAAACTACACCCCGACGGCTCGCTGGCTCGGTACAAGGCGCGTTGGGTGCTTCGTGGATTCACCCAACAGGTCGGCGTCGATTTCGGAGAGACCTTCAGTCCGGTTATTAAACCGGCCACCGTGCATGTCGTCCTCTCCCTCGCCACCTCCTCTGACTTCCGGATCCTACCGATCCCATCTAGGATTCGTCCACCTCGAGCGCCGCCGCGCCTCGGTTCCGCCTCACAATGACATCCTCCGCGATCTAGGTCTCCACAATCGCCGACGCGATGGTTTCACCCTCCACCTCCAGCGTCCCCGCCGGCGCTCTCACCACCACCCCCATCGGCTACCACAACACCATCACGGTCCGCCTCGACCGCACCAACTATCTACTCTGGAAGATGCAAGTTGTCCCCAACATCGCCGGCCAAGGATGGTACGGCTTCCTCGACGGCTCCTGCAAGCCGCCGCCGGTCACGATCACCTCTGGAGAAGGGGCATATGCCGTCTTTCCACTCTGCATCTTCGACCTCATGCTCATCTTCCTCGACAACCATTTTGGCCCATTTCTTGGACCTTAAACCGCACGAACGTACATATTAATAGTGCAATATGGTCTGCCGGGGAAATTCCTTCCGAGAGGTACGGCCCACCGGTACTACCGGTGGCCTCCGCTATGCACCAACAGAACGGTGGATTGGCCGAGGTACCACCGGTACCACCATCGAATGCCCCCCGCCTGGAGTTGCGCTCGAGAGTACCAGGGGGCGGTACTACCGGTGGCTTCACCGGCACTACCGCCACCTGGGAAAATGGTTCCATCCTTGTTCTTTTGAGCTCTCCGCTGATGGAAAAACGCCACGATGCCTCTATGAATGATTATAGGGAATACAGGGAACCGTACAAGTGTTGCAAAGCAGACCCTGCATATACTCCCTAGGAGGGGGAGAGAGGGGCGCCGCCAGCCATGCTTCTTTCTTTCTCTCGGGTCAATTTGTTCTGGTAAGGAAAGGAGAGAGGGGGGGGGGGTCGGGCGGAGCGTGATGTACATGTTGGGGGGGGGCACCGCGTCGAGACTCTGGGCGCTGTCCTCTGATGCAGCGCGCCGCTGGCCTGGGCGCTACCTTTCTGCATCTGGCCCCACCTTGCATACATGGCGGATGCACCGCGCCGCCGCCCTCAGCGGTGCCGTGTTGAGGACTGCGCCGTCACGGTAGGCGCTACCCAAAATGGTTAAATTTGAATTTTTTTTATGATTAGGTTTATTTTGTGCTGAAGTTTGTCCACGTGGTTATTTTTATGATTTTTCACGCACCGCACGGAGACGCGCCTTTCCGTAGATTTCCTATAGAAAATATTTTTTTTAGTAAAAGGTCTATTAATAAATACGTTAGTTTTAATGTAAAGTTAAAAAATATAAAATAAGTAGAATTTTTTTAAAAAAAAATAGGTCTGCACTATTATATACTCGTACTAGTTAGCTTGTCTTTTTTTTTTTGAGGGATATAGCTGCTTTTGTCTGTGGTGCTAGGCCTACGCACAGGACTCTCTCGCCACCTACTCCTTCGCTTCCTCTCTCGACGCGCCGCCGCCACCTGCGGCTCCGATCGTCGCCATCCTCTCCCGCTCCTCCGCCCGCCGCCGTGGCCGTGACCTGGTCTCCGCCCGCCGCCGTGGCCGTGACCTGGTCTCCGCCGCCTTCATGCCTCCCCGCTCTCGAGAGCATGTGCGCGGACCGCGGCTAACCCTAGCCTAGGGTTTGGCTCAGTCACCGACGGGATTCACGCACCGTCGCCCGTCGCCGTCTACGGCTCCCTGCTCGATCCCCTGCTTGACCATGCCGCCTCGGCCTCCCCTTGACCCCCCTGCGCTGCCCGGCTTCCTGGTGCGGTGGTGGTGCTGCTGGACGGATGCTGTGGTGATGGTGGTGCCTCGCCGGTCGCCGCTCCTCCGCCCCGCCGCCACGAGCGACAGGGAGGGGTGATTCCACGATGGCGAGGTCCTCTGCGTCATCGACGAAGCCATACGGTCCCAGCACCGCGGCCGGGTAGGTGCCCCCTTCCAATCTGCTACGAGCGACAGGGAGGGGTGATTCCTAGACGAAATTTAACTAGCATACGGTTGATTCTTATGTTCCTGGTTCTGCCTACCACATTCGACCCCTCTTTTTGGATCTAGATAGTATAGATTTCGGTGCCGGTGCTCCTGCTATACCTGTGACACCCACTCCTTACTGTCTGTGCCCAATAGTTCCCTTAACCAGGAGACGGAATGGACAAGTAGATCAAACGGAGCAACTGGCTTTGGAACATACCTTCTCGACGGATGACGTCACGCGAGAGCTCTCAGGATAGAGCGGGGAGTTTGGCGACGCGCACGGCGGCGCGAGCAAAGTGGGAGGCGGCGCGGTGGCAGGTCACCTTCCTCCCACTCCGATACGCATCTGCCTTGCAGCCTAGGTGGGGCTTGCTCGTGCTCCGGTGGGATCTCGCGCGGGTTGCTCTACTCGACGAGGAGGAGGTCATCATCGACTCGTCGGAGGTTCCCCCGCTGGCGTCCTTCCAATTGGGGTGCGCGTCCTGCTCCGTGAGTTCGAGGTCACTGTCGGTCAGCGGGAGCCTAATCCCCCCGTGGAGGTGTCCTCCTCCTCTCCGGCGACTTGGAGATGGGACGCGGAGTTCGTCGCAGCCGATGGAGCCTCGCCGCGAGTTGCAGGTGGCTTGCTGCTGCGCTGCGCGGAGAAGAGGTTAGTTCTCATTGGGAAGGATGAGATCGCTGTCGATGTTAGGCTAATTGGATCTGATTGCTCGTTTGAGAAGGGATCGGTGATTGTTTTTCCTCATTTCTCTGCGACGGTGGGAGCTCGCTGGTTTTCCCGGCATGAGAGAGCTAGGCTGCCGTGGTCTCCTGCGCAGACGTGGCGGCCGCTGCTGCCGCGGGGACTTTTCTGGGGAGGTGGGGACCTGGACCCACCTGTCAGGGAGAGAATCGAGCCTGTTTCCGTTATTGGGCTGCTAGGTTCGCACTTGGACCCTTAGATTGTGATCGAAAGGGCCCAATTGCAAAATGTTGCGGATAAAGGTCCCGTGCGCTCGCCCACTCGTCCTCATTCCATCAGATCTAGGTTTTCGCACATCTGGGAGAGAGCTCGTGAGCGAGGGAGCCCTAGGGTTGTGTTCATCTCCAAGCTGATCCCGCCGGCGATCCTCAAAACTTCCAAGCTGTGGAAGGGGACGGCTCGTGGAGATACCCGCTCCTTTGCAGCGGTCACGAAATCCAATCCATCTTCCACCATGTTCAATCGGGGTGGTCGCCGTGGTGGATCTGGCAGATTCAATGCGCGTCCGAATTTCCCTCCTAGCAGGCCTGAGGGAGGGTATCTAGATGGTGATTTTGAGCGTCCAAGAGCTGTCCATGCCCTCAGCGCTGGACAGCGTGAGCAGGTTGGGGGTCAACAGAGGGGGCGGGAGCCTGAGCGCAGAGATCTGCGTGCTGGTTTGACCTCCAACTTCAACAGATCAAGAAGCAATGAGCCAAATCGTGGATTTAGAGACTTCAGATCGACCAATAGTCTGGGTGCTATAGCTCCTCGTGAGCGTTCTGCAGGTGATGGAGGGAGGCGATTCGAGGCCAATCGGGATCGCTTCGCTCACCGTCCTGAGATGCGCGATGTCGAATCTGACAGCTCTGCTAACGAAAGAGGAGAGCAAGACAGAAATCAGGTTAGTGCAAGGCGTCCTCTCACTCCCAGTTTCTCTTCTGCAGTCGCGTCCAATGGCCAGAGAGATGGTGGTCAGTTTGGGCCGCGTGGCCAGACTGGGGAAGGAGGAGAGCGTTCGGAGGAAGGGAGGCAGGATTTTAGATCTGTCCACTTTCGGGAGAGCAGGAATCAGGTGCTGGATGTTGATTCTATTTGCAAGATCTGTGGTGATAATCATGATGTTAATTTGATTATGAATGAGCCTAAACCATGGGAGCTTGCGGCCCCCTTTGTGGGCGCAGCTGTGCCCAATGGTGGTTTCTTTGTCATTCCTGACATAAGAAACCCTGCTCCGTCGAAGGAAATCTTTCAAGCAATCGTGGAGGTTGTGCAAGGAAATGTCTCAGCAAGACAGATTGAATTGGAGTTTACGCAGTGGGCGGGAGGGAGATGCTCGTGGCGTTGGTATGCTAAGCAGATGTCTGCTAACAGATACCTCATGAGATTTCCAAGCTCGAGGGATGTTGATGCGTGGATCCACTTTGGGAGGATCAATATGCGCACGCTGCCCTCAGTGATCTTGAGGGTGGAGCACTGGATTCCTGGATACGGAGCAGTGGCTGAGCTAGATATGGCCTGGTTCCAGGTCAAGGGGATTCCGTTAGATAATAGGAATTGCCCCACGGCCTCTTATGCAGGAACACTTGTTGGCAGGACATTATCTGTCGACAGGCACAGCTTGAGCAATGTGGACTACGTTCGGATCCTCATTGGTAATCTGGATGTGTCGCTTGTTCCTCCTGTCGTTACAAATGTTAACATTGGTGCCTCGTTTTATGATATTGAGTTTACTCGTGAGATTGCTACTGCGAAGATTAACAAAGAAAGAATGCAGGCTGGGCTTGAGCAGTCAGGCCAAACCACTCCTGGAAAGAGTGTGGGAGGGGCTGCTCATACTCCAAAGAAACAGAAGACTGATGCTGGGACAGGGGTTGCTGCTGGAAGGACAGAACAGAGGCAGCCGCAGGGGGGTTTCATGCGTGATGCTAGAGCAGCGTTTGTGAATTCATCTGCTGGAGCTGCATTGGTTAGCAAGAAGGATGTTGATGCTGATAAGGGTAAAGGCAAGAGGAAAGTCTCTGAAGAAGTAGGTAGCATGGAGAGTGATGATGATGAGGATGTCTCATTTACTGGCAGAATTCAAAATCTGGGGTATGGTTCTTCTCTTGTTCCTACTGCGAATCAGTTTGGTGTTGGGCCTTCCTCTGAGCAAAGGGCCAATCCAGCTGTGGACCAGGTGGGGGTTGGGTCCTCCTCTGCCAGAGGGCCCCTCAAGCAGTAGATTTTTATGACCAGTACCTGGAGTATCTGAAGACTCCTAGAATTACATCTGGTGTGGTCGAAAATCCTGAGGAGCCGTTAAAGATGGAGTTGACTTATGAGGAGTTTCTGAAGCAGTTACTGGAATCTAACAGTGATAAGAAGAGTGTCTGGAGGCAGCAATTACAGCAGATCCCGGGAGCCAACTTAGGACCGTGGTGGAATCACCTGCTGAGTCTGAGGCCAGTGAGAGTGTTGACCTGATGTCTGAGGATGGAGGGGTTTCTGAAGAAGCTGAGGTGGGAAATCGTGTGCAGATATCTTCTATCAGGATAACTGAATTGTCTCCCAGCCCTGAGAAGACTGTTATGAGCTCTACTGTGGACAAGCCCTCTGTGCTTAATCTTCCTACTCCTGATCAGCCTGCTCCCTCTAGGGGCAGTGCGAGGATTCAAGCTGGCCCTCAGGCCAATGTCAATATTCTCAAGAAGGCCATGGATCATTTAGCTGCAAGGGATGCCAAGGAAGGTATACATGCTAATCCATCAACTAAAAATGCTTTTTCTATCTTGTCTGATGATAATATTGTGGTGAAAGCTTTGGAATGTGGAATTGATGTGTCTACTCTATCTTTAAAGTCTATAAATATGCTTAGAGATCTAGAATCTGCTAGGAGTTGCTTGGTAAATCAAAAGAGTAGGGTAACTGTGGAGGCAGTTTGCAATTTAAAAAATGTGGTTCCCTCTCCTGATAATGCTGTGAGTGGTGTTATTGTGGCTGAATCTCCTAAACAAGATGAGATTGCGGAAACAGGTAATGATGATGAGGGGTTTATTTCTGTGGTGTCTAAAAAAGCTAAAAGAAATGCTAGGAGGAAACAACCTGTTAAAAATAACAGGAATGAAGGTGTGCCCCTTGGTGGCACAAATATTCCCTCAAGGGTCAGCATCAACCACCCTTGGAGTGGTGTGGTGTCTGGACCAAGGACAAGGAGCAAAACAACCAGGTTATTATGATAGGTGCTTTTTTGAATAGCAGGGGAGTGGGGAAGAAAGGTTTTTCTTTTGCATTGAGAGATTTAATTAGAGAATTTGACCTTGATTTCATTGGCCTGCAAGAAACTATGAGGAAAAAACTGGATAAGTCTACTTGGAGGAAATTTGATCCTGATGGGTGTTTTAACTGGCTCTGGTCCCCCTCTGTGGGCAGATCTGGGGGGCTGCTTTGTGGCATCAGATCCTGTAGATTTGATGTTATAATGGCTGAGTCCAATAGATTCTTTGTGCAAGCTACTGTTCTTGATAAGAAAACAAATAAACAACTTAATCTTGTAGTTGTCTATGGAGCAGCTCAAGATGAGTTCAAAGATGTTTTCCTGGATGAGTTTGAGAGGGTGTGTGAGACCTTGTCTTTGCCTACTATTTTTGGGGGGGATTTTAATATTCTCAGATTCTCTCATGAGAAGAATAAAGATGGGGGGATCACAAGATTTTCTCACAGGTTCAACAAAATAATCTTTCAATTTGGTTTAAGGGAGGTGGATATGGCAGGTGGCCAATATACCTGGACCAATGGGCAAACTGATCCTACTTTGGAAAAATTAGATAGAGTGCTGATGAATAATGAGTGGGAATCTATTTTCCCCCTGACTACGGTTAAAAAAGTGCCCAGGTTCCTTTCTGACCATAATCCTTTGATTATGGATACAGGTGAGCCTATGGCTGTGAAGATAAAAGAATTTAGATTTGACAAATCTTGGATTGATCATCCTGAGTTTCAGCACAGAGTCTCTCTGGCCTGGAACTCCTTTGTGGATGACTCGGATAGTGTTAGTGTGTTTCAGGCAAAAATTAAGAAGGTTAAACAAAGCTTAAAAGGTTGGGGTGCTAATGTGAGGGGGAATTCCATGGCTAAGAAAAAGGAACTTTTGAGTGAGTTAGAGGAATTGGAAAAAATGGAAGAAAATAATATGTTAACTGGAGACCAATATGTGAGAAAAGGGTCAATACAAGAAGAATTGCTTCTCATCCTTGAAGATGAGGAAAAGTACTGGTTTAGTAGGTCTGCTCAAAATTGGTTGCTGCAGGGGGACTTAAACACTGCTTATTTCCATAGAATTGCTAATGGTAGGAAAAGGAATACTACAATGTATACCCTTAAATCCCTAGAGGGTGAGGTCAATGGAACTGAGGCACTCTTGGCCCATGCTACTGACTACTATAAAGTCTTGTTTGGGCATGGAGAGAAGAATGAGATTTTAATGAGTAGTGATGTGTGGAGGGAAGAGGAGAAATTGTCAAGGGAGGATGTCCTTGCCTTGGAATTACCTTTTTCTGAAAAAGAAATTAAGGATGCAATTGATTTGATGGTTTCTAATAAGGCCCCTGGTCCTGATGGAATTCCTGTAGAATTCTATCAGGCCTGCTGGCCCATAATAAAGAAGGAAGTTTGTCAAATGATCTATGAATGGTTTGACTCGGGGTTGCCTCTATATAGGTTAAATTTTGGCATGATTATTCTGTTACAGAAAAGTCCTGATGCTGATGTTATACAGAAAGTATAGACCTATTTGTCTGCTGCAAGTCATTTATAAAATCATGACGAAAGTAGTGACTTGTAGATTAGAGCCTTACATGTCCAAACTAATTTCTAAGTGTCAAAATGCTTTTATAAAAGGAAGAAATATCATGGATGGGGTGCTCTCTTTGCATGAAGTCATTCATGAGGCTAGGAAGAAAAAACAGCAAGGTGTGGTTTTGAAATTGGATTTTGAAAAAGCTTATGATAAAGTTGACTGGAATTTCCTCCTGAGAAGTGTGGAACAGAAAAATTTTAGTCCTCGTTGGTGCAGAATTATTAAGGATATACTGGAGAATGGTACACTTTGTGTGAAGATTAATAATGTTAGGGGAAGAGACTTTGCTAGTCATAGAGGGGTGAGACAGGGGGATCCCTTGTCACCCTTCCTCTTTAATCTAGCTGCTGAAAATCTGGCTAAGATGGTTCAACAAGCACAACATGCTGGCTTGCTGGTGGGGCTCACTCCTCATTTGTGTGAGTTTGGAGTGGCCATTTTACAATATGCTGATGACACAATCTTGCTTGTTCAGGATTCATTAGAACAGGTTACACATTTGAAACTGATTCTTTACTTGTTTGAGGCAATGTCTGGACTTAAAATCAATTTTGATAAAAGTGAAGTTATGATGGTGCTCAAGGATGATGTTAAAAAATTGGAATATGCCAACTTGTTTGGGTGTCAGTTGGGAGACTGGCCCATCAAGTATCTTGGAGTTCCTGTTAGTAGCTCCAGATTGAGGGTTTCAGAACTAGATGGGGTTGCTGATAAACTGAAAAAGAAATTAGATGGTTGGGTAGGTAATAACTCCTCTATAGGTGGTAGGGTTACCCTGATTCAGTCCTCCTTGAGTGGGACTGCTATCTACCTTATGTCTATGTATCTTCTCCCTCTGACAAACCTGGAGAAAATGACTAAAATTATCCGAAGTTTTTTTTGGCAAGGAGCAGGTTCAAAGAAAAAGTATTATATGGTGAAGTGGCAACTGGTGTGTAGACCTAGGAAGAAAGGAGGTTTGGGAATCAAAAATTTGAGGTTACAGAACATTTGCTTGATGTGCAAGTGGTGGTGGAGGTTGGAAAAGGAAGAGGGCCCTTGGCAAAATATAGTTAGAAATAAGTATAATATTTCTAATGGGATCTTGGCAATCAAACCTAGGCATGATGATTCCCCTGTGTGGAAGGATCTGCTTAAAGTTAGGAAGTACTACCTCTTAGGTAGGAAGATGTGTGTGGTGGGTGGAAATGATACAAGTTTTTGGTATGATGCTTGGCTAGGTGATAACCCCTTGTGTGTTACTTTCCCTCAGCTGTTTGATATTTCTCAACATCAGGATAAGTCGGTGAGAGAGATGTGTGAATCTGGGTGGGCATTTTCCTTTAGAAGATGGCTCAATCCAGCATTGCAAGTGCAGGTGCAACAGTTGAGAAGTGTGCTTACCACTGTGGCATTGGGTGAGGGGAGAGACATTCCCAAATGGAAATTTACTAGGAATGGGGTCTTCACTGTCAAGTCCCTTTATAACAAGATGTCATCTTGTGGGCCTGACAGATCTTTTAAACAACTTTGGAAAGCAAAACTCCCTTTGAAAATTAAAATCTGGTTGTGGTTAATTTGGCATAATGCTATTACTACCAAAGATAACATGATTAGGAGGAATTGGACTGGGAGTTCTCTGTGTAGGTTCTGCCCAGAGGAGGAGTCTATTTTACACCTTTTCTTCTCTTGTCCAGCTGTTAGCTTTGTGTGGAGCTCCCTGTGTAGAGCTATTGGAGCTACAGCCAGGCCATCAGGATTTACTCACTATTTCTGGTGGATAGCCAAAAATTTTCCCTCGAAAACTAATGTGCATATAGTTGGGATTGCTGCTTTGTGCTGGGCAGTGTGGAAACTTCGTAATAATGCTTGTTTTGAAGGAAAACTTATATCATCCCCTGTTGAGATGGTGTGTTATATGTGTGTCTTTCTGCGATATTGGGCAGGTTTGCAGAATGAGCAGGATAAGAAGATGCTGTTGGAAGGTGCTGACCTAGTGCAAGGTGTGGCTGTCAGGGCTTATGATGCAACTGCCAGAGGATCTGATAGGACAACTGCGAGTACCAGCCATGACGTTGATGATGAAGATGAGGAGACTTCGGGGTGATGCTACCCCCTTTACTTGAAGGAAAGAAAAGAAGCAGATGGCTCAGAAGACCGTTTTGGATTCGAGTTCGACTGAAAAACTGGTTCGGTTGTGGGTGGTTTTAAAACTCTGGTTCTGAGAATTTCTCCCCCACTGTGTTGTGGGTTGTCGTAAACTCTTAATTCAGTAGTACTTCTCTGGATTGTGTGGCTGGTGCCTTTTGTTGCTCGACTTTCCTTTTTTAGTTTTTGGTTCTGGTGTGTGGCTTGTAAGTAAAGATCTTGTTCTATTATCTCTGAGGTAATGGAATCCGGCTCCTCTCGGGGAGGCGTTATGTAAAACCAGGAGACGCTCAGGTATCAAAAAAATTTCAGGATACGTGCCCTGACATGATAATTATAGTCCCGGTGTAGGATATGCTCATTGCAGCATGACGGGTGGAAAATCTTGCACAACAGCTTGTCTTATGAGCAGTATAGTTATATAATCTGGGTCTATGCTCAACCAGTATAGCCATGAGATGTGCAGTAGTAACAGCCCAAATTATGTGTAAAAATTGCTGGAACTAATATGCTAGGGTTTGTAGATGCTGGAGTTGGAGCTCAATCTAAATTCTGATTTCAGCAATGCAAGAGACTAGCATGTCTTCTTTCTTTTGGTCAGCATAAACGAATGCTCATTTTGCGACCAATTACAGATCCTGAACTTGATCAAACTACATAGCATGGCTTTAATCATATTCATATTTTGGAAATTTATGTCAGCTCCTTGATGCTTAAGCTATTGATAGTACCGAGTAGTGAACTGTTAGGAAAACGTACAACAAGATATTAGGCAGATGCCACCGTATGCTAGTCAGAGTTCCATGTCAGGGTAGCGAACGTATATGATATATCAGGTCATTACACTGTCATTATAATATTTCCAACACCAGTAGTAATGTAAAAGGAAACAATCTCGAATGAACCTCTAAAGTATTCGCAGGCAGTAAGTATTGATTTCAGTTTTATCATGGTCAAACAATTGAGGCGAGGACCGAGAGAATACCTAGCTGCACTTTTTGAGGAAAGCACGCCTGTACTACTCTTTATCTGTGGCATCCATGCTGAAAAAGAAAAAAAATAAGTCGTAGATTGCATCCCCTTCTATACTTTTAAGCAAAAGTAAAACTAATAAGATATTGGCTTACTACAGGGTAATGATTAATTCTATTGTAGAGCCTTTTAGGCGCCAGACCAAAATAAGCTAAAAGCCATGGGGAGTTGAATCGTGCAGATATTTAAATTGTCTTCAAATCTCTCTAAAAAATATGTCTTCAGATTAATAGTTTTCAGCATTGTCTGTTAATTTGGGATCTGTATGAGGCGGGGCTTTAAGGATCCTTCATCATTAACAAATAACTTTGCATAATCTTGTATTATATTGAGGGATTCTTCTTAAGCCAATACTGGCGACCCGACTTGAACTGGAAAAAGAATGAATACCATAACAAATATAAGTACCTAACGGAACCACATAGAACAGGGGAGCAACCATGTCTGGAAATAGTGGCTTGCAATTCACAAGAAAGCTGCATTCAATACATGAACTTCTCTATGCATTTTTTTTCAATACAATCAAAATATATTTTTACATATCTCCAATTCTTTGTCACAAAGACATAGTACATGGCTATGTTAAGGAAATATATCGGTGTCAGCCTAGGATGCTTGTTAAGAAGACTGAATATCACCTCCTCTAAATAGCACTTCTTCCAAATCTTTGCTTTGCATGTTGTTGTGCTTTTTATGATATAATTTTGTTCTTCGTACAAGATGTTACTGCCACCAAAGGAAATGAGTTTGAAGACTATTTTCTCAAGTGTGAACTCCTGATGGGAATATACGAGAAAGGATTTGAAAAACCCTCTCCTATCCAAGAAGAAAGCATTCCTATTGTATTAACTGGCAGTGATATTCTTGCTTGTATTCGTGCACTTGAAAAGATTGATCAAGACAAAAATGCTATTGAAGGTTTGTTCTACACCCTCACTTGATCTGATGGATAGTATTTACAGGTCAAATTGTTACCACTTTCTTTTTGATAATAAGAGCTGGTAGATATTTCTTCATGTGTGCACGTTCACACACGTCGACTATATAACACTAGAAGGTTTTAACAATGCAATGCTGCCTCTTGTGATATGTAGTTGTTATAGCTGTTCCCACAAGGGAATTAGCTCTACAGACATCACAAGTTTGCAAAGAGCTTGCCAAGCACCTGAAGATCCAAGTTATAGTCACCACTGGTGGAACTAGCCTGAAGGATGATATTGTTCGCCTATATCAACCTGTCCATATACTTGTACACCTGGGCGAATTTTGGACCTTACGAAGAAAGGTGCTTGCACTTTGAATGGCTACAGTTACATTCATTCTAACCCTATCTGAATACAGTTACATTGCTTGCATTGTTTTTTAAATGGCTGGTTTTTTATGTTACATAGATTTTGGCACCTTATTCATGTAATTATCTGTTCACTTGTATTTGTATGTGCCTGGATTGCCAGTGCTTTTCTGTGCTAAAATTGTTTACGAACCCACTTTTTTTTTGCAACTAAGAAGTTCTTGCTGAGCCTGTTAGGTTCACAAAAAAAGCCATGCTATGAGCTAGACATTTTTGACTGAGTTAAACACCTGCTTGCTTCGTGGCCACACCAGTGGCAATACTCCTTTTTTGCCAATCACCACACAGGTTCCACATGCCAGTAAAGTGTGGAGAGATGCTCTTAGGCTAGCCAAAGCGTGGCTCCTATTTCGATATTCTAACCTAGGGATTTTGACAGGAGAAATCATGAAGTTTTTTGGTACACAAACCAAACATGCCATGAAGCATCCACGAGTCAGACATATTTTAATGTTTTCGGCAACATTCCCTGTTGTCAAGGAGTTCAAGGACAAAAATCTGCCTAAATCTTATGTCATTAACCTCATGGATGAACTTGCACTGAAGGGAACAACACAGTTTTATGCTTTTGTGGAAGAAAGGAAGAAAGTTCATTGTCTTAACACCCTATTTTCCAAGGTTTAACTTTGTTTCTTAATTTAGCTAGCCATTATGATCTCCTGCATAACATATAGGTAAATCCATTTTATGTCTATGCATACAGCTTCAAATAAATCAATCAATGATATTCAGCAACTCTGTGAATCGTGTCGAGCTATTAGCCAAAAAAGATCATGGAGCTTGGTTACTTTTGCTTCTACATCAATGCAAAAATGTTGCAGGACCACCGTAACAGAGTTTTCCATGATTTCCGTAATGGCAGGAACCTTGTTTGTACAGGTAAGCAATTCCGTGCCTTTTTTATTGCCAATTTTCCTTTTTATGAAATTCAACAAGGAACATTTTGTTTGGAGTTAAGAAACTTGCGATAGTTCATCTTTTCCCTCTCTGTGCTGTCTGGTCTGAGTTATTTGTGCTCTTGCACGATACACTACAAGTAAAATATTTGAGCTCTGTTATACATTCATGTATGCTCTGCAGCTGAAACAAATTGCACTGGAAATGAAAGCATTACATGAAGTTAAATCTAAAGTACATGTCAGTTATCAATGTCTCAGATTCTTAGTAATCACGCACTCACCACCAATTATGGAGTTGTAAATATGCATGTAATGGCACACACGGATCAGTTATTCATTTATGTTTAGTTGCATCCGTTATTATACATAGTTTTCAACATTCTGTTATTTTGTTTCTATCTTAACTAAATGGTTATGCATGGTAACTTTAAATATGGAGAAATTTAAAACTCAAGCTTACAAGAGATTCACTTGACTAAATATAATCGTATATTAATGCTGAAGGTACCTTGAACGTTTTCCTCTGTAAATTATGATGCAACATATTAATGAATAACCATTCATAATTGATAAAATATTGACATGAGAACATTCTCAGTTTGAACATTGAGATGAACAGTGGGCTCATCATAAGTGGCCAGCAAAATGCTTTTTAGACCTCTATGAATTTTCTCTTTGTATTTTCTTATACTCCGTAGTTGTTTGTGCCTGATCTGATTTCCATCTATATCTACATATCACACACAGTTTAATAGTTCTGTCTTTCACAGATCATATTGGACCAGAAGATTGATGAAGTAGGCACACTTTCTGCCAGAGTAGATGATCTTGAAGCTTGCGGAAGGTTCTCTATTTCTACAACATATGAGCATACACCTAGGGTAACATATTAGTAGAACCGTGAAGTCAATACAGCTTAGGAGTTCCTTTTATGTGTTAACTATTTAACTTGAAAGAACCATTCAAACCACTGGGTGGTTGCACGCATGCAACCCCTGTGGTGTTTGCATGGCAAATCTGACTAGGGCAGGTTAGTTCTTGCCTCGTGGGTTTATAGAAACATTGAGCTGGTAGAAACTTGTAGTAGAGACTTTATTTCCAGAAATTTGTGAGTTTGGGTGTTTTATGTACAATCTGGAATGTACTGTTATTTTTTGAATGAACAATTTTCGATAATGTTTGAATGTATGTTTCATTGTACAATCTACCGTTCAATTGCCTATCAAAGTGTTCAATTAGTGGCACTTTGCCAAATTGCCTCTAAAAGGTTTTAGTGGCACTTCGCCAAAGTGCCTCTAAAACATATACTTTTAGTGGCACTTTGCCAAAGTGCCACTAAAACCCTTTAGAGACACGATCAACCGGGGCACTTTCTCAAAGTGCCCCTAAATATGTACTTAGTGCACTAAGTACATATTTAGGGGGGGGGGGGGCACTTAAAAGTGCCCCTAAATATCTACCGTGTTGTAGTGTCTTCTATGAAACTCTCATCTTAGAAAAATAAACATCGAGTTTGTGTGCTCAGTTTCATACGCTCTTCTTTTTCTAAAACTATGTCAGACGTACAACACAAGATATTCATTTCTCTAAAATATGTATGTGCATTCCACTTGTGCAAAGTGGCAGAAATTACCCAGGACTGTCTCGATGACTTTTTTTTTTTGAGGGTACTGTCTTGAGGACTTGAGAATATAAAGCAAGCAACTATAAAAAGAGAAAGTTATAATGTCGTCCATGAATAATTCCTAGGCTGTGATGCACCTAGACGAAAAAAAAGACTTCATATGAGCACACAAATATCTATGAAAATAGTAGCGTGCAGTATTTGCTTATTATTGGCCTCCGGCGCCGTGTGCAGCTCCCTGATGAAGTCAATAGCACCATCTATGATGGATGCATCCTGTAAATCTGTAATGTAAGAGAAACGTTGGACTCATTAAATATCATTGCTTGCTTAAAAAAAATCTTTCATGCACTTTGCCGGCAAACTGCAGTTGCCATTCGTGCCGCAGATCATATCCGGTGGTCAAATCAAGAAAATAGATGAACATACAGCAAGTCCGGAGCCAGTTATACCTGCCGATTTCAGTCTGGCACCACAGATCGTAGATGAACAGACAGCAAACCGGGAGCCCACCTACCGATTCCAGTCCGGCACCACGGATCCGATAGATTCTCCTCCACGAACCAGAGCCCCAAATCAGCGGCCGGCTTCACCGCCGCGAGTCTCACAGTGTGACCGGGACGCGGGAAACCTTTGCGATTTCTGTTCTCTGGTCCACGCGCGGGGCATGTGCTGCCGTCCATCTCTCGGTGATGCAAGATAAGTGACAACGCCTGCCGTGGTTGCGCTCACCCCTGTCCGCAGAAGGAGGCCGAAGGAAGGGCGATTGAAGGAGGGCGAGGCGGCGGATGGGAGGTGCGGGACGACGGCAGGCGAAGAAGTGCTCGAGGCGATCTCACAAGAATCAGGGGCGGCAGAGCAATGGAGGCAGAGGGGCGGCGGCAGGATTCCATTGGACCAGCAAGTTCTGCTCGAGTGGAAGTGGTATGTACAGAACTGAGGCAACATATATAGAGGACGAGAGTCGAGAGGTAGTAGTATAGTAACGTACCATCATCGCTCACGTCCAGCGATTTGGTCATGATTACTGCCATTATTGGGGTTTGCATGAACTGCAAATTAAAACGGCCTTCACTGCGGGCCATCAAAGTCAATCACCAGCTGACGCTTCAGTTCAGCTTCCACGCCGCACCAGCTGCTGGCGACGCAGCGGAGATCGATGCGCTGCCGCTTTCGATCGGACGCATCCCGTGGTCTCCTTCCCTACCGTTCCAATCCAATCTTCTGTTTTTTTTTCTTCTCGATCTGAAGCACGTCGTGAATAACAGCGAGAAGAAATTCGAGTCGGCCACTCGGCCACATTGGATAGAAGTGGTTCTCAGATGGATCGGCACATTGAGCAGGTTAATGGGCTTTAGTGGATTTTCTTGGCCCAGTTTACCACAGAGATTCTACTTGATATGCAGAATAGCGTCTCCAGGGACAAGTGGCCCAGGTTGCGACTAAAGACGATCGGACGGACAGAAACACCGTTTGGCGCGATCGGACGGACAGAAACACCGTTTGGCGCGATCGGACGTCCAAAATTGCAGAGGGCGTGATGGTTCTCCTATTTGGCTCAGTTTTAATATCCCTAATAGTGTATACAATTTGAGTATTTGTATTCATACATGTTATTGTACGCACTATTTTATAACTTGGTTTGCATGGCAATGATATATGAGGCTCGTATTACATTTGTTTCCATTGTTCCATTTTTCTTCGCCTTGAATGTCCTCCTTATTATATGCCGATGATTTAAACTAGGCCATGGTAAAGGGAAAAAGAGTGTCTATAATACCTTGTAGTGTATACAATTTGAATATTTGTATTTGTACATGCTATTATAAGCACTCCTTTTCCCTTAGTTTGCATGCCATGATAAATGCTAAGAGATCAGATTCAATACGTGGCAGTGATACAAGGTCACGCCTTGTATTACTTCTTGGTATTGAGTTCGTACTTCTGGCAAGTGTTGGCAATGTGTTTATGAGGCTTGTTTTACATTTTGCATTGTTCCATATGTGTTTATTCTGACTGTATGTTACAATGAATTCTAAGGATGCCCTTTGGTGCATGATCACCTATGTGTTTATGAGGCTTGTTATCACTATGCACAATTTATGAGCTTATTTGGTCAATGATGATGACTTTGACACATGTATGCTTTGCTGATGCCTCACTGTCTCCACCAGATGGCCAACAAAAGTAAGAACCAGACACAAATAGATGTGCCATGTCTTTGCTTTTGCTGGCCCACCTGGTGTAGCAAAGTTGTGTATGCTTGTTGTGTCTCTATGTTCCCTGAGGCCAATGAGTACAGATCTGTGACTATAGATGTTATTTTGAATGTGCATGATCCCTTTAAGTCGATTATTAAAATGTGTCACCATATCATTGTAATGAGGGTTTCATACTATCTTGTGCAATGTACAAGCACATTCATTATGCATTACTCTTGGTAGTGTAGAATTACTTCTTGGATAAACATGGTTGTGCTTTTATTATGAGGCATTACCAGTTGTTCGTAGTTTGGCCCCAGTTTTACATAAATGTCTTCATGAAAGAATTGTTCCTTTTTAGAACCAATCTGCTTATATGCACATTTTGTAATTTCTGTTTCTTTTTTGCTTGATTAACAGGGTATTACATTCCCTGTATGCAAGAATAATTGCCCAAATGTTGATCCTTCTGCATCCAAGTTCGGTGTTGATGTATAAGAGTGTCACCTCAAGTCAGTGGTAAGAAAACAATTCTTCTTCTTACACTTGTATTATGTGTTGTGTTTTTATTATAATATCTAATTTTCATGTTTCTTTTTATTTCTGATGCACATGTTGTACCGTGCACTGCTCGGATAGCATTCAACAAGTTAGTAGGCGAGTGTGTGCTATTTAGTTCCCATGGCAGGAAGTACACCTTTCGTGTGTCAAAAGAACAGAGCAAGACCCGTTTGCATGGGACACAATGGGATCGGTTCATCGAGGAAAAGAACATCTCCGTGGGATGCATACTAGTGTCTTCCAAGATACCAAGGCCCACTATCTATGTTGTTATTATTGACGACTCCCAAGCTGACTCACTTTGCATTTCAAGCGAAGATGACTCAGTTTCAAGCGCAGATGACTCAGTTTGCAGCGTAGATGGCAGTTCTGATGATGAGATGCATGATGAGGATTCTAGCAATTCTGATGATGAGGCCCGTGATGAGGATTCTGACAGTTTTGCTGATGAGAGGCATGATGATGCCAACTTCGTATATGCCCAAAGATCCAATCTCGACAATCGCGAGAAGAACCGCCTGGCCCAGCTTCTACCCCTTGGACCCTATGTTGGGCTTCCTTTTGTGACTCGTTTCACCGTCACAAACTTGCAGCACTATACTATGGTATGTATCTATAAGACGACATTCTCTTTTTGCAAGTAAATTTCCAAGAACCATGAGAAGTTCTGCTAATATGGCATGTTATCTTTCATGCTTAGAAACCACTGAAGTTGATAGGGGAACACGCTGGCCTGAGGAATCATGGCAGGGTTGGCCTACGACTTAGAGCAGAAGAGCATGTCACCACCATTTCTTACAACAAGAAAACTGACAGTCGCATTATCCTCGACAAGCTGGTGTGGATGGTTTTCGTCCAAGGCAATAATTTTCATAATCAGCAACCTATTTTGATCATTGTGAGGGAGACCGATGACCCTAGGTTGGAGGCGGTCATTGAGATGGGGGTGATATAGAACTGGAGCAAAGGATATGCATTGTTGGTGAAGAGACTAGGCTGCTGGAGATCTAGGCCCATGAACTTCTTATTTTGTCTGGCTGGATTGTAATTTCGTTTGTTTCCTGGACTTGTTAAGGTTTAGTTTGTTTCGTAAACTTCTAAGGTATATTATCGCTGGTAGATCCCTCGTGCTAAAACCCGAGTAAAGATCAAATCGCTAATACTTCCTCCATTCCAAAATGTAACCCTTTTTAGAGAGCTAAAACAGTTTGCTAAAAAGGCTTATATTTTGGACCGGAGGGATTAGCTGCGAAAACCTCGAGCTTAGATCAAATCCCTCGTGTTGGTAGATCGTTCAACTCATCACTGCAGAACTCAACAAAAGCCTAGCAAGTCAACGGTCACTGAACTTCTCGACCTCGTCGCTATCGCATAAATACGACCGAGCACGGACCACACAACCTACCTTCTACGCCGCCGCCACAGCCCTCTGACCTCCCCCTCACTCTCGGCGCTGATTACTTCACGCCGCCACAGCCCCCTGACCTCCCCCTCACTCTCGGCGCTGATCCTCCCGATGGCATGCGGTGGTGTGCAGCTGGGGCCGTCCGGGCGCTGGTCCGCGGTGATCACACACAACGACATGCGGTGGTGGATGGGCACCTTCGACACGCCCGAGCTCGCCGCCCGCGCGTTTGACGTGGCGGTGTGGCGGTTCAGCCGCCCGCGCGCCAAGCTCAACTTCCAGGACGTCGAGAGCAGGGGAGTTGCCGAGTTCCTCGCCCCGAATCTGAGGATTGTGACCCGCAAGGAGGAGGAGGAGAACCGCCGCACGTTCGTGCAGCTGGGCATCCGCCGGGAGGACGAGGCCACGATGGAGAGGTTCCGCCGTGATCACCCAGATCTTGTACATGCGCAGTTGCGGCTCGACTCTCAGAGGGACGTGAAGATGCGAGCTCGTACGGATGCTGGCCCTCCACCATCATCGTCTCATCGTCGGATGAGGAGATGGACGAAGCATTCTCGGAGAGCCTTATGCAGGAATCCGATGACGACGAACTTGACGACGCATTCTGGGATGATGTGTAGTGTTTCACAGTGTGGAAGATGTTGAAACGTGTCAAAATAATCAAAATTTTGACGTTTTATGTGTTCTTTGAAGTTTGAACATTTCTTCCTTCTTATTTTGGGATGCAACTATAGTAGGATAATTATGGGCTACGAATTGCTATAAGGCCCAATAAAAAGTGCATGAAAGGAGAGGGCCCAAGAAAGTGCCATCGTGGCCCTAGTCTGGAAACAACCGCTCTTCCACTCACCACAGTAACCCACTAACCCTGGCATGCAGCACGCCACGCGTTCGTCACGATACTGTGAACGTGAAACGTGTCGCTTTAGTTCCGACGGCCAGTTATTGCTCCGTCGTGCATGCGGCTCCTTCGTTCCAATCCCCCTCCCGGTGTATAAATAGACGCACTCTTCAGTTCATCCTCTATATGCCTCCCCGCCTCCCCTCAAGCGAAAACCCTTTGACGTAGTAGGTTCCACCAGCGATCGTTCCTCCAGGCAGACATGGCTCCACCGGCGAAGCGGTCTGCTGCCCTCTTGTAGATTCCATTTCCGCTCACGTACCGCTGATCCGTTTCTGGATTCCTCGTGATTTCTTCTTTCTTAGATCCTTTTCAGAATTCCTCGTGCTTTCAGCTTTCTTAGATACATTTCTGATTTCCTCGTGATTTCATCTTTCTTAGATCCATTTTGCCTTTTAGATTAACATCAACTTCCTATCATGCAACTATCTACAGGGCACATGAAGCCGAGCAGACGGTCATCTTCAGCGCTCTGGCGAAGACGGTTGACATCCTAGAAGCTGAGCTTGAGAAGGCGTTGAGGCTCGCCTACGACAATATCAACAAGGCTCGCGATGCCAGGTTGGAGCAGGTGGCTCAGGGTGAAGCTTCCCTCATAGCGTTTCGGAAGTTGATGGATGATACGTCCAAGTTGAGGGCCAGCAACCTCGAATTGACCAAGCAGGTTGGGGAACTGAAGATCGGTTTAGCCCTGGCAGAGCAGAAAACTCTGATCACTCTCCTCGCAGCTGTGACTCCCCCAGGCAAGAGAGGATCCAGTGCCATCGGAGGATCCAGTCCCGAGGGAGGATCTAGTGCCATCGGAGGAGCTGTCGTCCCCCTACTAATGCTCTTTATTTAGCCCCTACTGCTACCCCCGTGCTTCTGATGTCCTGTTTAGATCGACAATCTCGTTGGTATCGTGTGGTTTCTATTAATATGTATTCTATGTTTATGTTCAACTACTATGTTTATTTTCTTAAGATAGATATAATTCGAATTCACAATATGGAGAAATAGATCAAAGAAGTTTCGATGGATCTAAGTGACAGAAGTTAAAAGGGTTACATTAGACTAATGCCGATGCAAAAACATATACCAAGCAGATAATTTGATTTCACAATATGGACAAATAAATGACAAAAAAGAAAAGGGATATATTCGACTAATCTGCGACGTTCTCGTGGAACAGAACTCGCCTCCAACTGGGCCAGGAAGAAAAATCCGCGACGACACATATAAGAAACATCTAGATGGACCGCGTCTTCGAGAGAAAATTCCACTTTTCAGCCATCCGCGACGGAAACCGCGCGACGTTATCAAAACGTGCCGCTCAAAACGTTCCGGATCGCGCGGAGTTTGGTAGTGCCTCTAGCTCTCCACAAAAGTATTGGAGTGTTTGGGTGGTTGGAGAGGGAGATCTAGGAGTTTTAAGTTTTCATTAATGGCTAGGAGAGAGAGTGGGAAAAGCTTGGGAATTTATGAGGTAGGGGAAGGCTTTAAATACCCCGCCCCAAGTGGCCGTTGTGCAGTCCACGCAGCACCGGAGGCTCCGGTGGTCTTTACATGCGCGCAAATGCGCATCCCATTTTCTTCATGTTGTATCCTGTAGGGCGGAGGCTCTGGTGGTTTTGGCAGAGGCTCCTCTGCGGCCTCCGCTCTTATCCACACGAACTCCATTTTGGCAGAGGCTCCACCGGAGGCTAGCCCCACAGTGGGGGTAGTGGAGCCAGCGGAGGCTCCGGTGGTTTCACCGGAGGCTCCGCCCACTGGATGTACACCGGAGGCTCCGCTGTGGCCTCCGCTCTTATCCACCCGAACGCCATTTTGGCGGAGGCCACACCGAACCCAACACCGGAGGCCTGCGCCTGGACAATGCTGGAAAATGAATGGGGCGAAGGTTCCGGTGGTTTCACCGGAGCCTCCGCTGCTTGCCAAAATAGCTCTTCAGCTTTGTTTCTTCGAGCTCTTTCCATTCGCAACAATTTTGTAACCCATAGAGATTGTATACTTGATGAACCTGGGCATTTTCATATATAACAATTAGACATTAGTCCAATAGGTATGTTTTCATTAATTATCAAAACGGAAGATGATCTTTCAATCTCCCCCTTTTTGGTAATTGATGACAACATCCCTATTTGCATAATTATAACACATAACATGGACGGAGCTCCCCCTAGAGATATGCCCCCTTCATGTTGAAAGAATTTAAACAATATGGATATCTAAACACATATGTAATAGTGAGCACACAACAAGTGATAGAATTAATGTACTAAGTTTACGAGCTCATATAATGCATATAACGAGGTTCACAACGCACAATAATTAAACAAACGAAGTTTCCAAATAACCAACTCTCTCAAGCAAGAAGAAAGATGCAAATCGAAAACACGCTTGAGAGAGATCCCATGCAAATGCCCGCTCCTAAGTAGATATCTCTCCCCCTTTGGCATCAAGATACCAAAAGAGGGAGGAGACTGATGATAACGTCCCGAAGATCACTCGGAGGAGTTATCCATGCTCGGAGGGCGGGCGCGGCGGTGAGAGCTGGTGACCTCTTCTCCAGGTTCATCATCAGACCACTCGATAAGATTGCCCTTGGAATCCTTGGCTTTCCACTTGTCCCAGTTGGTGATGCTAGGTAGCACGAGGGACTCCACAGATTCACCACCACCACGACGAAGTTGACGCTCTGCATGTGCTGTTTTGCGGTGATTAAGCTCCTTGTCATAATGAAGCTCCCATTGATGCTGATCAATCTTCTTGTTCACTCGGAACATTTTCTTGAGGGCCCTTGCCATCCACTTGAAGGCACTGTTAGAAGGAGGAGGACAAGAGGGATCAGCTTCCTCTTCTTCATCTTCCTCATCAACGATGACATGTGGCTTGGCCTTGCCTTTGCGAGGAGTAGAGGTGGGATGCACAATAGGTTCGGTGTGGTCCTTGATGAGAAGTCTCTTCGTGTGTGGGATCCAATTAGCATCATCAATAGGATCGTCCGGAAACTTGTTCTCCCACACATTCAAGATGATCTTCATGATAAAGTTCCCAAATCAAGCATTCTTCCTCTGGACGATAACATGCCACAACTCATTCCACAGATACTCGAGCACATCAAGCTTCTGAGTCAGACCGGCAAGCCGCTTCTCATGAATAAGAAGCATGAGATTCTTGAGGAAGCCTTGGATCTCATCGATGTTCCCCGCCTTTGGGTTGATGGTCTCTTGATAGATGCGGAGCATAACATCATAAGTGGGATAGAGACCTTTGACAAACCCAACAACAAATTTCTTCCAGTGATACAAAGGGGTGAGTTGATCCTTGGAGAGTGATTGAGTATTGGTGGCATGAACACGGAACCATCCACTGTCAAACTCCTCGCCACCGGCAAAAGGTCCATGATCCGGGTATCCTCCAAGAAGAACCCCAACTTCAGACAACTTGATAGTCAGTTGTTGTCCCTTGGTCATCCAAATAAGATGACGCTCTGTCTCATTGGTAAGGTGCACAGTGGCCAAGAACTCACACATCAATACTTCATCATAATATTGTTGGACTTGCATAATGGGATCAAGACCAAGTGCATCAACAATCTCTAGTTCCTCTCCAAAGTACTTGAGATTCCTCTCCATATGACCAAAATTAATAGCATGTTGTTCTCCTTGGGCTTCCTCATCAAGATCTCATGATAAATTTGGCTTTGAAAGACGGTGTGGAATCGAGGGTCCTTACCCCGCAACTGTGGCATCAAGCGGCTGCGTTCAATAATATATGGGTTCTCGCGATGTTGTGCCAAGAACACTCCCTCGGGCATTTGAGAATATGATTTTTCCTTGCGAGGCAAAGTATTCTCGGGAGCCAGGAATCTCGTCCTGCGCTTGGGCTGAGATGGGTCCAATGTTTCCTCGATTTCATCAACCCATGGAGCCTTGCGACTAGCCACTCTCTTGGTGCGAGGGCCCTTGCCCTTGCCCTTGGACCCGGAGGCATCTATGAAAGAAGTAGCAAGAAAAGCATGAAGAAGAGGAATGCTCAAGTTTATGTGACGCACAAATCCAAGAAACAAAGATATGAAGAACATTAGAGATGAACAAAAAGGGGTAGGGCACATGAATAAATTCACCCTAAGAACCAAAGTGATTCAAACCTAATACTCAAAATCTAGGTTTCTAGGTTTCGTACTCGTGATTTCCTACTCCAAAACCTACATCCACGCATCTAGATGTGAAGAACATGTGGCTCCTAGTACTTACCCATCCATCAACTAGATGGGAGAGAGAGAGAACATACATACCCGTATCCATGGTGGAAGGTGAGGAGGAAGAAGATCCCGGAGCGGTCCAAGGCAAGGAGGAGGACCTCCCGGTGGTCGAGCACCCTTCCTGGCGGCGGAAAACATGGAGGGAGGCGGCGGTTTGGAGGAAGAAGAAGGGGCGAGTGGGGGAAATAAGATCTGAGATCTAGTTGACCCCGCTCGCCCTGGGTCTTATCCCGCAAAATCGCAGCGGGCGGAGCCTCCGGTGGTTTCACCGGAGGTCCCGCCTCCATCTGTCCATGAAGCGCACGTGAAGTGCCAATCCGCTGGGAAGCGGAGGTACCGGTGTCCGGTGGATAGGCGCAGCGGAGCCTCCGGTGGTTTCATTAGAGCCTCCGCCGGACCTAGTTTTCGCGCGCCGAGATAAGGAAAACGAGAGCATTAAGATAGAAATAATCTTTTGGGCAAAGGAAGCTTGGTTTGGAAGATTGTAACTGTCATACGAGAGACATTACTCGATGGGGGTTCGCAAGATGCAAAGAAATAAAAGCTGAAACCCGTACAAGTTGTCAAGAGGAAATAGGATGTGTGTGAGAAAGCAAAAATAAAAACAACTCCAAGAGACGGAGGTCGGTGGCCGAAGCCACCATTTTTGAGTGTGTACTTTGGCACCACAAAGATATATCTTGGGTCCAAGAGTACTACTCACAATTGAGCACAATAAGTCACAAATTGACTAGATATGCAATGATGAATTGATTTTTTGCATAATAAGAGGAGTGTATACTCATGAGTTGAGTGACGCTCCCCATATGTCCATGCCTACATCCAAATCTAATATCATGTATAATGAAGGTACATATGCAAGGTTCCAAGTGAAGTTGGAAGAATCGATGACATTTAGTTCATTCCTCAAAGCTCGAAATCTTGGTTCATCAATGGCCTTCGTGAAGATATCGGCAAGTTGATCCTTGGTGGATACATATGAGAGATCAATATCACCCTTCTCAACATGATCCCGAATAAAATGATGACGGATCTCAATGTGCTTCGTCTTGGAGTGAAGAACGGGGTTGTAGGCGATCTTGATAACACTCTCATTGTCACAAAGAAGAGGCACCTTGTCAAAATGAATAGCATAATTCTTCAAGGTTTGCCTCATCCAAAGTAATTGGGCACAACAACTTGCCGCGGAGATATACTCAGCCTCGGTGGTGGAGAGAGCAATACAGTTTTGCTTCTTTGAAGACCAACATACTAAGGAGCGGCCAAGGAATTGCCCCCCCCCCCACGATGTGGACTTCCTATCCGTCTTCTCTCCCGCATAATCCGCATCTGAATACCCACTGAACTGAAAGCTTGAACCCTTGGGATACCAAAGACCAAAATTTGGGGTATGAACTAAATATCGAAAGATTCGTTTCACCACTTCCAAATGACTTTACCTTAGAGAGGCTTGAAACCTTGCACATTTACCTATGCTATACATTATATCTGATCTAGATGCACAAAGGTAGAGAAAAGAGCCAATAATGGAGCGGTATACCTTTTTATCTACCTATTTACTGTTGGGGCCGGGTTTCAAGTCAGTGGTTGTGGACATGGGAGTCTTCATAGGCTTGGCATCATGCATATTGAATCTCTTGAGAATGTCTTGAGTGTATTTGGCTTGTTTGATGAAGGTTCCTTCATGATATTGATTCACTTCAAAGCCAAGGAAGAACTCCAATTTTCCCATCATGGACATCTCAAACCTATCGGTCATAAGCTTGCAAAACTCCTCATTGAACAAGGTGTTAGTAGACCCAAAAATGAGGGCATCCACATAGAGTTGGCATATGAATAAGTCACCTCCAATCGTCTTGGTAAACAGGGTGGGATCGATTTAACCAACATTAAACCCACGATCTACTAGAAACTCTTTAAGGTGCTCGTACCACGCTGAGCTTGTTTAAGTACATAGAGTGCCTTATCGAGTTTATAGACATGATCGGGGTGGTTGTGATCCTTGGAACCCATAGGTTGCTTGACGTATACTAACTCATTGATGGGACCATTTAGGAAAGCACTCTTAACAACTACGGGGGCAAAGGTTTCACCAAAGTCAATACCTTCGACTTGAGAAAACCCTTGAGCCACCAATCTTGCCTTGTTACGAATGAAAATACCATCTTTGTCTTGCTTGTTCTTGAACACCTATTTAGTGCCAATAACATTCTTGCAATCCTTGGGTCTTGGCACTAACTTCCACACTTTGTTGCGCTCAAAGTTATTGAGTTCATCATGCATGGCTTCAAGACAATCTTGATGTTCGAGTGCTTCATAGACCTTCTTGGGTTCAATGAAGGAGACAAAAGCACGAGCCTTGCTAAAATCCTACAATTGCCTCCTAGTGACAACTCTTCCACGAACTTGACCAAGTATCTTGTCCTCCATGTGACCCGCTCGATCAAGATTCTCTAGCCTTCTCTTTGCTCTTCGAGCTAGCATCTCCTCCAAACATTCCTTGGATATAGATTGAGAATCACCTTCTTCATCGGAGACTTGTCCATCTTCATCTTGTCCTTGATCAACAATAGGTGAAGGATCACCACTAGGTTGAGCTTTCTCAACAATATAGAACCTTGATCAAGATTAGGATGAGTAGCTTGGCCTTTATCATTAGCTTGGACTTGATTGCTCGTTTGACCTTGATAATTAGCTTGAGGGATTCGTGCATGTTGTTGGGTAGCTTGATCATCAATGGGTGTAGTCAATGCTCCACTTGAGTGGGGCATAGTCCTTCTCCCTCCGTCATCCGGTAACCCTCATTGGGGATTATTTTACCAATCCCCATTATTCTTATGACGATGGGAGGAATTGCATATCCTACACCATGATCTATACGCCCCCTTGGGAGCTGTTATCCTCGTCAAACACCAAGTCTATAGCTTATTCAACTTGTCTATTGAACTTGTTGTAGACTCCATAGGCATGAGCATTTGTGGCATAGCCAACAAAGATGCCCTCATAAGATTTGGTCTCAAATTTTGACAACCGTTTACCTTTTTTGCGAATGAAGCACTTGCAACCGAAGTCCTTGAAGTAAGATACATCCGGTTTCTTGCCCGTGAGAATCGCATAGGGAGTCTTGTTCAAGATCTTGCGAAGATATAACCGGTTGGTAGCATGACACGCGGTGGAGACGGCTTCGGCCCAAAAGTTATAGGGAGAAGAGAACTCCGCAATCATGGTCCTAGCCGCATCCATCAAAGTCCGGTTCTTTCTCTCCGCAATACCATTTTGTTGAGGGGTATAAGGAGTGGAATATTGATGAGCAATGCCCTCTTCACTAAGAAAACCCTAAACGGTGTAGTTCTTGAACTCCGGGCCATTATCACTCCGGATGGCTAATATGGAAGCATTGTGTTGGCGCTCCACTAGAGTGATGAACTCGATGACTCTCTTTTGAGTTTCACTTTTCTTATTGAAGAAATACACCCAAAAATATATTGAATAATCATCCACAATCACCAAGAAATACTTATTTCCTCCAAGACTATCATAAGATAGTGGACCAAACAGATCTAAGTGAATGAGCTCGAGAGTTCTTGTGGTGGAAATAGTAGTCTTGGTTGGGTGAAGTTCTCCGTGTTGCTTCCCAAAGGCACAAGAGCTACACACACGATCTTTAGAAAACTTAGCCTTGGTTATACCTAGAACATGATTGCCACTTTGAAGGTCATGCAACATCCTCATATTGGTGTGGGCTAACCGGCGATGCCAAAGCCAACTCACATCAAGTTTAGCCATTAGCATGTCTGATGGAGGGATAATAACACGGTAGGCCAACTCCAAGGTGTAACCCGGCCCAAAGGACGCTGCGCAAGACCCGGCTAAGGATAAAGAAACTTCAGGAAGGCCTATCTTTGTAGGCCCTGTAACCCGGATTGTGGGTTACGATAAGGAAAGTTAGGGTTTGTATGCCGTGTCCGGGTAGGATTCAGGGGTACGCCTTGGAGGGCAAGCCAGGGGGTACGGGTGCTTTATAAACCGACCCCTAGGTCTAATTGAGAGAGATCCAAGAGTTTTAGTAGTCTCGCCTAATATCGAGTATCCAGTGTAATACGAGAGTTGAGTTGCTATATTGAGATCGGAGACTCGGCGACTTGATTGCCGGCTACCAGATCGATTATTATCATGTTTTCCTCTGAGCTAAACCCTCTCCCAAACGCCTGTGTCGTCTTGCCCCAAGATCAGTTACCCCCGGTAACGTCTGCCGTGATTATCCCACGACAGTTGGCGCCCACCGTGGGGCCTGCGTCCAAAGGTGTTTACATCACGGGAGAAGCTCGGAAGAACATGGAGAACCTCGTCGTCGGCGAGATCTACATCGACCACGAAGGAGAGAAGATGGTGGACGATTCCGGCTGGGGGCCAGAATCGGATCACCTCGAAACTGGATCCGTCGTGACAATCGGCCGGATCAGCATCTTCATCGGTATGGTACGTACATCTGGTTTAAAAGGACAATATCATGTGCATACTACAGGAACTTATAATAAGGACGAAAAGGTACTCAAGCAAGATGTGAACTCGGTTTCCTCGGCTGTTCCGGGATACTTGAGATGGGCGGAACAAGAGATCACATGGAGCAGAAGAGATCACCCGGAAAGAATAGAGCACCCAGGAGTCTTAGCATTGGTAGTCGCACCACAGGTTAATGGTTACGAGTTAAAAAGGGTCCTGATGGACGGTGGAAGTAGCATCAATATCTTGTACTGGGAAACTTTCTCGCGCATGGGGCTCAAGGAGTCTCAGCTACAGAAGAGCTCAACAATCTTTCATGGAATAGTGCCGGGTCACTCGGCATGCCCCGAAGGAAAAATCGCATTGGAGGTAGCTTTCGGAGAATCAACGGATAATTATCGAATTGAATGGCTCACGTTCGAGCTGGTCAAATTGCGCAGTCCTTATCACGCGTTATTCGGAAGACCGGCTTACGCCAAATTCATGGCCAGGCCGTGTTATGTGTATTTGCAGCTAAAGATTCCGGGTCCTAAGCAGATCATCACCATACATGGAAGCCGGGATATAGCGGCCGAGTGCGACGAAGGAGATTCGGTAATGGCCGAGCAAGCTTGCAGAGAAGAAGAACTCAAGTATTACCGATCTCAAGTAGATCCGGATGATAGAACATCATTGAAAAGGCCAAATACTGAAGACGAAAGAGCGAAATTCAAGGCAGCACAGGACACCAAGATGATAGCTTTTGTCGAAGGTGATCCCACTAAGCAGTTTACTATAGGGTCTAACTTGGACAGCGAACATGAGAAGGCACTTGTGGAATTCATTCGTTCGAACGCGGACGTATTCGCCTGGACACCCAGCGACATGCCGGGTATCCCTACAGAGTTGGCAGAGCACAGTTTGCATGTAGATCCCAAGTCCAGGCCTGTGAAGCAGGGCTTGAGGAAGATGAATGAGGAAAGAAGGAAAGCTATAGGTGAAGAAATTGCTCGGCTATTGACAGCCGGCTTCATCATGGAAGTATTTCACCCGGATTGGTTAGCAAATCTGGTGCTAGTGATGAAAAAGACCAATGAGTGGAGGATGTGCATTGATTTTACGAGTCTCAACAAGCATTTCCCAAAGGATCCGTTCGCACTACCAAGGATAGATCAGATCATAGATGCAGTAGCTGGGAGTGACCTATTATGCTTTCTGGACGCTTATTCCGGATATCATCAGATTAAGCTCAAGAGGGAGGATTGGGAGAAAACATCGTTTATAACCCCTTTTGGGGCCTTTTGTTACAAAACCATGACGTTTGGATTGAAGAACGCTGGCGCAACTTATCAACGGTGTATTCAGAAGTGCTTCGAGGACCAAATTGGACGCAACGTCCATGCTTATGTGGATGATGTGGTTATCAAGACCAGGAAGGCAGAAACATTTATCGATGATCTAAAGGAGACGCTCAAGAACTTAAGGAGGTATCAGATGAAGCTTATCCCGACAAAGTGCGTATTCGGAGTTCCAGCCGGGAAATTACTCGGCTTTATCGTTTCCGAGAGAGGAATTGAAGCAAACCCGGACAAAATCAAAGCTATCCAAAGTCTGAAAAAGTCGGAGAATTTGAAGCATGTTCAAAAGCTCACGGGCTGCGTAGCAGCCTTGAGCCGATTTATATCAAGACTCGGAGAAAAGGCAATACCCTTGTACCGGCTCTTGAGGAAATCCGACAAATTCGTATGGGATCAAGAGGCGGATGAGGCGTTCGAGGCACTAAAGAAGCAGCTATCTGAAGCACCAGTATTAGCGGCCCCGGGTCCTAAAGAGCCTATGTTGCTATATGTGGCAGCTGGCCCCCGAGCCGTCAGTGCAGTAGTGGTCGTGGAGCGAAAAGAGGATGGGAAAGGTTATCCAGTCCAGAGGCCGGTTTATTATGTCAGTGAGGTATTATCAGAGGCAAAGCAGCGCTATCCGCAGTGGCAAAAGCTGGTTTTCGGGGTCTTTATGGCCAGCCGGAAACTGAAGCCGTACTTTCAGGAACACCCCATAACAGTGGTTAGCTCAATACCAATGTCGGATATCATCAGAAATTCGGATGCGACCGGAAGAATAGCCAAATGGGCGATTGAAATGGGGGATTATCACATCAGCTACGAGCCCAGGTCAGCAATCAAATCTCAGGCTTTGGTTGATTTCGTTAATGATTGGACACACACAGGCATGACTACAATGGCTCCAAACTCCGAGTCATGGATCATGCACTTCGATGGATCTAAGCAATACGAGGGATCAGGAGCTGGAGTGGTGCTAACATCACCCAAAGGAGACAAATTGAGTTACGTACTACAAATTCACTTTGACTGTTCCAACAACGTGGCCGAGTATGAGGCCCTATTGCATGGCTTAAGGGTAGCCAAGGAGATGAACATTAAGAGGATACGATGCTTTGGAGATTCGGACCTTGTGGTACAGCAGGTGTCAGGAACTTGGGATAGAAAGTATGCAACCATGGCAGCATACCGCATGGAGGTTGATAGGGTTGCAGGATGCTTTTCCGGGTATGAGGTGGAGCATATAGACAGAAGAAAGAATGAGGCAGCAGACGCCCTCGCTAGACTCGGCTCGCGCAGAGAGCCGGTTCCACCTAACATTTTCCTCGACGAATTATGGCGACCATCAGTTAAAACCGAGTCAGAGGAGGAACTGGCAAATCAAGACCCGGATTTGGGACTCGTGGCCACTATACGTGTTATTCCCGAGTGGACAGAACCGTTTTTGGCCTACCTATCACGAGGCGAGTTACCACAGCAAGAGGGAATAGCACAGTTGTAAACTCAAAGACCCGGCCTTGATGCCTATGAGTTATAAGGGCCGATTACTCGCAAACGAGTAAGGCTGCAATCTTATAACCGGACAAATGAACCAAATTTTCTTGACTTTTCTTACTTAAGCTCGATGTGACTCGCACTAAAATGGCATGATTTGATCGCTTACGATTACAATCAGCCATGAAGCCCAACGGGACTTGGTTGACCCTGTTTTCGTACAGATGTAGCAACATGATATCCATGCGAAAGCCGGCTTATAGTACAAGATAGTCAAAATGGTCATCTAAACCACAGGTTATGCAGAGTACAAGGCTAATAGCCGGAAACTCAACGATTATTAAGCATAACTTCAAAACATATGTGAAACGGCTCTGGGCTTTTTGGACTTAGCAGCAAACAATGCGTTCTCCTTGAAAGATCACGTATCCTAGACTCGGAAATCCGGGTCCTGGGGACTCGGGATCTTGAAAGCGAGAAAAATTGCTTAGTTGTTAAAGCTCAAAAAATCCAAACATCCGAGTCTTGGGGGCTTGGGGACTTAGAAGCAAGTCCGCTTGTCAACACCCATGAAACCCGGAAACTGAGTCTCACAAAAGGAACAATAAAGAAAGCCGGATATCAAGAGCAAATGAGTGCAAAAGTGGATAAATTTAAAAAGCCAGAAGAGGCATAGAGTATATCAAGACCTTAGCGTGCATTACAAAATCCCGGTAAATGATATGAAAGGTGCACAGGCGCACCATCCAAAAAATAATTGTTTAAACGGCACATCGGCCGACTGACGCATGAGAAGTGGCATCAAGTACTAGGTATCACTCGGCGTCCATCTTCGCCTTACCCTTGCCATCATTTGTGGTAGCAGCAACATCCGGGTCAGCAGTGCCGGCTCGCGCAGGAGGAGGAACGGTTGGTGTGGAGGTAGCGGGCGCAGAGTCGGCTTCGGCCTTCTTCTTGGCAGCCTCCTCCCTAAACTTAGCAGCCTCTTCCTTCCATCGGGCCAGCATGTCATACGGCTCGGGAATATCCGACTTAACCGCTTCACCAGCAACGTCATAGGCAGGGACGATGGAGTCAACATCCAAACCGTCAGCAATTAACGGACCTCCTTCTGGATGGCTTTGAAATCCTTCACGGAGAACTTGGATCCATCAAGCTTGAATTCCGGAAACCCGCCCATAAACTTGGCTGGATCGAGCTTAGGAAAGTAAGCCTTAGCAAGCGCAAGCCCCCGGGTTACTCCAACCCGGCAGGACGAGCGCTTCCAGTGCCAAATCCACTCGGGAACAGTGGAGCATGCGTCCAACATTCTGTTCAGGTCAACATGTCCTTTACCCGGCCACCGTATTTCTTGAAGGATCCATCTCGTTCCGGCGCATAGTTGCCGGATAACGCTCTTGATAGTTTTCAGCTTGGCAATATCGTCCTCGTCCGGCATCACTTCATCCGGACCTGCAGAAAGAAATGAAAACATGAGTAAGGAAACTACGGCTATTTATCAAAAAGGCAACCCGGATTAAGAATCATACCAAGCAAAGCACGATACGTATCAGCAATTTGGACAGAGAGCCCTCCTCCTATACTTCCTCATTATCTTCCCACTCCTCCTGGCTTCAGCCTCGGCCTCCTCACGCAGAGTCACCTCCTTTTCGATGAGTTTGGTGGCCTCTGCCAGTTTCTTATCAGATTGAGCTACGAAGGACTGCATGGATGCAAGGAAAGATTAGCGGGGTAAAGGGGCAAGCTATCAGTCGGTTATACCGTAAAATTCCAAGCAAATTGTCGATCAATTCACTCGGAACTTGGGGACTAGATAAGGACACAAGCAGTGTTGTTCGGGTTTACCTCGTGTTTGCCTATTAAAGCCCCTAAGATATTCTCTTCATCAGCCCTCAAAGTGCGAAGGGCTTCAAGCATCTGGGCGAACGTTAGGTCTTCAGGTCGGACACCAGAAGAACCGGCAGCCTGCTCGCCTGGTTGGGGAGCTTTCCCCGACTTTGGGGTCGAGACCCGGACAGTCTGGGTATCCGGGTTAGGAGAACCCATCCTTGTGTCCAAAACCTCGATATCTTCGTCCACTGGCTCAGATGACTCCGGAGACTCGGTGTCTTGGTGAACTGGATCGCCCAAGGGATTTTGCTCCTGGTTGTTCTCAGTGTTGCCGCCGGTCGCGGCGTCTACGTTTTCAGTCGGCTCCTCTGCCTCCCGGTTATCCGCCTCCACATTTTCCGAGTCACTAACTGTGACTTGATCGCTAAAGGAAGGGGAGAAGAGCAGTTAGCAGTAGCAATTGAAAGATATCAGGTATAAAAAGATATCGTATAGTAAAGACTCACCCGGCGTTTACAGCATAGTCGGGCGGGAGTTCACTGCTGGAGGCGGATGAAGCCACCAAAGGGACCGGTAGTGGAACCCGGAATTGCCCCGCGAGTGGGTGTTTGGGAGATGGATGACGCTGAAGAGGTTTGGAGGGTTGAGGTGGAGGAATACTGGCCTGGTGGGCTGAGGAAGTGGGAATGCCAGGGTTAAGGGGATCGTCGCCCGGAGAACTCCGGGTCACCCTACGTTTGGCTAGGGCAGGATCCTTCAAGTATGATGATTGTGACAGCTGTTGGTTAAGTTCACGCATGGTATCGAAGGAGTAAGGCTTAGAAGATATAGAAGAAAAAGGAACCTTGGAAACCACTCCTCTGGCCTTCCTCTTGGCCCCAACTGTCGCTTCCTGATCGGATTCGGTGGCCTCCGGGTCGTCCTCCTCTCTTTCTTCTTCGTCCTCCAGCCCTGAAGATCGAGTATGTATCGATGGAAAAGAATTAAGTGGAAAGAAAGTGACACAAATAAAGATGGCGCAAGATTCGGATAAGCACCTTCATCATCGTCAGCCGGCTCGTCCTCTTCTTCCGGGTCTCTGGAAGGGGGGAGGTTTCAATTCGCCAGAAGGGGTCGTCAGCCTACGACCAAGAAAACGAAAGCAAAAATTAGAAGCTGTATCAAGTCAAGATGTTGAAATAAGTTATGAGTACCGGATCTTACCGTCGGGGCCGGGTTTTCCCGAGTGAACGGAGGTAACCCGGCGATATTTCTTATCACCTCCAACTTCTCCGTCAAGAAACCCTTGATGATCTTGTTGGTGTCGCCGGTTGCAAAGTTCTTGGTGGAGTATCGGAGTGCGTCTGTGGTATGCCCTGAGTACTCGCACATCAACTTGGCGCGGATAGAGTTGGGTTGGATCCGGAAATCTACCCACGTCTTCACCAAGTTGAGCCCAAGAAGACCTTGGGCTGAGAGAACAGCTATCTTAGCCAGCAAAGGCTGGATCGCCTCCCTGTCCGAGTCAGGGGCGAAGGTGTTGAAAGACTCGGCAGGCTCGAGGAGGCCCTCCGAGTAACCCGGCAACTTCTTCTTGCCGTCTGGGGAGGTGTCGTGGCAGTAAAAGAAAGATAATTGCCAGTGTTTGACGTGGGAGTTTAGATTGAGGGTTGGCATCGGTGAATTCTTGCGGCGTTGGATAGATACCCCGCCGCAAGTGAGAAGTGCTCCGTCACCGCTTTCGCGGCACGGCTTGCACTGGAAGAGTTCGATAAACAGAGCCAAACTTGGCGAAGTGCACAAGTATGACTCGGATAAAACAATGAAGTGAGTAATATTCAACATAGAGTTAGGCCCTATGTCGAATGTCCTGAGGCCGTAGTGGTTCAGGACCTCACGAAAGAAAGGATGACCCGGGGGACGGAATCCCCGGGTCACATGTTCTACGAAACAGATTACCTCGCCGTTAGCGGGTGTGGGCCGGGTCTCCTCACCGGGCGCCCTCCAATGAATGTCCTTCTGAGAGGGGAGAACCCCCAACTCAGCCAGCTCTTCCAGCTTAGCCTTTGTGACTGTGGATCGCCCCCAATTGGCGGATATGGTTTGGGTAGTCTTCGCCTGGGCCGGCTCTTTCCCTTGCCTTTTGGGATCCATGGGGTCGACCTGTAAACACAAGGAAAAAAGATACAGGAAGTAAGACTCGGAAATACTGGACTATCCGGGTATGCATCTAGAGTATCAAGAAAGTATGAAAGCTAAGAACTATCCGGGTATCACATCATGGAGTGAAGATTGCGAGGTATCCGGGTATTAAGTACAACTATGGATATTATTGGTCACTTACGTATTGAAAGGTATTTGGGGAAGACGGATGGTTGCCCATGTATCTACTGCAAGCAAAATAGCCGGAAAAGGAGGATTTTCCGGGTGTCAATGTTATGCGCGGAAAATTGAGGTGAAATGGATCTAGATTGGAAAACTTGCGGACGATTCTACGAAGAAATTGGTGATTAATAATGGTAGGAGGATGGGGTGTAATCGTCAAACAGGTTGTTAAAGGAGTTAGCGAGCGTCAAATCGATCTAATCCGGTGCAAGAGGAAAGACGGCCCGCGGGTTGACCTAGATCGGATCTGAGGTGAATCGAAAGATTGCGGAGCTAGCTTAATGAATACTTACTGGGAGGAGCTTGAATCTGGCGTGACGGCGGCCGATGTCGCGGTCTGGATGCCCCCCTGCAACCCTTGATGAGCGGAATGAAGGCGCGGTGGCGGAGTTTGGCGGCGACGCGGAACAGCTCAAGGGTGAACGTGGCCGGCGGCGGCCTAGCTGCGATGGCGGGCTTGAGATTCTTGTGGAATTACAGAGCGCAGAAAATGAGGAAGCAAAGGAAGGGTTGGAGTGAAGCGTTGGGATCTAAGTTACCCTATGGGCTCTATTTATAAGATGCGGGCGGATAAACCTATCCTAACGGGCGGAATCCGAAAATTTTGGGGATAACGGTCATCTGAGCGGATTTCTCGGGATATGCTTTAAGTGTTGAACGTGGTATCTGGGCAGAAATAAGCAGTAGGTATTCTCCGCGATATCAGGGTTAATTATCGAGTGAAATAAGTCGGGCTTTTGGCATTTTTATTAGGGTTTAGACCTAGAAAGTTAAGACAAGTACTTGGAGAAAAGCCGGGTTACTATATGGCCACCATGGAGTTAGGCCTAGCTATTTATCAAAGCACCTTAACCCGGCCTCCATACACTTGTGTGTTTGATATTTTTGCAGGGAATAGCACGCGTTTCAAGGAAGAATCCGTGAAGCCCAAGCTATTCTGGGGACTACTGATGGAGGGATAATAACCCGGTAGGCCAACTCCAAGGTGTAACCCGGCCCAAAGGACGCTGCGCAGGACCCGACTAAGGATAAAGAAACTTCAGGAAGGCCTATCTTTGTAGGCCCTGTAACCCGGATTGTGGGTTACGATAAGGAAAGTTAGGGTTTGTATGCAGTGTCCGGGTAGGATTCAGGGGTACGCCTTGGAGGGCAAGCCAGTGGGTACGGGTGCTTTATAAACCGACCCCTAGGTCTAATTGAGAGAGATCCAAGAGTTTTAGTAGTCTCGCCTAATATCGAGTATCCAGTGTAATACGAGAGTTGAGTTGCTATATTGAGATCGGAGACTCGGCGACTTGATTGCCGGCTACCAGATCGATTATTATCATGTTTTCCTCTGAGCTAAACCCTCTCCCAAACGCCTGTGTCGTCTTGCCCCAAGATCAGTTACCCCCGGTAACGTCTGCCGTGATTATCCCACGACAATGTCGCGGCACACGTGTCTCCTTTAGAGAAGTCCACTACATACATGCCGTTCTCGACAAACCCAACAAAGGCTACTTTAAGAGTTGTTTCCCAAGTGACAATCACATTCTCTTTATTAAAGAAAGAGGTAAAGCCACAATTTTCAAGTTGAAGAACGTACATCAATTTATAGCCAAGGGACTCAACAAGGAGAACATTCTCAATTGATAAATCATTTGAGATAGCCACCTTGCCTCGTCCCAATACCTTAAGCTCGAATTTGTCACCAATAGTGACGCAATTGAGATGATGTAATGGAGGTTCAATATTACTCATTGCATCATTGCTTCCGGTCATGTGTTGGGATGCACCACTATCCACCGTCAATCTACCCGACCCAGAAGCACTTCCCTACAAGAGATAAATTTCTTGATTTAGATACCCATCCTTCAATGGGTCCTATTTTGTTAGTAACAAGGGTCTTAGGAACCCAAATAGTCCAATGATAATAGTTACCATAAGAAGTACCAACGTATTTAGCATAAACATGACCATCTCTAGATTTCATAAGGACATAAGATGGGTTATATTTTCTGGCAAAATCATTGTGAGTGATGCTCCCCCTAGAGGTATCACCACCCACAATGGCATTGGTCTCCTTCTCCTTGGTAACCTCTCCTTTTTTTTAACAAAGACAACATTTTGAGAGGAGGAAGTGACATTCTTGGATTTATTCTTTGACTTGGCAACAAAGCCAAGTCCTTCTTTCCCTTTCTTGGCTCCTTGAGAGCTTATGACATCATTGAGAATTTTATATCTTCCTATAATGTTAGTCGTAGTGCAAGAGGTAGGCATGATAACAATGCTATTAGAGGAAGATAACACTTGCTTATTAGACTGTTGAGCTAGAAGCTTATTTAGAGACTTGGTGAGTTTGTCATGAATTTCTTTAAGAGACGTTAACTCCTTTTCTAGTTTTTCATGATTCTCAACAAGTTCCTCATGAGATATTCCTAGCTTCAACTCTTTTTCTTCAAAGATCTTAAGTAAAGCAAGATATTTTTCATTATCTTTCCTAAGTTTGGAAACACTAATAGCATAAGTCTCCTCTATACTAGATAGTCTCTCTTCAAGAGAGGCCCTCGTGGATCTCTCTTTCTCAAGAGCTTTTACAAGCTCGTTTTCATGATTCTCGTGGCGACCACCATGGCTCTCCAAAGTCATGATGATTTCCTCCTTCTCATCTATGAGAGAGTTAGCATCATCAAGTTGCCTCAAAAGGGCCTTTACCTTTTCTTTGGTTTCACCTTCAAGACTACATAACCAAGAGCCTAGACTCTTGGCCTCCTCATCATCAACAATGTTTTCAACACAATCCAATAATGAGGGAGAACTAGTGACAATAGACTTGGAGTTGGAAGATATTACCGCGGTGGCCTTTGCCATGAGAACTGTAGGTCGGATCGATGCCTTCTCATTGGGGGATTCAAATAGAGAGACCGATGAAGAGGAAGTCGAAGCTATGGCAACGTGGGAAATACCTACAACTTCATATTTTCCTTCATCTCCGGAGTAGTATGTTTCCAATGTGGGGCCTTCTTGAACATATAGAGCCCTTGGGACTCTCCTAGCAAGATTCTTGTTTTGTGGAGCTTTGTTCTTGTCCTTGCGAACAAGTTTCCCTTCATTCTCTTCTCTTGGCTCGAACGGACACTCCTTGAAGAAGTTATTTGCACTTCCACAATTGAAGCATGTCCTTGGCTGCTCCCCCTTCTTCTTGTAGATCTTGTTTCTTGAAGATCTAGGAGCATCGGCCTTGTGAGCCTCCCATCTCTTCCAATAACCATGCATGGAAAGAGCGATGCACTTATGATCACCCTTGTATGTGTATTCGTAGTCCTCATCATCCTCATCATCCTCAACCACTTCTTCCATCCTAGCAACCGCCTTAGAATTCAAGGCGAGGTTTGGAGACTTTCCAACTCCTCTTGAGCGAGCGAGGGTATCATCCACGATCTTGTGAGATAGGGATATTGCTATGAACTCACTAAGAACACCAATGGAGTTGAGGGAGTTGTAGTCCGATCTTGTTCGAATGCTAGTGGAGAGGTTCTTCTCGAAAGGAGTTATGGCCTTGACAAACTTCCTCTTGATCCACTCATCGGAGATTTCCTATTTTCCAAAGTCCCTTAATTGATTGCCAAGGGTGACAACTCTTATATATAGCTCCTGGAGACTTTCATATTCAAGCATAACAAAGTTCTCGGACTTGTCAAGAGCAACATCATACTTGGATGATTGGATGATATCATTGCCTTGGAACAAGGTGTCAAGTTTATCCCAAGCCTCCTTGGCGGTCTTGATACCGCGGATGTGTTCAAGATGTTCTCTTGGGAGAGATTTTTGGATAGTGACAAGGGTGGTCTTGTCGTGGGATAATCACGGCAGACGTTACCAGAGGTAACTTACTTTGGGGAAAATCGACTCTGATGTTTGGGAGAAGATTTAGCTCAGGGGAAATCATGTTATCTGGTGATCCGGTAGCTCAGGCTGCAATACCGCCGAGTCTCCGATCTAGGGTTACAACTATCAACTCTCGTATTATTGGAATACACGAATATCTGGAAAAACTCTTGGTCTCTCTGTCCCAGGAGCCGGTTTATATATTACCCGGCTCTGTGGCTTCCTATACAAGATATACCCGGAAACCTACCCGGAATCCACATATAACCCTAGGTTTCCTAACCGTGACTCCCAAGGTATGGGTTACAAGATCTACGCTCCCTTTTGGGCCTTATAGAAACTCCTTCACCTTGGGGCGGGTCTTACGCGATTTCCTTCGGGCCGGGTTTCACCTAGGCATGAGCCTACCGGGTTACCATCCCCCCAACAGTAGTCCCCAGAATGAATTTGAAGCGCACGCTAAATATTTGCCACTTCATAGTCCTGTGTGAAGCTTATCTATGCATTCCCCCAAATCTCGCTTTATTCTTAGAATTGTTCCAATGCAAGCCCTGCCGGGAGAGCACGGAGGGGCCCCTCCTAGTTTGTGGAGGGGTTCCGATTCAGAGACGTAAAAATTCTCTAATGCCGACTCTCAGTCTTCACACTCACGTGAAGCACTGGCAGAAGACGTTTTTCTATTGCCGAGACACATCATCACCCGGCGAAGAGCCTTTGCCGGGTTTCTCCGAAGATACCTTATCTCTTTCCGATAACCTCAACTCCTTCGCACCTGAGGCCGAGAGGCAGTCTATCCAGCCCCTTCTCCACAAACTCGCTGTGCTATCAGCCCAGGGTCTTATTGGGCTAAATTTAATAAAAACCTGGGTCAGCTGCCGCATCCAACCAAACAGCGTTCAGCCCAAGCTCATGTGCGATTACTCCGGGCACCTCACCGACTCTCTCCGATACTCGGAGAAATCTTACTCGACCGCAGATTTAAACAAAGCCATGAAGAATTTCTTGGCTGAGAAAGTTGATGTCATAAAAAGCATCTCCGGACTCGGCCCTTTTACGCGCTCTAACCCGGCTCCTCCAGTAAGAACCGGCTATCACTCTTTAATCCGACTGATATTTTTTATGCACACACGCTAACTTTTAACTCCGTGTTTTTTACTTAGGAAACTGACGAGTTCTGGAAGATTGTCACTCCTCCCCCTTCCAAAAACTCGGAGGAGGAGGATGAGCCGGTTGATAGCGATGAAGGTAAATCTGGGTCTCTGCTGAATAAGTACTTTGTTAGCTTATTAGACCAAACTTATCCTTTTTCCGACAATGCTCCTCCCCTCACCAGCGCTAGAAGACAAGGACGACACTCAATCAGAAGAGAGTGAGGCAGAACCGGAAGCCGAGGTTGGGGCAAAGAGGAAGACCATACGAGTTGCGTTAGAGGTGCCATATTCCTCCATGACCTCCAAGCCATACTCCTATGCCAATATGTGCGAACTTAACAGGCATCTAACCAGTTCATCATCTCTGAAGGAATCAACTCCAGCCAAACGACGGGCAACCCGGACTTCTCCGGGTGACGACCCTCTTCACCCGGGTATCCCTAACTCGCCCGCTCGCCGAGCCGGTACTCCTCCAACTTATCAACCCCATATTCCTCAAAAATATCCTTCTCCAAATCATCCATTAACCGGACAGCTCCGGGTCTCACTTTCCGACTCTTTATCAGCATCTTCAGGGTCCAGCAACGATCTCCCGGCCGACTTTATCGTGAATACCGGGTAATTCGCTTCCCTTATTAGCCAATACACCTCTATTTTCCATATCTTCTGTCTATTACTTACTTACTTTGTGTTTTTCTCTCTCAGGGCCAAGGTTACACTTAGTGACCAGGAAGACGTGTTCGTCGATAACCCGGCCATGGAAGACCCGGAGAGTACCGTCAAGCCCGCATCTGGCGGCGAAGAAGAAGAGCTGAATGACCCAATTGTCCCAGAAGCCGAGTTTTCCCTGCCAACACATCAATCGGCTGACGCTGACGTCGAGTTTCTAGGAACACAGAGGGCTGCCCCTACTCCTAACACCCAGGCGACCAGAGTCAGGCCGCTGAAGCAGGAAACGACCCCGCCACCGGGTAACCAGAACCCTAGCTCCTCCAGGCCGAATCTCAGTGGCCTTGACTTTGAAGGGATGCTAGATGAACTTTATTCTCTGGAAACCAATGAAAAAGATATCCTCGAGTCCCTAGCGGCCGAGCATCAGGTAACTTAGCCGATATTATCTGTGTACTCATCTAGTCCCCAAGTTTCGAGTGAATTGTATATAGTTTGCTCGGTACTTCCATAGCTGTGTGGCCTTCCATACTCGGTTTTTACCCTGCAGCCGACTGATTTTTCCTTGTCTGTTTTTGCAGGCTTACGTTACCCGGACGGAGGAGATGTTGGCAAAAACCACCGAACTCCTCCAGGCTGAGACCAAACTGCGGGAAGAGCTGGAGGCCGAGGTGAAGGACCTTTCCAAGGATTGCAAAAAATACAAGAAAAGGCTCCATAACGCTGAGGGTTTACTGAAGAAAACCGCTGTTGCCGATACTTACAGCTCCCTAATTGGTAAAGGAGCCTAACTTCCTGATTATGACTCGAGTTTCTCATTTCGTAGGGTCTATAACCCGAGTCTTATCACTTTACTTTTATTTTACTCTGCATGTCCGGGTGAAAAGGTTGATGATGAGGATGATATAGAGAAACTGAAGACCCTGAAGGCGGTTATCCGGCAATTATCTGTGGGGACCAAGTGGACCCTTGAAGTCGTGAAGTGGCCTGGTGGTTATGGCGGTGTATCCCAAATGCTGGATGCGTGCTCGACGGTCCCTGCCTGGATCGATCACTGTAAACGCTCGGCGTGCCGGGTTGGGGTGACCCGTGGCCTTGCGTTGGCCAAAGCCTACTTTCCTAGGCTTGAACCGGCAACACTTGTGAATGGGTTCCCAGAATTCAACACTGACGGCTCTCGATTCTGGGGAAAGGACTACAAAGCTATCCATGCTCAGATACGTCACTCGGCCAGCTTGATAGCCGATAAACTTGACGTGAACAAGTTTACCCCACCGTACAACATTGAAGATAAGCCGGTACCTTATGCTCTCCCTGCCCTTTTTGACATGCTAGCCCGGTGGAAGGAGGAAGTTGCTAAGAAGAAGGCCGAGGCCGACTCTGCGCCAACATCATCCACTCCAGTTGTCCCTCCTCCAGCGCTCGCTGATACCGTGGTTGACCCGGATACGGAGGCAGGGAAACTACAGAAGAAAACGCCGAAGACCCGGCCGCCAAGAATACTGCTGACGACTCGGCTATGGATGCCGAGTAAAGTTTATCGTTTTTTCTCCCGCAAACATTCATTCGGCCAATAGGCATTCTGTAATATGCCTGATACACTTATTTGTTTCATAGTGCTCCTTGCACTTTAGATACTATTCCCTGGGTTTGTAACACACTTTAAACTTTGATAGCTTTTGATGGCCCTTTTGGCCATCCACCTTGATATGCACTTTTTCAGCCTTAAGCTTTTGTCCCTTTTCTGAACTTTCTTCTTTTTCCAAATCTATGAGACTCGGTTTTCGGGTATTAAGATTTTTTGACAGGGTGAACTTTGATTCTTAAGTCCCCAAGTCCCCAAGACTCGGATTTTTGGGTTTTAAACTCACTAGCCAGACAATTTGCCGTTTTTCTCAAATTCCCAAGTCCCCAAGACCCAAATTTCCGAGTCTAGGGATTTGTAGTTTTAAGAAAAGCTCCCTGTTTTTGCTAAGGCCCAAAACATATAGCTACACATATAAATTTTGAAGCTATGCCTAATACATTGTGAGTTTCCGGCTATAGCCTTTTACTCCGCATAACTTGTGGTTTGGATGACCCGTTTGATCCTCTTTGTTGTAAGCCGGCTTTCGCGTGGATATTCAATGCTGCTATAACTTTATAAAAACAGGGTCAGGCAAGTCCTAGTGGGCATCATGACCGATTGTAATTGTACGTTAGCAAAACACGCCACACTATTGCGAGTCACATCAAGCTTAAACAAGAGAAATCAAGGAAGTTTGGCTCTATTGTCCGGTTATAAGATTGTAACCGTACTTATTGCAAGTCATCGGTCCTCATAATCTAATGGCATCGTGGCCGGGTCTGAAATTATAACTGTGCTATTCAAGCAGTCAGCCCCCAAGACCTATATATGCAATCTATGAAAATTTTACACCTAGTATACTATGACTGAACAATAAATACTTACCTGATGTGGAGTAGAATAAGACATAAAAACTTAAAACAAACTAACATAAATAAATAAGAAACAAATAATATCATAGTTTAACCATCTCTTTATTGATATGAAAAAGGTTAGGTCAGCAAGCCGCCTCATTAAAAACCCTCCAGCCCCCTTAGGTACCCTGGATAGGAAAAGAGTGCGTCTGAAACCTGCTGCATGTTACATCGTGCAATTCAATTTGTAAACCTAGCCTATGCTAAGTGTAGTAGGGACGCAGCTGAGCCACGTTCCATGGTCTTTACCGTTCTTGCATAGATGAAGTGGTATGGGCGGTGTCATTGACAGTGTCCGACTCTTCCCTTGCATCTATTAAGTAGTATGATCCATTATGAAAATTCCGGCTTATGATGAACGGGCCTTCCCATGGTGGAGATAACTTGTGCTTTCCTTCCTTTGATTGTACTAAGTAAAATACCAGGTCTCCTTCCTGGAAGACCCGGGTTTTGTCTCGCTGACTATGGTATCGCCTCAAATCCTGTTGATATATAGCTGATCTCTCCAAAGCTTGCTCCCTGTGCTCTTCTAACATGTCCACTGCGTCTTGCCGGGTCTTCTCGTTCTCCACCTCAACATAAGACGCCACTCGGGGCGAGTCATGGATAATGTCACTCGGAAGAACTGCCTCTGCACCATAAACCATGAAAAAAGGAGTCATCTGAGTAGATCTGTTAGGTGTAGTGTTAATTCCCCAAACCACTGATGGTAATTCCTCAACCCATGCTCCAGCAGCTCTAAGGCACGGGACTCGTAGTCGTGGTTTCAACCCACGAAGTAACTCCTGGTTTGCCCTCTCTACCTGTCCATTAGCTCGTGGACGGGCTACCGAGGATACATCAAGGCGGATGCCATTGTTTCCATAAAACTTTTCCATCTCACCTAAGGACATGTTGGTTCCATTGTCTGTTATTATGCTATGAGGATATCCGAACCGATAGATGATCTTTTTCAGGAACTTGACTGTTGTAGCTACTTCACAATTTGTGACTGGCATAACTTCAAACCATTTGGTAAACTTATCAATAGCCACCAAAAGATGAGTCTTTTTGCAATGTGACATGTGAAAGGGGGCCACCATATCCATACCCCAAACCGCAAACGGCCAGGTCAGCGGGATTGTTCACAACTCCATAGCCGACACATGGGTTCGGCGAGCATACCTTTCAAACCCATCACATCTTGCCACCAAGCGTTCCGCATCCTCCAAAGCCGTGAGCCAGAAGAAACCGTGTCGATATGCTTTAGCCACAAGGGATCTTGTGGAGGCATGATGTCCACAATCACCTTCGTGGATCTCCCTCAGAATCTGTCGGCCTTCCTCTGGTGTTACACAGCGCAAAAAGACACCTGCAGCACTTCTCTTATATAACTCACCATTAATGATAGAATAGCCATGTGCTCGTCTCAGGATTTTCCTGGCTAAAACGTCCTATGGTGGTAACTTGCCCCGTGATAGGTAGGCCAAGAAAGGCTCTGTCCACTCGGGAATAGCACGTACGGCAGCCACAAACTCCAAATCCGGGTCTTGGTTAGCCACCTCTTCTTCAGATTCGGTTTTGACAGAGGGCCGGCATAGCTCGTCCAGAAAGACATTAGGCGGAACCGGCTCTCGGCGCGAGCCGAGTCTTGCGAGCGCATCTGCTACCTCGTTCTTTCGCCTATCAATGTGTTCCACATGATACCCGGAAAAATATCCGGCCACCCGGTCTACCTCTCTGCGATATGCTGCCATTATTGCATCCTTTCTATCCCAGGTTCTTGAGACCTGCTGCACCACAAGATTCGAGTCTCCATAACACCTTATTCGCCTGATATTCATCTCCTTTGCTACTCGCAGTCCGTGTAATAGGGCCTCATACTCGGCCACATTGTTGACTCCTATGCCGCGAACAAAATGATCGGGTCCATATAGTGTCGGTTCGTGGATGATGCTAGAGCATTGAATCGATAACTATGGACAGTGCTAGGTGAGCCGAAAAGAGTGGCCGTATCGGCGCAAGGAGAAGACAGCAAGTGTAGCCACTACGAACCGTGATCTCCTTCAAAGCAAAGTTTGAAGTACCCCCTCCATGTAATCGTGGGTTGACATGCTATTATGTTCTCTTAAGAAGCGGTGATAAAACATGTTTAGTGGGTGTGCCATGATATATATATATGTCTGTTGTTTTGTTATTAGCTACATCGGAAAATATAGTAACAAATATCATACTAAAAAAATGATACAATAATTACATTTAAGATTCAATTAGGATTCATAAAAAACGACGCGGTTCCAACACGTTAATAAAGGTGTTTTACAATTTTTTTTTAGAAATGGGAGCCTCGGCCCCAGCCTCTGCATCAAATCGATGCACACGGCTAGTTTTTATTAAAATGAAGATAAAAGTAGTAGTTTGAGTTTACAATTCATGGATCAGACAATGTGGCCATGAACACCAGCCAAAGAAAGATTACAACGTTATGCATCCAAACGCTTCTCATTAAGCCACCTACCCTGGCTGTAAATAGCCCGAACGACCGCCATCATTCGAGCACAGCCTGAATTCATAAGTCCTTGCTGATCCGCAGGTAGCAGGAAGGACCATAGGTGAATGTAGGAGACCGCCATGTTGATAACCTGCAAAAAATGGATTCCCTTCTTCTTGTCAAACACTGCACTATTTCTACAATTCCAAACAGCCCATAAAACAGCAGCAACGCCTATTCGAATACGTGCCTTTGTCTTTTTTATCAATACAATTTAACCATGAACCAAACAAATTAGCGATGGAGATCAGAGGGGAAATACTAAAAGTAAAATGCAATAGTCACCAAATATGCCTCACAAAAGAACAAGATATAAAAATATGACGAACGGTTTCATCTTGATCGCAAAAAACACACTTTTTACATTCTGTCCAATTCCGTTTGATCAAATTATCTTTAGTGAGAATTACTTTACGGTTAAGGAACCACAAAAAAATCCTAATTTTCAGCGGTACCTTTAGTTTCCACAAATACTTACGCAAGTATGGTATGGAACCATGCATTAGATCGGCATACATAGTTTTGACCGAAAATTTTCCATTCATAGTTAGACTCCACTGGAACTCATCCTTCTCTTCTGACAAACTGACAAAAATTAAGCGTTCCACTAAATGTAACCAAAGAGTCCGTCTAGTTACCGTAATGGTTCTTCGAAAGTGAATATTTAAAGGTACACTGGATAGCACGTTTGCTACCGTGACCCCGTGTTGTCTAACCAAACTATAAAGCGAAGGATATTGGTGAGATAACGGCTCATCTCCTAACCAAGTATCCTCCCAAAAACGCACTTGTTGACCATCCCCTAACCGAAAAGAGCCGCGATCAAAAAAATGTCTTTTTATTCTCATAAGTCCCTTCCAAAAAGGAGAGTCATTTGGTTTCGAAGATATCTGAGATAACGGTTTATCTCCAATATATTCATTTGATATAAGCTCATGCCATACCCCTTCCTTGGTTAGTAACTTATGAAACCATTTTCTTAACAAACATATATTTTTGATATCTAGAACCTCTATACCTATCCCCCCTGATCTTTGGGCCTGCATATAATATTCCATCTTGTCAATCTATATCTCCTTTTCTTATTATCATTTTGCCAGAAGAAACGTGACCTATAGAAATCTAGCCTTTTACGTACCCCGATAGGTATCTCGAAAAAGGACAGAAGAAACATAGGTAAACTAGTCAAAACTGAATTAATAAGCACAAGACGATCCCCGTAAGGCAACAATTTTCTAGCCCATGAACCCAATTATCCCTCAAACCGATCCTCCACCGCTTTCCACTCCTTATTCAGCAATTTCCTATAATGAATTGGAATACCTAAATATTTAAACGGTAAGTGACCGATATCACAACCGAAAATATGCCGGTATTCGTCCTGTGAGTTTAACGCATCACCAAAGCAATAGATTTCACTCTTATGAAAATTAATTTTTAATCCTGACAATTCCTCGAACATTGCTAGGATAAGTTTCATATTAATAGCTTTATCAGTATCATGCTCCAAGAAGAGAATAGTGTCGTCTGCATATTGAAGAATTGAGACCCCTCCATCAACCATATGCGGAACAAGCCCCCCCTACTTGGCCATCCTCTTTTGCACGAACAACTAGAATGGCCAACATATCGGCTAGCAAATTGAACAAGATAGGAGACATCGGATCTCCTTGTCTTAAACCTTTCAGTGTTTGAAAATAGTGACCAATATCGTCATTAACTTTAATACCAACGCTACCGCCCTGAACAAATCGGCCAACCCATTCACACCACGAAGGTGAGAATCCTTTCATTCTTAATACTTGTTGTAGGAAAGACCAATTGACCTTGTCATATGCTTTCTCAAAATCGATTTTTAGAAGCACACCACTCATTTTCTTCCTTTTTAACTCATGTATTGTCTCATGTAAAATCACTACGCCTTCCAAAATATTATGTCCTGGCAAGAAAGCAGACTGGGTAGGTTTAATAATTCTGCTTGCAATTGATGTAACTCTATTTGCGCCCATCTTTGTGAACACCTTAAAACTCACATTAAGAAGGCAAATAGGTCTATATTGCTCTATTCTACTTGCGTCATCCTTTTTGGGCAGCAAGGTAATCACACCAAAGTTAAGCCTATACAGTTGTAAGTCCCCCTTATGGAGCTGAGAAAACATATCCATCAGATCGCTTCTGATAATATCCCAGCAATGTTGATAAAAATTCAGCAGGGAACCCGTCTGGCCCCGATGCTTTATTATGTTCCATTTGGAAAATTGCCTCCTTCACCTCCGTTTCCGTAAACGGAGACGTTAGAAGAATATTTTCCTCGGGGGAAACCTAAGGAATATCATGGGTCACTTCGTCTACTAAAGACACATAACTCTGATTAACATCACCAAATAATTTCTTATAGTACTCTGTTATATAAAATTTTAAGTTCTCCTCTCCCACAATTGTTCCCTAGTCTTGCTCAAGTTGGAAAATACGTTTTTTTTCGATGCTTACCATTCGCTATGATATGAAAATATTTCGTATTACTTCCCCCTTCCTGAACGTGTTTCACTTTAGCCCGTTGAGCCCATTTGGATTCCTCATCACGCATCAACCTTGCTAAACCCTCCTCCGCCTCCTTCTTAGCAGCCCGCTCGACATCGCTAAGAAGTGCAGTTTCAGCCTTAATGTCGAGCTGCTCAACCAACAAATATAATTTTTCTTTAAGAAACTTATACTGCCCACTAAGATTCTTTGCCCACCCTCTCAAAAATTGACGCAAGTGTCTAAATTTTTGCTGCCATCGTTCAATCGGAGACGAACCCGATGTTATGGATAGCCACTCCCGTTTAATCATATCATGAAATCCATCTTGTAATAACCATGAAAGTTCAAAGGAGAAGTGTTTCTTATTGCCTAAGTGTGCCTGCTCACCTGAATCCAATAACAGTGGTGTATGATCAGACCCCGATCTGCTCAACGCATGAACAGAGACGAGGGGAAATTTTTGTTCCCATTGTATACTCGAAAGAAAACGATCCAACTTCTCAAGAGTTGGTATTGGTCTTCTACTAACCCACGTATATTGCCTACCCAAAAGTCTTAATTCCTTTAGATCCAAGCTTTCAATAATCACGTTAAAAATAAACGGCCACGCGCATTAAAATTGCGTTATTTTTCTCTTCTTGCCTCCTAATGATATTAAAATCACCACCAACAAGCAATGGTAATTCCTCATTATCACAAATCCGTACTAGCTCCGATAAAAATTCTGGTTTTTTTGAATCTTGTGCAGCACCGTAAACTACAACAAGACTCCACAAAAACCCATCTATCTTATTTCTCACATGAAATTTCGCAGAAAACGTCCCAGCCACAACATTTTGCACTGAGAGGTTAGCATTATTAAAACCAATTAACATTCCACCGGATCGTCCATTAGGTGGTAAAGCAAACCAAGTAAAATCTCTACCAGCCGCTAAGAATTGGAGGAAATGAATAGAGAACGAATCCCTACCCGTTTCCAACAAAGCTATGAAATCGAGATTGTACTCCTTAACGAACTCATGTACTGATAAGTGTTTGGACTTGGCATGGTCCCCAAAACCATCACAATTCCAAATAAAACCTCTCATTGTTACTTATAAATTTTTCTTATCCGTGCACTTCTTCTAGGCTTAGTAAAGTTATTAATTGTTTTCTTCCGGTTACGTTTAACCAGAGAAACAGATGATGATAAATGAGAATACTCCTGATCCGCCTCAAACTCCTCATTAACCAAATCTTCACTAAGATTAGTTGCAACCTGTAGAGCTAAACTATTACTCACATCCTCACCATCTTGATTAACATTATTATGAAGGAACGTTAATGTTCTCTGTTTCTCTTTTTCTAAAAGCCCAGAAATTGCTACTCTTTGTTGTTCATGAGTTTTTCCTAAAGAGATACCTAGTCTATCTGCCCTAGACATAATATCAGAAGTAGAAAACGAAGCAAAAGAAAAATTAGCATAGGATCTAGTACCTTTAGCGTATGCCTCATCCTTGCGCGCCGCCATTGCCTACGCACGCTCGGGTTGAGGAAGATCCGCGTCCACCTTGGCACGTAGCCGTGGGCTAGAGCGCACCTCTCCAACATCCAGTAGGCCACCGAAGGCTAGCACCTCCTCCTCCGATGGTTTTCCTCGGGTGAGCATCGCTCCCCTCGACCCCAGCCCGTCTGACTTGGGGGAGAGGAACTCCTTCTCTGTGACGAACACATCAATTGGAGCCGACCCTCCCAGCCCGAGAGATAGATTCTTCGGCATCACCTCCAACTTGAACTCATGAGACAACTCTCGTGGCAACAGGGGGTACGTAACACCCGTACCACGAACAACAGTAGGCGTCCCATCATTGTAGCCATGCAGAACAGTAGCCGGTGTGGAGAATTCCATGGAAACCATCGCAGCCGATGCAGCTGCTGTGTGTTGCACACCAGCCGAAGACGCAGGCAGTGCAGCAGCCTGCCATGGGCTGGCGGCAGAGCCACGGCAGCCTGCCGTGCGCTCATTTCTCTGCCCCACGGCAGAGACGCAGTGAGCTGCGTTGTCCACGGCAGCGGATGGTCGCGCCAGGCCTACCGCGGCAGGGGAAAGCCCCGCGGCAGCGCACCGCTGGTCTGCCCCGGCTCTCGCGGCAGCGCACAGAGGGGCTGCGGCAGCAACCTCCACCATGACGTCGTGTAGCGCAACGGGCGCCGCGGTAGATGGCTGCACAACCACCGTATGATCACCCACCTGAGCACCAACATGAACTCCACTTGTCTGTTTCGGACCCATAGGTGTATCCACCTCAATGACACAACTTTCGGGTACAGTATCAACCACGGAAGGACCATAAAGCTGATTCATAAGATGTTGTCTAGCTTCTTTGAATGAGGAGACAACCATGGGAGAAAGAACCACACCAGATGAGAAACCCTTCTGTTGACTCCCACCCGAAGATGAACTAGGAGCCTCTGTAGTTGTTTTGTCGCTTCCCACTCCCCCTCATTATCATAAACCATTTTCTCTTTTTGTTTGTCCTTCTTTTCCACATCACCATCTTTATCATCACTATTATCGACCACCATCTCATCCTCCTCTTCCCCAGCTGGAGTCTCCACAGAAAATTTAAGTTCATAAAAACCGTCCTTGATGAAAACCACCCACTTATCCGGGACCAACGTATAGTCCATGCAACCAACATAAATTCTCAAGACCCCATGCTTACGTGTCTATTTCATATCCACTTTCAATGTTTTCCCAAACAGAGATCCCAAACTCCATAGAAGCAAAAAAAAAACCCTATAAATAGGAGGAATATCGGAGACACGAATCCAAACCTCTAGAAGTGTCCAAAGTGGTTTCATCTCCACTGCCCAAGGCTCCACTGTGATCACATAAGAACTATTGGGAACAGGACACGCCCCAAATATCACCATCTTCTCTAATTCGGATTTCGAAGGAAAAGAAACTTTGAACTCATTTTCTCCCACCTGCAACACTTCCCACTTAAACCCCTCAGAAGGCACTAGTCTTTGAAGTTGAACCGCTATTTCTTCCTCAGATAGAACTCCCCCTAAAACTGACAGTTTAGCTAGTCTACCCGAGTCAATCTTCGGCTTGTAAGAGGCGGTTGGGATAGCCTCATAAAATGTAAGCTTGTCATCTATGTGACCATGAGTGGTAACCTGTTGCTTAGCCACTGATAATAAAGGACACTCATCGGGTATATGGCCAGAACCCTCGCAATAATCGCAAACCTCTATAGGGCAAAGAGCACTCAAATGACCCGGGGCTCCGCACTGGTAACACTTCGACTTTTTTGCTTTCTTTGCACCATCATCCGAGCTCTCAGCCACTCGGACCTCCTTGTTACTTTTTGGAACACTAGCTGCTGGTTGGATCTTAGGAACATACACCGGTGCGGATGGAGGGACTTGCGGAGCCGCAGCTCGAGCACCAAGCACCACCGCGGGAGCAACCACCACGGCAGGAACAGGGCTCGGTTCTTGCCCCCCAACAATGGATGCACTCTGGCCAGACGTTGCCACTTGTGCACGTAGCACTTCGGTGACTTGACGCAACACTGCTGCGACCGTCTCATCTTGAACTCCAGCGGCATGACGTACCTGGGGGGGATAGTTCACCCTTCCTCCACCGCGGCCACAGAAAGGAACCGCATAATTCCGTGCCTGGTTATACCCTCGGCCACCATACGGACGTCTGTACCCTCCGTTCCCAAATCCTCCATTGTTGGCAAACCCGTCCCCTGCATTGAAATTGCCGAATCCCCCATTGTTGAACCCTTGCTCTCTCTGGTAATCACCCTGGTTCGGACCCCCTCGCTGCCCCCTGCTGATAGTCGCCATAGCCACGGCCAGCCATACCTCCGCGGGACGGAGGACCATGATCATCCCTTCCATCCCCAAACCCACGGCCGCCATTGTTAGCCATCGGGTGAGGAACAAGGGGCGCCGCACGGACGCAGTTTTCGGTTTCAATCCCTACTGCTCGATGACTACGACGTACGTAGCCAGCGAGAGTATTACGCCTTAGGCCCACAACGTAATGGGGCTTTGAGTTTAGTTGTTTGTAGGCCCAAAAATTAATACGCGACAAACGGCCGATCGCTTGGGAACCGTAGTAACGTAAGAATTTGAAAACTGGATCACCGATCCGAACGAGGCGGGGTTCTTCTTCAACTCCGGTGAACCAACCTTACCCCGCCGACCGCACCCGAGGCCACGAAGGCGACTGATGCGGCGACGTCTCCGTTGCACAAGAACCCACTCTTTAGGATCAAACGAATCTAACCAGAACGCCGACGGAGACAAGGACGGTCTCTTCTCCGCCGCGTTCCGAGAGGCCACCAGACAGATCATCGACGGCGGGACCTGCTTTGAAGAGAGTGTAGGGGATCGTACCTCCTCTCCGACGATCAATTCCATCACCTTATGCCCAAATTTCTTGGGCCTACGCTTATCTTCCCTTGACTCCTTGGGCAAATCCCGATCAGACGCGGGAGATGAATCGCGACAGAGGTACTGCATAGCCCCATCGAGCGCCACCGGCGGCGATAGACCTTCGGCGCCATCCTCCGCGTCGGAATCCTCCGTACCTAGGCACCAGAAACGCCCAGGGGAGCAACCGCCCGCCTGTCGCCTGTCGCCATCCCAGTGCACAGCCTCAGCTAGCGAGCTGTCTTTGTCTGACTAGCACCCAAAAATATATATGTGAATAATGGTTCGTATAAAACAATAGATTATAGACACGACACTACAGGAAACGACCTATATGCCGACGGCCGCCGTCGGCACAATATTTTCAAAATAATTGGAAAAAAGAAAATAAAAAAGAATTCGAATTTTTTTAAAATTTTTTTTGAACTTTTTTGGAATTCTATTACAGAATTTTTCACTTAGCCACATATTTAATCTCTAATCTCTAATTACACAATTAATCTAGTCAACATACTTAACTTAGTCAAACTTCCCGTTCGATCACCCATCCTGAAATTCCTCCAGCCCAAGCAAGATTAACCTTTGAGTTCCTTCCAAACTAGATTCCATATGAGATGTTAGAACTTACTGATATTACTATCATATCAATCATATTAACCTGTGGGGAATGATGTTAAACTTTTCTATTGTTTAAATTTAAAAATATATTTAAACAAATAACAATGATTATTTAATTATCTTTATTGACTAAATAACAATATAATGTTAGAAATTACTTTATTTTGTGAATAAATGATTTAATATATAATAATTTATATCTTTAAATCCGTAAATCGAAATTTCACAAATAAAATGTCTAAATCGATTAGAAAAATTAGAGAAATTCAAATATGACATCCATATCATAAAAACATCGATAGTTTAAAAAAAACTCTTTTGATGAATAGCCATGGTGGCCATTTTGACAGTTTTTGCCGATTCAGCTGGAAACAGGCCAAATGACGGGTGTAATGGCCAAATCCATGGCATAGTTTGTTTAAATATGCCCATATTCCACACAAACATGCATATTGGAAGAACGGACAATGTTCCCGAAAAAAGTTTTGCTTTTCGTTGAATAAAAAAACCATTTTCTATTCTCCGAGTGTGAAAAATTGCTTTTTTTGTGAAGCATCAACCACAAATATGTTGCAAAACCTGGGAGCTGCATTTTTTGAATATACTAGACCATGTTATATGCACAAATAACCAATTATTTTCCTCTGAAAAGGTTTTCATCCACCTCTTTTGAAGAACAAAAGTTTCTGCCGATTCAGCTGGAATTGGGGCAAATTTGAACTACAGGTGCCTCCTAGTTTGCTCATGATTTTTGGAAAAAAATCATTTTTAGGTACACAACTACCTATTTCATCAGAGATACACCAAGAGTTTCTCAATATTCAAGCCCTAGATACGAACGGTCATGCCCGCCGTCTTGACTTTTTCCCGAAACCGACTTAGAAAATTCCAGAAAAATTAAAAAACCCCAAAATGATGCAAGACCTTCGCGTGGTGTCATTATATATGTCATAGTATCCCCAAAAGTTAATAAACTTGGAATACGACAGTTGTGTTGAAAATATGTTCACATAAATGAGCTATCACCTACGAACATTCTAGGGTTTCGGGCCAAATGACGGGTGTAATGGCCAAATCCATGGCATAGTTTGTTTAAATATGCCCATATTCCACACAAACATGCATATTGGAAGCACGGACAATGTTCCCGAAGAAAGTTTTGCTTTTCGATGAATAAAAAAACCATTTTCTATTCTCCGAGTGTGAAAAATGGCTTTTTTTGTGAAGCATCGACCACAAATATGTTGCAAAACCTGGGAGCTGCATTTTTTGAATATACTAGACCATGTTATATGCAAAATAACCAATTATTTTCCTCTGAAAAGGTTTTCATCCACCTCTTTTGAAGAACAAAAGTTTCTGCCGATTCAGTTGGAAACGGGGCAAATTTGAACTACAGGTGCCTCCTAGTTTGCTCATGATTTTTGGAAAAAATCATTTTTAGGTACACAACTACCTATTTCATCAGAGATACACCAAGAGTTTCTCAATATTCAAGCCATAGATACGAACGGTCATGCCCGCCGTCTTGACTTTTTCCCGAAACCGACTTAGAAAATTCCAGAAAAATTAAAAAACCCCAAAATGATGCAAGACCTTCGCGTGGTGTCATTATATATGTCCTAGTATCCACCAAAAACAATAAAATTGGAATACGACAGTTGTGTTGAAAATATGTTCACATAAATGAGCTATCTCCTACGAACATTCTAAGGTTTCGGGCCAAATGACGGGTGTAATGGCCAAATCCATGGCATAGTTTGTTTAAATATGCCCATATTCCACACAAACATGCATATTGGAAGCACGGACAATGTTCCTGAAGAAAGTTTTGCTTTTCGTTGAATAAAAAAACCATTTTCTATTCTCCGAGTGTGAAAAATGGCTTTTTTTGTGAAGCATACACCACAAATATGTTGCAAAACCTGGGAGCTGCATTTTTTGAATATACTAGACCATGTTATATGCACAAATAACCAATTATTTTCCTCTGAAAAGGTTTTCATCCACCTCTTTTGAAGAACACAAGTTTGTGCCGATTCAGTTGGAAACGGGGCAAATTTGAACTACAGGTGCCTCCTAGTTTGCTCATGATTTTTAGAAAAAATCATTTTTAGGTACACAACTACCTATTTCATCAAAGATACACAAATAGTTTCTCAATATTCAAGCCCTAGATACGAACGGTCATGCCCGCCGTCTTGACTTTTTCTCGAAACCGACTTAGAAAATTCCAGAAAATTTAAAAAAACCCCAAAATGATGCAAGACCTTCGCGTGGTGTCATTATATATGTCCTAGTATCCACCAAAAATAATAAACTTGGAATACGACAGTTGTGTTGAAAATATGTTCACATAAATGAGCTATCTCCTACGAACATTCTAGGGTTTCGGGCAAAATGACGGGTGTAATGGCCAAATCCATGGCATAGTTTGTTTAAATATGCCCATATTCCACACAAACATTCATATTGGAAGCACAGACAATGTTCCCGAAGAAAGTTTTGCTTTTCGTTGAATTAAAAACCATTTTCTATTCTCTGAGTGTGAAAAATGGCTTTTTTGTGAAGCATCAACCACAAATATGTTGCAGAACCTGGGAGCTGCATTTTTTGAATATACTAGACCATGTTATATAAACAAATAACCAATTATTTTCCTCTAAAAAGGTTTTCATCCACCTATTTTGAAGAACAAAAGTTTCTGCCGATTCAGTTGGAAACGGGGCAAATTTGAACTACAGGTGCCTCCTAGTTTGCTCATGATTTTTGGAAAAAATCATTTTACGTACACAACTACGTATTTCATCAGAGATACACCAAGAGTTTCTCAATATTCAAGCCCTAGATACGAACGGTCATGCCCGCCGTCTTGACTTTTTCCAGAAACCGACTTAGAAAATTCCAGAAAATTTAAAAAACCCCAAAATGATGCAAGACCTTCGCGTGGTGTCATTATATATGTCCTAATATCCACAAAAAATAATAAACTTGGAATACGACAGTTGTGTTGAAAATATGTTCACATAAATGAGTTATCTCCTACGAACATTCTAGGGTTTCAGGCCAAATGACGGGTGTAATGGCCAAATCCATGTCATAGTTTGTTTAAATATGCCCATATTCCACACAAACATGCATATTGGAAGCACAGACAATGTTCCCGAAGAAAGTTTTGCTTTTCGTTGAATAAAAAAACCATTTTCTATTCTCCGAGTGTGAAAATGGCTTTTTTTTGTGAAGCATCAACCACAAATATGTTGCAGAACCCTGGAGCTGCATTTTTTGAATATACTAGACCATGTTATATGCACAAATAACCAATTATTTTCCTCTGAAAAGGTTTTCAGCCACCTCTTTTGAAGAACACAAGTTTCTGCCGATTCAGCTGGAAACGGGGCAAATTTGAACTACAGGTGCCTCCTACTTTGCTCATGATTTTTGGAAAAAATCATTTTTAGGTACACAACTACCTATTTCTCATGATTTTTAGGTCCACCTAGATTTTGGTTGGATTCAGACGCCCCACAACCCTCTCAAACGAAACTGTTAACCCATTATTGTTAGTTGCGTTATTTCTCATGATTTGTTTCTAATTATTTAGCTTTAACAATATACATGATAATTTAGATATGTTTCTCCTCTTCGAAACGAGCTAAAGAACGTCAAAATCCGAGTTGGAATGCAAAAGTTATGATCAAAACGGTGATTAAGTCAAAAAAAAAATTGAGCTTGGCTATGCCTACGGCTTTGCCTACGCGGGCCCGTGGATGGTCGCCGGTGACTTTAACCTTATAGCAGACGAGGAGGACAAAAATCAGGGGCCGCTGCATCGCGGGTTGATGGGTCGATTCAAGAGGGCGCTAAACCGCCTTGAGCTCAAGGACTTATATCTTAACGGGCGGCGTTTCACGTGGTCGAACGAGAGATTGAACCCCACTCTGGAGCGCCTGGATAGGGTGGTCACCACGGTTGATTGGGAAGCTCTTTTCCCGGACGCCTTCCTCACAACCATCTCCTCAGGGCCCTCTGATCACTGCCCGCTAGTACTACGGCTCGCCCCCAACTTTCAGTGGGGTAGTAGATTTCACTTCCAGTCCTTTTGGACGAAAGCTGAGGGATTCCAGCAGGTGGTTCTCGAGGCGTGGAACTCAGTTGAGTATGAGCCTAACCCGTTCAAGCGCCTTGATCAGAAGCTCCGTGCCACGGTCAAACAGCTCTCTATTTGGAGTTCAAAGTTCATCGGAAGCGTGAAGCTGCAGATCCTTCTGGCTAACGAGGTTATCCTTCGGCTTGACACGGCTATGGACTCCAGACAACTCTCCCCAGGAGAGCGTGGACTGAGGATGCTTCTGAAGAAGAAGCTTTTGGGGCTATCTTCTCTCGAGAGATCGATTGCACGTCAGAGGTCGCGGCAGCTTTGGCTGCAAGAGGGAGACGCTTGCACCCGCTTCTTCCACGCACATGCGAGCCATCGCCGTCGGCAAAACTTCGTGGATCACTTGTTAGTGGACGGCTCGCGAATAACCGATCACGTGGACAAAGCCGAGGCTGTGGACGACTTCTTCTTGGACTTGCTGGGGAGGGACGTAGATCGGCCTTTCTCCCTAGATCTCGATGTCATCGGCCTCCCGTCTGTGGATCTGCGCCATCTTGAGGCCGCTTTTTCAGTGGAGGAGGTGTGGGCGGCAGTCAAGGAGATGCCTAAAGACAAATGCCCAGGTCCAGATGGTTTCACCAATAGGTTCTTTTTATCTTGTTGGGAGATGGTTAAGGTGGACGTCATGGCTGCTTTTGACTCACTGGCACGGCTAGACGTGCGTGGATTTAGCTCGGTAAACCAAGCCCTAGTCTCTCTAATGCCGAAGAAACTCGGTGCGGAAGAAATCAAAGACTTTCGCCCAATCAGTCTCATCCACAGCTTTGCCAAAATTGTGGCGAAGGTCCTGGCAAGGCGGTTGGCCCCATCCCTCCCAAATCTGGTAGGAGGTCACCAAAGCGCGTTTGTGCGCAGGAGATGCATTCACGATAACTTCATGGTGGTCCAGGGCACGGCCCGAAAGCTCAACAGCTCGCTGACGCCGGCCATTCTACTTAAGCTTGACATCACCAAGGCTTTCGACACGGTGGATTGGGCTTTCCTTCTTGAGGTGTTAAAAAATTCGGGTTTGGCGATCGGATGATCGCGTGGATTTGTGCTTTGCTGTCCACCGCTTCGACACGCATTCTGCTGAATGGTTCCCCGGGGTGTCGCATTTCCCACAGGCGTGGACTTCGGCAAGGAGATCCGCTCTCGCCGCAGCTCTTTATCCTAGTCATGGAGACCTTCCATCATCTGGTGGAATTGGCGGGTAGACTAGGGCATCTTTCCCCCCTAGCTCGGAATGGGTTGCGGAGTAGGACCTCAATCTACGCTGATGACGTGGTCACTTTTCTGCGGCCCACAAAGCGGGACCTACGAACTTTTGCCTCGCTGTTGATGGATTTTGGGGAGGCTTCGGGCCTCCGCACAAACTTCCAGAAATGCTCGGCGCACCTGATCAGGTGCGACGACGCCGTGGAAGGACTAGTTGCACGGGAGTTGGGGTGCCCGGTGAAGCCTTTCCCTTTCCGCTATCTGGGGCTGCCCATGTCCCTGAGGAGGCCGACTGCAGCCCAACTGCATTACTTGGTGGACACGGTAGGAGGGCGGCTTCCGGGGTGGAGTGCGCGTTTGATGAACAGGGGTGGTCGTCTGGAGCTAGTCAAAACCACGCTCGCTTCGATCCCGGTCTTCGCCATGATGTCGCTGGACGTTCCCGTGAAGACTATCAAAGCATTGGAAAAGATCCTGAGAGGGTTTTTGTGGAAAGGAAGGGAAGAGGCGCATGGGGGGCACTGCCTCGTGGCCTGTGATAGGGTCTGCATGCCCAAGGCTCTGGGAGGTCTCGGCATCCCAAACCTATCCAAGATGGACTTGGCATTGAGAACCCGGTGGTTGTGGCTGGCGCGAGTAGACCCCTCTAAGCCTTGGAGGGAGTTTAACATCCAGCTCCCCCAGGAGGCGAGACAACTGTTTGAAGCCGCCACCACATCTACGGTCGGAAACGGGCAAGACACTTTCTTTTGGACAGACAGGTGGCTGCCTGAAGGGAGAATTAAGGATCTAGCCCCCAACCTGTTTGCAAAAGTATCGAAGCGCGCGAAGAGGACCCTCACAGTCAGAGAAGGTATCACCGGTGGATGGTTAGGGGGTTTTTCCCCGGACCTGGGAGCAGCAGCGATTGCAGAGCTCCTGAGGCTCGCTCACAGCGTTGCCGCTTTTCAGCTCGTGGAAGGGTGCGTAGACTCCCTAAATTGGAATTGGGAGACTGACCACTCTTACTCCGCACGCTCCGCGTACCTGGCGCTATTTGCAGGGGCCACCTCCTTTGCTGGCGCCGACCAAATCTGGAGGTCCCGGGCGCCCGCCAAGTGCAAGTTCTTTCTTTGGCTGGCACTGCGGAACAGATGCTGGACGGCTGACCGTCTCGGGAGACGAGGTCTTCCGGGCCCCTCAGCCTGCCCTTTTTGCGACCAGCATGACGAGGGCATCGACCATCTTCTCTTAGGATGCGTGCTTGCGAGAGAAGTTTGGGCTGCTTTCTTGGGACCCTGGGGCCGACAGGACTGGATTCCGAATCCCGATGACACTCTGGTGGGTTGGCTTCCCGGCAAAGCGCTGGGGGGTGGTGCCTCACGGGAGGTGTGGACGGCGTTGGCGCTCATCATGTGGTGCATTTGGAGACACCGCAACGACATAGTTTTTGAGGGTAGACAACCTGACAAGGCCACCGTATGTCGCACCATTGCTGAGGAGGCTGAACGGTGGCGTGCTGCCAAGCTTCTGAGGAAGGAGTTAGCACAGGTAGATCGGTGGAGGTGGGGCGAGTAGTCAGCTTTGTAAAATTCGGTGGGTGGAGTGCGTTCTCGACGTCTGTGTCGACCGCGTTGTAATCCGGGCCTCTTGGCCTTTTCTTCTTTGAAACCGGTACGTCTATCCATGACGTATCCTTAAAAAAATTATTCAAGGCATGGCAATATGACTAGAAAAAGGATCTGACCAAATCATCTAAATTCTCTTTATTTAAGATTCATTCATAATTCATCCACAACGAGATGTAGCTGAAAACGCAGCCAATTGTTGGACGACTTGAATGGAGTGCATCGCATTAAGAAAAACAGTGACATTGTGTGCACACGACAGAAGTTGTGTTGTTAACATTGCACGTGCTTGCTAAAAATACTACTTCCCTACTATTTGCATAGTACGATATTATGTGTGGATGGTTGTGTGGCCTAAGGTTATACTTGTACTGCCAGGGTAATCTAAAACAAGCAAGTCCGATGGACCTGCCGCCCCTCTGCACCTGTCCACGTGACGGGTTTGGGGTGGTTTGTCGTCCCGTTTTGTCCTGCTCGTTAAACGGGGTCGTGAGGAGAAGCTCCCCTCACCACCGCCTGACGCTCCCCCTCGCTCTCTCTGGGACGCCTTCTCTAGGATCCCCGATTCTCGGCGTCGTCCATGGCGACGTGGCTGCAGTCATCGGCGCGAGGACCGAGAGCCTCCTCCCCCGCATGGCTGCAGTCGCCGACGGATGCTACTCCTGGTTCAAGATCCATTCATCCAGGGTTGTGACCATGCGCTCCTCCAAGCCTAGGGTATCTCTCACCCCGCAGCCGCTACCACAGCCCATTCCGGCCACCTCTTGCCGTAGGAGGGGCTGAATCGGATCTCCGCCTAAGAGCCTTCATCACCGTGCCGCGGTGATTCAGGATTGCATATCCTTGCCATCACTCTTGTCTCTCCCCTTTGGTCTCATGGACGAGGTGTCCGTTGCAGGCGCATGAAATAGAGAGAGCCAAGGAAGGAGATGGGGGCCAAGGAGGGTCGCCACCACTGCCATCACCGCCTCAATCCCGTTCAAGAATCCTTTGTCCCTGTCGCCGTGCTCGCGCCGCCCTTTTCTCTTCCTTCTCCGCCTCTCCATACTAGGCGGGGAACAACAAGGGGTGGTAAGTGCATCTTCTTCATGGTCTATCTTCTGTCGTCTTCTCCTCTATGTTGTCTCACGGTGAGGAACAACGGCCGGTGGTTACAGACTCGTCCATGAACGAGCGACCTACACATCCTGGCGGAGGTGCCATTGGCCTGTACGACGGAGCTGATGAAGTTGCGGTGGACAGCAGGAATGAGGGAAAGACGGCAGTGACCTGTGAGCTGTGACCCGGATCGGTGCGCTCGGCGTTTCGGCTCCTCAGCCCTGCCCCAAGCTCTTCTAGCCACCCAGCCCACCATGCCAGGGTCACCGCTCAGAGATCTTCCTTCCAGCTCGCCCATAGGACGTCTCCGATGGAAAATGGTTGGTTGTTCCCTTTTTGTTTTATTCTTCAGTCTTTGTTGATTTGTCAGTGCTGCATATAGTTGTTGATCTTTGAATGCTAGATAATATGTGCTGACTGATTGGGATGCATTTTCTGCACATATTTTGTTGTTGATGTTGGATAAATTCAGAAACTAGATGAATTTAGAGGTAGCACCGGTTTGATGCAGGAGGTTTCGGTGCCTTTTTCCTCGATGTGTTCTCTGGTGACGGCATCCTCGATCTGCACTGGTGCAGCGTCTCTCCACCATCGGCGAGGTGGGATAGGAGCTTATTTTAACTTCCAAGTCTGGTAGCAGAAAAACCTTGTGGCGGGGTAATAGTCTTTATGTCTTCGGTGATAAAATATACTTGTTATTTCTCAATGCAAAACTATATTATTTTGCCAGTACATTAGAGCTGAATCTAATGCTTGGTAAAATAATTTCAAAATATATTTTACAATAATTATAGAAATAATCCACTAAATGGACATTTAAATTTTGCTTCCCTTGCAAAGATTAGATTTTTTTTATCAGTGTTATGTTGTTGGATCAGAAATCATGTTTGAGATGAATTAGGATTATTATTTTTTGACAACGGAGGGCGATGAGCCCACCTGAAATTTTCATTAAAAAGGTGGCTTTTAACGGCCAAGGTTACAGGGGGGGGGGGGGGAATTACAGGGGGTTCGGGCACACCACTCAGTCAGCGGGCGGCAGTCTACACGGCGGGGCGCCCGAGACAACCAGAGGGTGAGGTGTTGCCTCGCAATCAGGAAGAACTCGGGTGTGGACGTGCGCACATTATCGAAGACAAGGCGGTTCCTGGTCTTCCAGATTATCCATAGTAGGAGAGAGGCCGCGGTCGTTTGCAGGGACGGCCCCCACCGGGGGTGCGCAGCCTCGAATGCCGCGATTAACTCGGGGATGCCGGGGGTTGTCGGCGCAGGAGATCCCGGCAGCGCGAGCCCAAACTTTGCGCAGGCGGGGGCACGCCACAAACATGTGGAAGGAGTCCTCGTCGACTGAGGCGCAGAATGGGCAGGCGGCGTGGGTGAGGATGCCCAACCGGCGGAGGCGCGCTCTGGTGCGCGTTCGGCCGTGACGGAGAATCCAGACGAACACTTTCACTTTGACGGGGGCATCCACATCTACTACGCCCCGGTGTTTGAATGTGACCTTTTTATCGACAGAGCTAACCGGGATATATGCTATTGAGTAATTATGGTTGCCGTGATCTGCACTTCTACATGAACTTCATTTGGCCTATTCCAAGATCTTTATCTACTGGCCATGTGTGTTTATATGATAAAATGTAATTGTCTCAGGTAAATCCATGTGTCTCCCATTTCAGTATGTGATCAGTTCAATTAAGCACCCTTTTTGTTGTTAATATATATATCTGTGATGTTACGTGGCAGAAAAACAGTGTTTGCTCAGCTAATTATTTATATATGGTACAACATCAGAATAATAAAGAGTTGTTGTAATTAGTGCCTCGATGTTGCATTCGGCATGGGTATTTTATCTATGAGCCCTCCTTTGTTCTCTGGACCTCCTCTCTGGACGTCGTTAAGAAGATATGTCCCTTGTGCCCCTCCCTATAATGTTATTTCGTACAATGCAGTTGAATTCCTCCAAAGGTGAGATAAATTCAAATGATGCCTCATTTGTTTTCTGTTAATGTTTATCCTTAATATTTGTCAGCCGGCAAATGAACATGGGCTTAGATAAGAAAATATATATCTGGAAATATTTGTTAAATGTGGTGATTATGTATTACTGAAATAGTCTGATCGTATAGACTCTGCCTCCTGCCCATACCTCCCCTGAGCCTCCTGCAGCTGATGCGTGACCACAATCGCGCTGGCACGACATTAGATGCTTGGCATGAAAAATCTTCCTACTTAACCTATAAAACTATACAGATATCAATAATTCTTTGTAAGAGGTTAGAGAATAAATTCACGTACATCAGTGTTACCTTGGTGCGTAGATGGTGGCCATCATGTACATCAGTATTTTTAACTTCAGTATCATGTGGTTAAGACATTATATAAGATGCTATTTTTTTAGTTTGAAATGTTTTGCTACAATTTATGCTATCCTCTTAGGATGAATTTATTGGTTTTTATGTAATTCAGATTTATAACCAATAGAAGTCTTGGTTGGATTATCATTTTTCTGCCTTATAATTGCCACACTCAGCCTTCTAGCCTATTGTTTTTTTCACTAAATGTCCCTGCTTTTCTAATGGTGATATGGCATTAGGCCATAAGCTATAACTTTGTGTGATTTGTGTTTCATTTTCGTACCTTTTGGCTATGTTGTTTGCAATTAATCTATATGAGGGATATGCATGCTAGAATTTTCTTTTCCCATTTATTGCTCTGGTTACTAATCCTAGAGATATGCGACTTTGTATTGACCCATTGTTACCTTATTTAATAATTGATTGTACTTTATCTTGACTTGGTCCGGTACTAAATTATATGTTTACCATGAATAGGCGGAAGCTACACTTTGCCTAAATTATTCACAAAAAAGACAAAATTCAGTTGATTGAGAGTGGAGGTATGAGTAAAGAGGTTTTATTGCAGGGGACCAGCCATTCCATGAAGGCAATCAACTATTTGTTACTTTTGTAAGTGCCATTTCTCAATCATTGTGATAGCATGAGATGTTGTTTTGCATTTTCAGGACAAAAGTAGGAAGGGTGAGAAAATGTGTTCCTTGCATGAAGCAGTGCTTGGAAAATTGGTCAATCAAAGATTTTACCTTTTCATATAGTGTAAGTTATTCTCCGAAAATCTATTTATTTAGGTTAATTCTCTTAGGTGCATTTAAGTATCTTGCTCAGTATGTTCGCTGACCCATCATATATGTGAATACTGAAAGTGACATATATGTTACTATTCAAATATGAATTTATGAATACCTTGTGGTAAGGGTAGCACCGTTAGTTGTCCTTCTTAGCATTCCGATAGTCATCGTCGACGGTGGTCAGACGGAGCACGTGCGGGGAAGCAGGTCACCGACACTGGACGAGCCAGGAGGGCGGTTCCTTTTCTGAGCTACCGGTGGCGCGTGGTGGTGGACTTGTGGGTCGACGGTGCTTCCCCCCTCCCCCTCCCCCCCTCCTCTTTTCTTTCATACAGATTGTTTATTTGATCTGTAATGCTGATATTTCTATTCTTATTGATACCAGTCAATACGTGGTCCGTGAAGATGATATTGTACCACAAAAGGTACTACACTGAATATTGACCATATACCTGTATCTCATCTAACATAAAATCTTGAACCTTGTTAGGTCTATTTTGAGTCAGATAAGGTGAAAGGATGCATTGCAACTTGTGAAGGCCTTTTCCTTAGCCTTAGCACCGTAATTAGAGAGCTTCTTTGTGGAGCTATCTGATTACATTGGGAAGAAAATTGTGATTCTGTTCTTTTGCCCCTCTCGACTTCAGGTACATCTGCCAAACCAGTGCACTAACCATCTTGTGTTCTATGACACCAAATATTTATTTCGGTTTGGCATTTCAAAGTGCAGACACGCAAACGTTGCAGGGAGTACGCTTTCAGCAACCGACACGAGGAGTTTGAGAAGATAAATGCCGAAATTCTTGCTTTTCAGTTCATAGTGTGGTATGCTACTTTTCGTCTGTGTAACTTCCCATGTAGTTACAGGTATACGTATATACCACACACCGTGTATATATGCTTGTTCAGATCTCAGAGAAGCTACCTCTCATTACTTCCATTTTACTCCGTCTCAAAATTATTTGGACATGCAGCTATTCACTTTAAACTATTTGTCCAGCTCTAACATTCAATTAAATTTCTTCATCCTGAAACTAACCGTGAAGATTTCATCTGTATTTTTGTCAATGAATAATTTGGTTCTTTTCAATTTGAATGTTTAATCTGGTCACATCTGAAGCTCACTGTTGGTGGTTTCCTATATCAGTTCACTGTAAATATATATGTCAAATACTTCAATATTTTCTTAATGATCCATAAAAATTTCATCTGTAGTCAATGTCTTTTTACAAACGATGGCTTAGCAACATAGTGTGATAATAAATTATGGTTCTCTTCCTCAGGATCACCCTTGAGTTATGCACGACTTGCAATTGGTACAGTACAAGTCATGAATTTCCTGCGGGTCCAAAATCTTCTCAAGATTGTACTCTTCGATCTTGGCCTGAGCCGTGATATGCTCATTTTGTTGATTTCAGCTCTGAAATTTTCAGTTTTGTTTCGAAATTTTCAATCTTGCATGGTATCTCCGATTTGACCACATTAGAGACCTGGTGTGAACCATCCAAGTGTGATTTATTGAAAATTTTCAGTTTTGTCGATTCTAATCATGGTAAGATTCGGAACCATGGGAGACTTGGTGTGAACCATATTCTAACTTGTCATTGCTTGAACCGTGTTTAGTTTCTTAAGCACTGTTATTTTCGCGAGCTTCAAGCTCTTTGCCTTCTGGACAGAGTCTCAGTTGTATCCTCTTTAGGACCAGATCACGTCGCTTCCATGACCAAGTATTAGGAACTTCAATAATGATTATGATATCGCAAACTGAAAACCAAAAGAGAGCGATATGAGTAACGTCTTATTTTATTTTCTTGGAATTAGACGGGACCGCAAATGATCCACCTGAGGTTAGATTCGGAACCATGGGAGACTTGGTGTGAACCATATTCTAACTTGTCATTGCTTGAACCGTGTTTAGTTTCTTAAGCACTGTTATTTTCGCGAGCTTCAAGCTCTTTGCCTTCTGGACAGAGTCTCAGTTGTATCCTCTTTAGGACCAGATCACGTCGCTTCCATGACCAAGTATTAGGAACTTCAATAATGATTATGATATCGCAAACTGAAAACCAAAAGAGAGCGATATGAGTAACGTCTTATTTTATTTTCTTGGAATTAGACGGGACCGCAAATGATCCACCTGAGGTTAGACCGGACAGTTTCTTTCTATCCGCACATCCTGTTTTTAATGTAAGTGGACATAGTTTATGTAGGCGTGCAGTGCTCAAAATCAATGTTGAGCTAATGAACTAGACTGACAATTTGGACATACACCAGGAATGCATTTGTCAATACTGTGATTTTGGTTCTCCCAAAACAATCCTATTGTGTAGTGTCTTCACTGGATCTCTAGCTAGCGTACTCATTCTATTCACTGGGAGCATGTGCTTCTGAGAAGGCACTTAAAATGTATCACTAATACCATGCATGTTGTCTTTTCTTCTTCAGAATCTCTACGTTTCGGAAAATAATGTATATCTTGTTTATATTTTATTTTATGTAAAGGGAAAAAAAGAAAAAACGTAATTGAACAGCCACAGTACAGCCAGGAGGCGCCCCTCTAGGTTTCTATAATCCCTCCCCAGACCCTGGGAGCCTCTATGCATTGGGTATATCCTTTTTTACAATGCTTTTCATGGGATATCACAGACACAGGTGTTCAAAAAAGACTGTTTAATATTTATCAGTTCTAAAACATGAATTCTATTTATGCAGTATTTTTTCCTACCTTTTGAACCTGTAGTTGTTCCTATTCATTCTTGAAAAAAACATGTGCACGCTATGATTCCTGTGCTAGAGACATTTTTTTAGAGTGGTGCTGGACTGTGCCCTTCATCTCCGTGAAGGTAAAATATCAAAATAGTGTTAGGAGTTTATATTTATTTCTTGTTGTATGCACACATCAATGGTCACCACTAAGAGCTCTGAATTCCAGCTGTAAAATGGCAAGGGCAGCTACCGTTGATATTCTGGAAACATAGAATGCATCTAGGTGCTATATATAGCTATCTACTTATCATTTTGGTAATCTCGATCTCAGTTCGGTTGAAACTTTTTATGTTTTATAAAGGGTTCGAAGCATCTACATATTCAGTCCATGACTACTGAATTATATTTTTTCTGATGTGTTATCAGTAGTTGTAGGTAAAATAGAAGACACAAAGTAGGAGTTCTACAATTTTGAGTCGTGTCTAGCAGATTAAGAGCTAACTATAGATATTTAGAACTATCTACCTAATACGAGTGTCAGTTGTCGCAGGAAGGTTAACTTATTGGTTGTATGTTCAGTAAATCTGCTGAAAAGTTCTATTCCAGGCACTAAGTGATACATGCATCTACTGGTTAGCACGCTAGGACAATAAACTACGATGTATAATGTCTAAGGCCTGCGAGCCGCATGTGTTGGCCGAGCCTTCTAAATGGGCCGGTTTGTATCCAGTTTGAGTCCAACTAGGTTTAGGTTTGAGTCAGTTTCGGTTTGGGTTTGTCCAACTGACTAGGGGTTGGCCTCTTATATAAAGAGAGCCAAAGCCTAGGGTTTGGGGAGGTTGAAAATTATGTAGAACTAAAAGTTCCAGGTTACCACCGTCCCTAGGGGATCGGCATGTAGGCAGCATCTCGGATGTTCGTTAGTTATCTTTGCAAATAAAGGTGCGAGTGTTCTTGGATCTGCCAAGAGGGTTCGCTCGTGGCTAGGGGGCTCCTGGATCTGCCTAGAGTTGTCTAGCTTGGCGTGAAATAAAGGTGCGAGAGTTCTTGGATCTGCCAAGAGGGTTCGTGCGTTTCTCGCCTAAATCTATCCATGTTCTTCAGGTTACGTGTATCGCTCACGTGATTGGGAGAATAGTTATCTCGGTGGTTCTTGCGGTGAAAGATCGGGCAAACGCCTACATCATGTGGTATCAGGGCGTCAGGTTGATCACCGCGAGGGGGTTCGTCTATAGATTTGCGAAGATTGGTAGATTGGCTTCGCTGGAAGTATTTGTGTGTGGACGAGTTGGGAGAAAGATCGAAGGCCGTGTTCCGTTTGTAATTTCGGCGAGATCTGTGAAGATATGTCGCGCCTATAGTGTGGCAACGAAGGAGTTGTTTTCGAGCTTCTAAAGGATAATCGCTAAGGAATTTGCGCGTGGATTGTCGAGGCATTGATGAGCTGGGACCGGATCGGTTCTGCTGCCTGCAGTTTAGAAAAATAAAAAAAAAATACGCAAGACGGGAGTTACGGAGCCAGCAATTAGCAGTCGGATTGGTTGGTTACGTAAGGAAAGTGTTGATTGAATGCGACTTGGTCCTACGCGTGGAGGACGTAGTACGAGCCAAGGAACGTACGAGGCAAAATTTGGAGGCCACAAATTTTCTCTTTTGGTGGACGGTACGTGAGATTCTCTTGGGAGCAACAAAAAAAAAAGGTGAAGCAAGGCAACAGAACGGATCAGATCGGCACACGGAATTACCAGCAGCTGGTCACGTAATAACAGAATAAGAAAAGTGAGTTAGGAAGGAACCGGATCGGGCGACGCAGCTACCGCTGCTCGCTATTTCCGACTGTGGCTACCTGCCAGCGGAAAGGAAAGAAAAAATAGGTGCAGATTTGCGCATCTGTCCGGTGCAAATTTTTGGTACAGTTTGCGGCGGATACGAAGACAAAATAAAAGAGACACTAGTTTATATTTTTACAGGCGGTGAACTTGGTTCATTTGGATTCAAGAGATGCAGAAATTTGTCCTGTTTGTCTTGGGTGATGCACTCAGTTGACCTCCACTATTTCAGATGGCATCCGTGGCGTATTCAGCTTATTTGGATCCTTGGGGTACAGGAGTTTGTCCTGCTGTGTCAGGGGTGGTTTGCATGGTGCGTTTATAGATGCAATTTGATAGATTATGTGTCTAAATCATGTTGGTGGTGCCAAACATGGATGGCGCCAAGAACAAGTCTAGCTAGCTGAGAGGGAGGATGTGGTGTGGTATGCCAGCATGACTTGAGAATATAGAAGCGTGGCGATATGATAATTTGACGCCACAAGCGCCGGAGAAGACCTTCTGGCGTTGAGGACAACGCCTTTTGAAGAAAGGGAGGATGATACGGGCATCTACTGGTTATCACGCTAGGACAATAAACTACGATGTATAATGTCTAAGGCCTGCGAGCCGCATGTGTTGGCCGAGTCTTCTAAATGGGCCGGTTTGTATCCAGTTTGAGTCCAACTAGGTTTAGGTTCGAGTCAGTTTTGATTTGGGTTTGTCCAACCGACTAGGGGTTGACCTCTTATATAAAGAGAGCCAATGCCTAGGGTTTGGGGAGGTTGAAAATTATGTAGAACTAAAAGTTCCAGGTTACCACCGTCACTGGTAGAAAATAGGCCTATAGTCCCGGTTCGCCAGGGCCAGTAGTCCCGACCGCGCAACCGGGACTAGCTATGCGCGACTAAAGACCCCCCTATAGTCCCGCCACTTACGGACCGGGACTAAAGGCCCGTCCACATGGGCGACAGGGGTCCGTCGCGGCGGAGGACCTTTAGTCCCGGTTCTTGTGGCTAACCGGGACTGAAAACCTGCGCATGTTTAGGGTTTTAGGCCCCCTAAACCTGGTTCCTTTTTAATTTGTTTTGTTTTATTTCTTTTATATTTTATTTTGTGTTTTATTTTAATTTTGATGAAGTTTCAGTACACATCTATACTTCTTATAAAGTAAAACCCCACTAACTTTCATTAATTAATTTTCTATCTCAACATGCAAACTATCCACATCATCCATCTTCTTAGCCAATCAATTAGCCATGTCATCTCCACTAACATTTATCAATTCACACATGCAAACTACACATCATCCATTTGTTAAACCATACAATTGTTCAAAGTAATATATACTCATCACATGTCTTTTAAATTTTAGTATCTAGATTATGATTAACTGAATTTTGCATATTCCTTTACACAACATAATGTATCGTGCCTATTGTTTTCCGGAAATGGGTTGAGACCACAAGCCTCTGCATGGAAATGATTTATACAACCCTTTATTATAGTTCCTAAAGAGATCCCCGCTGCAACGCGCGGGGTATCTTCTAGTATATATATATTTTACGATACTATATACATGCATATATATATATATATATATATGAAATTTCAAACAAGGAGAATTCAATAGGAATATATAATATATATTCAATATCGGGTGACCATATATACAACCTCGAACAAGTTTCCATGTTACACAATTAAGATGGATGACCATACACAAATTCGAACAAGTTTCAAAGTACTCAGGGCTGATGCGTACAATAGTCATCGTTGGTGGACGCATGGTACTCTCCTTTCCTATCGATGACATGCCTAAGGAAAAATCCTGCTATTTCCTCTTGAATTGGTCGGAAGCGAGCTTCTGGAGTAAGCGCCCTCCGCAAGTTATTGAGACCCCTCCGCGTGATCTCGTCCTTCTTCCTCTCAGAGATTTCTTTCCGTATGTTCTCACAGACATAGTATCCACATAGACCGGTCCCCGATGGCTGCTTATCCACACCTTTGACCACATTTTTAAATTGTAGCTGATGTTTGAATCCACCGACATGTCCAAGTGAGAACCGTCTCCAAACTCTACATTGCAAATAAAATTAAATGAACAAGTGAGTTATTAGCTACTGCATATTAGGAAATGAACAAAAGAGACCGATCGATATAGAGCGCAAATGATTGAAAATAATTACCTTTGCATCATTTTTCTCATGTCGATCCAAAGATCTGTATTTGAATTCATAGAGTCAATGATAAAAACTATGGAGCTGTGAAGATCAACTTTTAGCAGAAGCCAGTGGTACCTGCGGACACGTTAGATGCACAGTCATGCATAACTTATCGATTAGACATACCATGCATGGAGTAAACAAAAGAGAATGGGAACATGAGAGAAACACTCACCCAAAATGGTAAGGAAATAGAATATAACTTTTGGATTCATGCTTTTTAAGAAAATTGTACAAGTCTTTCTCCACGTCGTTGGGGTGACGTTCTAACATAGTTCCATTAATGATTTGTGGATCAATGAACCCAACATCATGGATGCGTCTTATTTTGCATTCCCAAATCTTCAATCTGCATAATAGCGTACGCAACAATATAGTTAGGACAATATATATATATATAGTGTAGGCAATGAAGAACGAGATGAGGTAGAAATAAATCACTTACAGAACGTAGCAACTCAGGATAGATTTGTCGAGCTCACGCAGATTGAATAGCTGTAACAATTCACTCATCTCAACTGTTACAGAGTACTTTTTGGTGTGATGCTCCTCTGTATAATCCACATACACAAATTCTGTGTCGGTCCATGTTATGAATTGTTTGTACCAACGTAGCAGACTTTGCATTAGTGGTGGTAGATCCTTTTCCTTCGTAGGCTCGACGAGAGGCCCTTTCTTCACATATTGTAATGCTACCTCACCCATTGGCGCATTGTCCAGGCCTAACGAGGCACGAAGAGACAAACCATGTCGGACGCATATTTCATGGCACTATCTACAGTCATTCCAGCTATTGCCAAAGCATTTATGACCTCGGGGTCCTGTTCCGGAGCGGCTTTCACTATGAGCGGGGGGATCGATTGTTTACTCTGCATCCCGAGCTGGTCAACTTGTTTCCCGCTTTTTTTTTTCTTTTTCCTTTTCCTTTCTCCTCCTCCAATATTTTTGCTTTCTCCTCCTCCAATATTTTTGCTTGCTTACGAAGTTCAATATCATAGTCTTTAGGCAAATTCTTCTCGGCTTGGGACACTGTCGACAAAAAACCCGTAGCCCACTTGTCTACAATCGGAGGGAATACTTCCTTGGGCTCAGGCTCCTTTAGCGCCTTCTGACGGGCCTTCCATTTCTCAACGTCAGCCTTCACGGCCAATTTGGTTTCAGCATCACTAAGTTCCCAAGGCCTTGGGGGGAGAGGCTTCAATGATGGCTCCGGTACCCGTGTGGTCTTAGGTACATAAGGCTCCGGGTTAATAGACCAAGAGCAGGTTCCCTTGCTGTCCGCCTGCTTCTGTTTCTTCGCTGGAGGAGGAATGGGGGGCGACGACTGATTATCCTCCGGAGGAGGAATGGGGGGAGACGGCTGCTTTTCCCCCGGAGGAGGAATGGGGGGAGACGGCTGCTTAACCGCCGGAGGAGGAATGGGGGGCGACGGCTGCTTAACCGCCGGAGGAGGAATCGGGGGCGACGGCTGCTTACCCGCCGGAGATTGTGGATCGGGGGACGACGTCGAATGGCGTGAAGGAGGCGTAGGTGAACCAGCAGCACCACCACCACCAGCACCTGCACCATCGGAGGGGGGTGGACTTGTTAGCCTTGGCGTCTCGCCTGGAAACACTATGTACTTCTTTTTCCATAGAATGAACTGGCGCTTGACATCTCCAAGTCTTCTCTCCCCTTCGGGTGTAGCTATGTCAATCTCCAGGTCCTCAAACGCTTGGACTATGTCTTCCACCGTGACACGAGCATAGCCATATGGAATGGGGTTGTTGTGATGGAGTGCTCCAGGTGTACAGGGTAAAGCACTGCCGGTAGCTACCTTCATGGAAATGTTCCCCACGGGATAATGCAGATCACATTCTTTCATCTCCTTTACATCATCCACGGGGTAGTGAGGCTCTGGTGCACGACTCTCGATCATCGGTGCATTAGCACCTGCAGTCGGGGCCTCCGTGGAAGCCACGCTGCTTCTCCGCTGATGCTGGCTTCCGAGATCCGCTGCATGTTCTTCATGCGGCCCTGCAGCCGACGCTTTTTCTTTCTCAAGTATTCCCGCCACGATCTTCTTCAACTCATTAAATTCCGCTGCAAGATTCGACAGTTGATCTGCAGCCCGGTCCGTACCTCTCTTACGGCTTCTGTAACAGTACGGGTCACCCTCCTGAGAAAACCCTACTTTCCACGGCAATCTGCCTTTGCCTCGTATATGTCCTCCATGTTCAGGATTCCCGAGGGCATGGGCCAGTTGGTCTCTCTCTCTGTTGAACGTGAGCACGCCCTGTTGAGCTTTGGTCATTGCGTCAACAAGGTTTTTTGTGGGAGCAAACGTTTTCTGCCGGTGAACACACTCCCCTGTCTCCGGGTCTAGCGATCCCCCATGCCCGTACCACCACATTTTGGCTCTTTCGTCCCATCCCTCTGTACCTAGACGAATTCCTCTTGCCGTTAGGCCGTCCTCCATCGCCTGCCACTTAGGCGCCGAAACGCGGTATCCTCCTGGCCCCATAACATGATGGTACTGTTTCTTTTCCGCATTAGTCTTATTTTTTTTCGACATTTCCTTGAAATGCTCCGATTTATGTTGCGTCACAAATTCTGTCCAATCATCTCTCAGTTTCTCATGTTGTCCAGTGAAAATCGGAGTCTTGCCCTTGCTGACATATTCACGGAACAATTTTTTCTTGAAGTTCCGGAATGCTTCGGCCATCTTCTGAAAAGCGAACTCTTTGACTATCCTCCTCCTCTGACGTCCACCCGAAACCTCCTCACCGAATTCATCTTTTTTGTTGTATTCCGGAGGTAGAATGAAATGTGCAATAAGCTTTCTAAACATAATCTTTTTCGTTCTCTTGTCGACATAAGTGAAACCAAGACGTGCTTTCTTTGGCTCCTTCCATTCCTGGACGGTGATCGGGACGGTGTCTCTAACAATGACTCCACATTGGTTGATAAACTTTGTGGTGTGCTGTAGGGGCTTGCCGGTTTCACTGACTGATTCGATGGTATATGTTTCTCCATCTTTCATCGACTTGGATTTGCCACGCTTTGTCATACTAGATCCGGCCGAGGGCTAAAATAAGAAAGAGAGTCGCGCGCGTTAGTGCATATGTATTCACATTTCAGTAAGTTTGTATCACGAGAGTCCCAATGTATATATATATATACCTCGCCGGAGGTGGTTGTTCTTTGCAATTGGAGATCGTCGTTTGTCGACGGTTGACCTCCGTCATCAATGTCCATTCCTTCACCTCCTTGATCATCGACAATGTCCGTTCCTTCACCTGTTTGATCATCGACAATGTCCGTTCCTCCACGTTCTTGATCATCAAGGTTCAGATAAGAAGAGACTACATCCTCTTGTTGCTCATCTTCTGGGCCCGGCACATAAGGGATCTGGTTGGCTATCATGCCGTATATAATACCTTCAGCCTCCTGATCCGTAAACGGCAAGGCTCCATTGTCCTCCATATGTCACTCCTGCAGACATGCATATAGTAAAAATTAATTAAGTATATAGGAGACTTAGCAAATATTACATCCTCTTTCTCAAATTGTCCGCCATATGTCACTCCGGTGGAAGAACGATGACCACCAGAGGGGGAAAACCATACTTTAGAGGTGTGTCCAAGATTAGTTTCTCAAATGACTTGGAGAACCCCATAGCTAGGTTGCATTTGCTTTTCTGGTCATTTTGGTATATTACACTTAATATTCTGAATTTATTGAATTAAACTTATTTTCATTATTTTAATGAATTTAACTCAAATTCAAATATGGTCTCATTTTGAACTTTGTCAAACATGATTGAAAATGATATAAACAGATAGCTTACATTTTTGCGAATATTTTGCATATTTTTCCATAATTTTTGGAATTATAAATTAAAAGTTGTTTAATTTAGAAGATTTAATTATTTTCTGTAATTTCATATACAGTGGGCCCCACGTGTCACGATGACGTCATTTAAAAAAAAACTCGCCAGCACTTGGCCAGGTGACGTCATGATGACGTCACCCTGGCGTGACACTGTGGCCGGCGGTGTGGCAGTTTCTGCTCTCTGTCTCCGGCGATTCCGGCCACGGGGAAGGGTTTCCGGCCACGGGGAAGGGTTCAAGGGCGGCGCGAGGCCCGCGGCGAGGGCGGCGTTGGTTCGTGGTCGCCGTTCAAGAGCGGGAGGGCGGCGCTGGTACGAGGGCGGCGCGAGGCCCGCGGGGAACCTACCGGAGACGGCGACTGGGCGGGGCCGGAGCAGGGCGGAGGCGGTGGAGAGAAGAGCGCGGGCGACGACGATGGCGACGGCGTGGTACTCTCGCAGGCGACGACGACGGAATCAACGAGCAGGGCGCCGGCGCGAGGAAGACGAGGGTTTGGTCCTTAGAAAAATTTCGGGGCGGGAATATATAGGGCCAGCCTTTAGTCCCGGTACCCTCCGCGGGCCTTTAGTCCCAGTTGGTGTCACGAACCGGGACTAAAGGTGAATTTTTTCGCGGCGCTTCTGTTCCCGCGCAGAACGAGTCTTTAGTCCCGGTTGGTGACACGAACCGCGACTAAAGGTGGTTATTCGAATTCTTTTCCTTTTCCCAATCTTAAAAATACAAATAATATATCAGAAAATTCAGAAAAAAAACTAATTCTTTTTCCAATCTTAAAAATACAAATAATATATCAGAAAATTTAGAAAAATAAAATTAATTCTTTTTCCAATCTTAAAAATACAAATAATATATGCGAAAATTCAGAAAAAAAAACTAATTCTTTTTCCAATCTTAAAAATACAAATAATATATCAGAAAATTCAGAAAAATAAAACTAATTCTTTTTAAAATCTTGAATATATATATATAGATAAAAAAGGCAGTACATAATGGCAAGAGTGGATCTGAACCTAAACGGAGAGCATAGATGCATGATCTGATATCTGCTGCTAGTCATACTCCTGCCTAGGCCTATAGTACATCCACTCGTAGTCGTCGTAGTCGCCGCCGTCGTCGTCACTATCGTCTGACGGTGCTCTGCACTCCCTCGGAGGATCACGACTCCAGGACTGGGCGTGAGGGTAGCGCAGGCGGGGGCTATCGCCGGCCCTGATGTAGTCCATGACGCTCTGTAGAGTCCGGCCGGACCACCATAGCCGACGACCGGCCTCGTGAAAGTTCCCAGGAGGCAGGCCGTCCTCCTCATACCTGGCGAGCGCCCTCTCACGCCGATTGATGAAGAAGGCATCCCAAGTATGCTGGTTATCAGGATGCCAACTGGGATTCCTCCGCTGCTCCGGCGTGAGCTCGTGGTAGTAGTGGTTCGTGATGGCCGCCCGACGCGCCACACCTTGAGGAAGAGGAGGGACTGGCACTCCTCCGGCGCTAAGCATCCAACCGGCGGGAACGTTGTAGCCGGGCGGGCAGGGGTAGTTCGAGGCAGAAAGTGCCTCCGCCTGGATGAATGTTAGAGTGGGTACGGTAGAAGCCATGAGAGAGTGGTGAGTTTGTATGTGTTTATGTCAATGGTGTGGCAATGCATACATATATATAGCGAGAAGAAAACATCCCTTTAGTCCCGGTTGGTGTCCCCAACCGGGACTAAATGGGTTAGGGTTTCATTGGGAAACGGATCATCCCTTTAGTCCCGGTTGGTGACACCAACCGGGACTACATGGGAATTAGGGTTTCGTTTGGACCAATCAGATAGAATCACACGGATCGTGTGTTTCTTTCAAGCGCTTGTGAGTCGTTGGATCCGGGTGTGTTTTTTTCGAGCTGTTGTGAGCCGTTCGATCAGGGCTATGGTGTGTTTCTTTCGAGCTGCTGTGAGCCGTTGGATGAGGTGTTTCTTAACCGTTGGATCAAAACCCTAGATCAACACTTTGTGAGCCAGAGGACCCTATATATAGCCCAGCTTCATACACCGGCCAGTTCATCTCCCAAATACAAAACATCCGGATTCGCCAGCATACGCCCTGCTGTGCATTTGGTATGCATATATATATGCACCCAGTAGCCACTGCAGGGTTGTATGCTGGCGATACCGATTGTTTTGTTCTACACCCCCCTTTAAGATTTGATACATCATATATTCAGTTCATCGAGCAAATACAAAACATCCGGATTCGCCGTCATACGTCCAGCCGTGCATTTGGTATGCATATATGCACCCTGTAGCCACGGTTGTGCTGTATGACGGCGATACCGTCTGTTTTGTTCTACACCCCCTTTAAGGTTTGATACATCATATATTCAGTTCATCGAGCAAATACCGTCTGTTTTCTGTTTTTAGTAAAAGTTTGGTACAATAAATTAGAGATAATATAATTCACATGATCCATTCAACATGATCCATTCAACAAAGTTTGGTACAATAAATTATTACACATCAATTCTTCCCTTGTGTCCCCGCTTTCTTACGATTTGGACGTATCCATGGAGCATCCTCATCATTTAACTTAATGCTTGGGTCAGTGTTCACTTTGAAGGGCGGAATTTCACCAAACATATTATAATCTTCTGACATGTCTGTCTTGTCCTCCACTCCCACGATGTTTCTTTTCCCTGAAAGAACAATGTGGCGCTTTGGATCATCGCATGATGTACTGATCGATTTCTTATCTTTCCGTTTCCTCGGTTTGCTACTCATGTCCTTCAAATAGAAAACCTGAGCGACATCTTTGGCTAGGACGAATGGTTCGTCAAGGTAACCAAGATTGTTGAAATCCACCATTGTCATTCCGTATTGCTCGTCCACCTTTACCCCACCTCCTGTTAGCTTGAACCATTTGCACCGGAACAAAGGGACCTTAAAAGAGGGTCCATAGTCAAGTTCCCATATCTCCTCTATGTAACCATAATATGTGACCTTTTGCCCAATCTCGGTTGCTGCATCAAAGCGGACACCACTGTTTTGGTTGGTGCTCTTTTTTATCTTGGGAGATCGTGTAAAATGTATTCCCATTAATCTCGTACCCTTGGAAAGTCGTTATAGTCGAAGATGGTGTCTTGGCCAACATGTACAGCTGATCTCCAACATCATTGTCATTCATTAAATGTTTTCGCAACCAACTGCCGAAAGTCTCCATGTGGGACTTTCTAATCCATGACTCAGGCTTCCCCGGGTTGTTCGAGCGTAAAATATTCTTGTGTTGCTCGAAGTACGGAGCCACCAAGCTCGAATTTTGCAGAACTGTGTAGTGTGCTTCAGTCATAGAATGACTGTCCATATATATCGTTGATTTCCTTCCGATCGTGCCTCTTCCACTTAGTCTCCCCTCGTGCCGCGATTGAGGAATACCAATCGGCTTAAGGTCAGGAACATAGTCAATACAGAACTCAATTACCTCCTCATTTCCATAGCCCTTTACGATGCTTCCTTCTGGCCTAGCACGGTTACGAACATATTTCTTTAATACTCCCATAAACCTCTTGAACGGGAACATATTGTGTAGAAATACAGGACCGAGAATGGAAATCTCTTCGACTAGGTGGACCAGGAGGTGCGTCATAATATTGAAGAAGGATGGTGGAAACAGCAACTCGAAACTGACAAGACATTGGACCACATCGTTCTGTAACCGTGGTAGATCTTCTGGACTGATTACCTTCTGAGAGATTGCATTGAGGAATGCACACAGCTTCACAATGGCTACTCGAACATTTTCCTGTAGGAGGCCCCTCAAAGCAATCGGAAGCAATTGCGTCATAATCACGTGGCAGTCGTGAGACTTCAGGTTTTGGAACTTTTTGTCCGCCATGTTTATTATTCCCTTTATATTCGACGAGAAGCCAGACGGGACCTTCATACTGCTTAGGCATTCAAAAAAAATTACCTTCTCTTCTTTCGTAAGAGCGTAGCTGGCACGACCTTGAAACCATTCCGGATGCTGGTCATCTGGGTCTTTCAAAAGTTGTTGGTCCTGCCGTGCTTCCTTTGTATCATTTGTCTTCCCATACACGCCCAAGAAGCTTAGCAGGTTCATGCAAACATTCTTCGTAACATGCATCACGTCGATTGCAGAGCGGACATCTAGGACTTTCCAATACTGTAGCTCCCAAAATATCGATTTCTTTTTCCACATGGGTACGTGCCCGTCAATTCCCTGCGGAACTGATTGTTCGCCAGGACCCTTTCCAAAGATGACTTTCAAATCCTTGACCATATCAAATATCTCAGCTCCAGTACGTTCCGCAGGCTTCAGCCGGTGATCTGCCTTGCCATTGAAATGCTTGCCTTTCTTTCTTACGTTATGATTTCGGGGAAGAAATCGACGATGACCCAGGTACACGTTCTTCCTACAATTATCCAAAAATACACTTTCAGTCTCATGTAAGCAGTGCGCGCATGCTTTGTATCCCTTATTTGACTGTCCCGAAAGGTTACTGAGAGCAGGCCAATCGTTGATGGTTACAAAAAGCAACGCTCGTAGGTTAAATTCCTCTTCTTTGTGCTCATCCCACACATGTACACCAGGTCTGCCCCACAATTGTAAAAGTTCATCAACTAATGGCCTTAGGTACACATCGATGTCGTTGCCGGGTTGCTTCGGACCTTGGATGAGCACTGGCATCATAATGAACTTCCGCTTCATGCACAACCAAGGAGAAAGGTTGTAGATGCATAGAGTCACGGGCCAGGTGCTATGGCTGGAGCTCTGCTCACCAAAAGGATTCATGCCATCAGTACTTAGACCAAATCTTATGTTCCTTGCGTCAGCTGCAAAATCTTTAAACTCTCTGTCGATCTTTCTCCATTGCGTTCCATCAGCGGGGTGTCTCAACTCCCCGTCGGACTTACGGTCCTCTTTGTGCCATCGCAACAACTTGGCATGCTCTTTGTTCCTGAACAGGCGTTTCAACAGAGGTATTATAGGAGCATACCACATCACCTTGGCGGGAACCCTCTGTCGGGGGGTTACCCCCGAGTAGGGTAAAGGCAAGTGGTAAAAGCAGCTTACAGAGGAGAGGCTTGGTCGAGTAGCCGACTACCTGGTACCCGCTACCCGGCAGACTGCTACTCGGTCTCACCTCAAGATGACCAGAAGGAAGAATCATTCAAGTTCTCTACGTTCGAGTAGAAGAGTTGGCCCGAGTACAATTGGCGGGAACAATTGGCGGGAAACTACTCGGGCCAGAAAGTCAAAGGAGCCGTTCTGACACAGGATCCCGCGTATCCTGGGTCCGTACTTGGCAGCATTCGAACTACTGTTCATCTGGGGCCGGCCTGCCTGACAGTGACAGCATGGAAGCAGGCCGTGGCAGGATAAGGGGGGCCTACTCTGAGCTTAGGTACAGTGATACCAGTCTGCCCCCTAGTTTTGCCCAACGACTTTCCAGATGAAGCCAAGGTTAGGAACCAAAGCTGTCAGCGAGAACCCGGAAGAAGGACGGTGTGCACACTATGTCGACACTTGTCTAGATTTGGACGTATCCGGCTGGGCACCAGGTATATAAGGTGCCCCGCCGCCTCCTGCGTGAGGATCGATCGCATACTGGGTCACGCATAAACCCTAGAACCCTAAGTTCTTGACCTAGCTCTACTCGGAGAGAGGAGAGTGGCTACTCGGTAGCGATATCATTCGTACTGTGGCTACTCGGAGAAACATCATAATACATACAGAGAGGCAGGAGTAGGGGTTTTACCTCCTCACGAGGGCCCTGAACCTGGGTAGATCGTGTTGTTTGCAGTGTGTTGTTCTTACCTCACGCGGCTACACGTCGCGTGATCCCTCCCCGAGCACCTCCAGCGTCCATCGTCCCCACATCTTTAGCCATCCCATGGCATCTGCCGTGACACCACCACGACAGTTGGCGCCCACCGTGGGGCAACCAGCGGCGCTGGTTGGAGTTTCTGTTCGGACGGGATCTTCTTCAGTGGAGCGCGTGGTCTGTGGCCTTGTCCACAGATTCGGCTCCTTCGACTTCGTCACCGACAACGCCGGCTGTTTCGGCGGCATGGCCATGCCTGAGGGCGGCACGGTGATCTCCTTCGGCTCTCACCTCGTCTACGTCGCCACCGTCGCCAACCGCGCGTACCCCGAGCTGGTGCATGACGCGGCAGATCCACCCGCGGTGATTGCTGCTCGCGGAAGGCCCGCATGCAGCTCTGCGAGCTGCGCTGAGGTGATGGTGGCGGGTTTGGCGGCAAACACTGGCGCAGCTGCTACTGGCGCTGCGGCCGTCGTCGAGGAGACGGATGAACCGCCTGCTGGTGGCAGGACTCACCGGCCCTATGAGAGGGAGAACAACTTGCCGCCTTCCACCTCTACGGTCATCCCCGTGTCTGCTGCGCGAGCCGGTATGCCCACTCCCACCGACATCGAGCTCCTAGCCGCGAGGGAGCAGCTCGAGCGGCAACGCCAGGAGCTGCTTGCCGAGCAGGCGGAGTTAGAGAAGATCAGGCTTGAGCTGAGTTTAGACCAGCTCGAGTACAACAAGGCTCACGGCTTCACGCCAGTCGCCAGAAGGCCTAGCAGAGTAGGCGCTACGCGGCGCAACTTGGGTGTCGAGATGGCAACAGTTGCGGAGGTGCCAGCTCAGTCCGCCACCGCGAACACCTTCACAAGGCCATGGTACAGCACACCCGCCAAGACGCTCAGAGCTGCAGAGGCCGTGGCTGCCGAGTTGCCGCGCCTGGATGGAGAGGCGCGTCTCAGGCAGCAGGAGAGGCTCAACGAGTTGGTGTTGGAGGCCGCTAGGCAGAACGAGGAGTTCCGGAAGGCCAACCCGGGTGCTGGAGCTTCGCAGGTGGTTCACTCGCATGCGGCTAGATCTAACGATCAGGCCTCGTCTCCGCATCCTAGCCGCGAGAAGAGCCGCAGCGGGCGCTCGGGTAGAGACAGGCAAATGCAGGTGTATGACCCGGCTGCTGCCGCGAAACAGGTTGCTGTGCCGCAGCAGCCCGGGCGGGAACACAACGCTGCAAGAGCAGGCTCTCAAGCCCATCAAGCTCAAAGCCGTGCCCGAGATGCCGCGCGTCCAGGTTCTTCTCGGCAACCCGCAGCTCAGCCTACTCGGCAGAGGCAGCAGCCGCGCCCAGTGGCACCAGTCGCCAACCCGGTGGAGCAGCCTGCAGCTGTGCAGGTGGACAGATACGATGATGGCTACTCGGCTATGGAGATGGCTGGTTATGACATTCATGACCGTGTTGGCGAGCGCGTGTTGGCGCCTGGAGATGCAAGGCACCAGCTGGACCGTATCAGCTTGTCGGCGCGGCTGGAGAGCACGGGTCCTCCTGGCCCCGAGTGCTTTGGGCCGCGCATCATGAACGAGCCTTCCGTGAAGGGCTTCCAGCTTGCAAGAGGCACCAAGAGCTACAATGGCAGCACCAAGCCTGAAGATTGGCTCAATGACTATGTCACCGCGGTCCATATCGCGAATGGCAACAGGAGATGGGCGGTGCGCTATGTGCCGCAGATGCTAGAGGGTCCAGCTCGCACTTGGCTCAACAACTTGCCCAAGAACAGCATTAACTGCTGGCTGGACTTCTCGGATGCCTTCATCAGCAACTTCACGAGTACATACAAGAGGCCGAATAGGCCACAACAGCTATCAGCTTGCAGGCAGCGAGAAGACGAGACAGACCGCGAGTACCTTACTCGGTGGAGCACGCTGAGGAACACCTGTGAGGGTGTGAATGAAGCACAGGCCATTACCTGGTTCGCGCAGGGTTGCCGACATGGCAGCATGCTTTGGCAGAGATTGCAGAGGGAGATGCCGAACACTCTGGCGGAGACCATCAAGATTGCGGATCAGTACGCACTCGGTGATCCTACTCAGCCACTGATGGACTCCTCTGAGCCGAGAAGAAACTTCAACAGCAGCAAGCGCAACGAGTTCCGCAACAAGCGCCGAGTAGATACTCGGTATGATCCTGAAGAGGTGAATGCAGTGAATGTCGGAGGCGGTGGTGGCCAAAGGCAGAAACCTGCTGGAGCCTACGGGCAGAACCAGAACCAGGGCCAAGGCAACAAGAAACCGTTCCGTACTGCTCAGTCGGGTAGCGGGAACTCCGAGCAACCGAAGAAGTTTGTCTTTGATGACATGAAGGATGGCCCGTGCAGCTTTCACACTCACCACCCCTCGAGGCCTGCTAACCACACTACTCGGCAATGCGAATGGTGGGATGTGATCAAGAGTGATGGCTTGCCTCCTCCTCCTCCCCTGCCAGCCGCCAATGCTACAGTTCAGCCTACTCGCGCACCCGCAGCTCGGCCGCCAGTGTACCCGAGAAGAGAGAATGTCAACCAGGTGGCTTTAGGAGCCAACCAGAACTTCAACAACGAGAGATACCGCAACAACAACAATAACTACAACCGCAACAACAACAACAGAGGCAACAACAACAACTACCAGGGGAACAACAACAATGGCAACAATGGGGGCAATGGCTCCAATCAGTACCAAGAGCACCATGAGAGCAACATGATCTTCACTTCTGAGGCAGTCGACAAGCAATCACAGCACAGGCGGGCCATGGAGGTCAATGCAGTGATTCCTGTTGTTCCTCACTACATGTATTGGTGTGACCAGGAGATCAGGTGGACCCGAGCAGATCATCCCAAGGTGATGCCCAACCCGGGTACCTATGCCTTGGTGCTGGATCCTACTTTCCTGGGTCCCGAGAAGAACGTGAGGTTCAGCAAGGTGCTAATTGACAACGGCAGCAGCATCAACATTGTGTACAAGGACACACTCGAGAAGCTTGGCCTAGCCGAGAACATGATGCTGCCTAGCAAGACCACTTTCCATGGCATTGTGCCCGGGATCTCATGCAACCCGATTGGCCGAGTGTGGATCGATGTGCTATTCGGTACCCGGGAGAACTGCCGCACAGAGCGCTTGCAGTTCGAGGTGGTGGATCATCAGAGCCCCTATCATGCTTTACTCGGCAGACCTGCTCTGAGCAAGTTCATGGCCTCTACCCATGTTGCATACTTGAAGATGAAGATCCCTGGTCCCAATGGCATCATCACTATCGCTGGCGACTACAAGAAGTCCATGGAGTGTGCCTCAGCTAGCTCCAAGCTGGCAGAGTCGATGGTGATCGAAGCCGAGAAGAAGAAGATGTACGAGGTGGTGGCCATGGCTCAGTCCGCACAAGCTGGTGCACAGGGTGTGCCGAGTACCCAGCACGGTACCGCTTTCCAAGCTGCCAAGGAGACCAAGACGGTCCAAGTTGACCCCGAGTTCCCTGACCGCGTGGCCATCATTGGCTCCGGGTTGGAGGAGAAATAGGAAAGCGCGCTCATCCACTTCCTCCGTGAGAATCGGGATGTGTTTGCCTGGACCAATGAAGATCTACCAGGAGTCCCGAGGGAGTTGGTTGAGCACTCTTTGCATGTGCGTCCTGACGCCAAGCCAGTGAAGCAGGCTATGCGCCGTTTCGGGGATGAGAGAAGGAAGGCCATTGGTGACCAGATCACCAAGTTACTGATAAGCAATTTCATCATGGAGGTGCTGCATCCGGATTGGCTAGCCAACCCGGTCATGGTCGAGAAGAAGAAGGAGGATCCCAAGGCTGCCACCGCATGGCGCATGTGCGTCGACTACACCGACTTGAACAAAGCATGCCCCAAGGATCCTTTCCCGCTACCCCGCATCGATCAGGTGATCGATTCCATTGCTGGTTGTGAACTGTTGTCTTTCATAGATGCCTACTCTGGTTTCCACCAGATTGCACTCAATCCTGCTGATCAAATAAAGACTGCTTTCATTACCCCGTACGGGGCTTATTGCTATCGTGTCATGTGTTTTGGCTTGAGGAATGCGGGTGCAACCTATCAGAGATGCATGCAGAAATGCTTGCACGACCAGCTCGGCAAGAATGTGCAGGTGTACGTAGATGACATTGTCATCAAAACGAATAAAACACATACTCTGCTTGCCGACCTGGAGGAAACCTTTGCTAACCTACGCAAGTACAAAATGAAACTGAATCCGAGTAAGTGCACCTTTGGTGTACCGGCTGGAAAGCTACTCGGTTTTCTGGTTTCTAGTCGGGGCATTGAAGCCAATCCTTCTAAGATAAAAGCTATTGAGAGCATGTCTTTACCGAGATCGCTGAAAGATGTGCAGAAATTCACGGGTTGTTTGGCATCTCTGAGCCGTTTTCTGGGCCGAATGGGCGAGAAGGCCCTGCCTCTGTACCAACTGATGAAGAAAAGTGACAAGTTTGTCTGGACTCCGCAAGCAGACGTGGCATTCAATGAGCTGAAAGCAATGCTGGCTAGCGCTCCCGTCTTGGCTAGTCCGCTACCCAAGGAGCCTATGCTGCTGTACATTGCTGCGACTAACCGAGTAGTCAGCGTGGTGATAGTGGTGGAGCGAGAAGAAGAAGGCAAGAGTGTGCAGCGCCCAGTCTATTATCTCAGTGAAGTGCTGTCCAGCTCCAAGCAGAACTATCCGCACTACCAGAAGATGACATATGGTGTGTACCTGGGCGCCAGGAAGCTGAAACATTATTTCCAGGAGCACCCTATCACAGTTGTGAGCTCTGCCCCCATCTCGGATATCATGGGCAACAAGGAGGCGAGTGGAAGAGTAGCCAAGTGGGCGATTGAGCTAGCCGCGTACGCTCCCGCGTATGCGAGAAGAGAAGCAATCAAGTCTCAGGTCCTGGCGGAGTTTCTTGTGGACTGGGCCGAGATGCAGTATGAACCTCCTGCTCCAGTTTCCAATTACTGGAAAATGCACTTTGATGGCTCAAAGGTGAAAGAAGGCCTTGGCGCTGGTGTTGTGCTTACCTCACCCAAGCGAGATCAGCTCAAGTATGTGTTGCAGATTCATTTCAAGGCATCCAACAATGTTGCAGAGTACGAGGCGGTGGTGCATGGTTTGCGAGTAGCAAAGGAGGTTGGCGTGCAGCGTATCATATGCTATGGTGATTCAGATTTGGTGGTGCAGCAAGTCTCGGGCACCTGGAATGCTTTGGATGCCAACATGGCATCGTATCGCTTCCTGGTGCAGTCTATGACTGGGTTCTTCGAGGGTTGTGAGTTCCAGCACATTCACCGAGCAGAGAACGAAGCAGCAGATGAGCTATCCAAGTTGGGATCTTCTCGGCAGTCCATCCCGGCAGGGATCGCCTTGGAGCATTTGAGGAAACCATCCATCAAGCCCTCTCCCAACTCGGAGTCTATATTTGTCCCTTCTCTGCCAAGTGAAGAATCTGACCCAATGGAGATTGACTGGGAAAGTGCTGCAGGGAACCCGGGGACTGCCGTCCTCTACTCGGGGACTGCCACTCCCTACTCGGGGACTGCCACTCCCTACTCGGGGACTGCCATTCCCTACTCGGGGACTGCCACTCCCTACTCGGGGACTGCCATTCCCTACTCGGGGACTGCCACTCCCTACTCGGGGACTGCCATTCCCTACTCGGGGACTGCCACTCCCTACTCGGGGACTGCCATTCCCTACTCGGGGACTGCCACTCCTTACTCGGGGACTGCCATTCCCTACCCGGGGACTGCCAATCCTTACTCGGGGACTGCCACTCCTTACTCGGGGACTGCTGTCCTTAACCCGGAAGCTGTCGCATTTATTGAAGAAGTTCTCGCCAATCGGTCTGGGCTGCAAAGAAGCGCTCCTGCTCCTCCTGTGCAACCGCAAGAGCCCGTCCCAATGGAACTGGACGAACCAGTGTTTCCCATACGGGAGACACCGAGTTGGGCTATGCCCATATTATCCTTTCTAAGGGACGGTACTTTACCTGAAGATGAGGTGACTGCGAGGCAGATTCAGAGAAGGTCCAAAGGCTACACCATAGTAAGAGATGTGCTGCACAAGAGAAGTGCCACTGGCGTGCTGCAACGTTGTGTGAGCCCGGAAGAGGGAGAAGAAATTCTGGTGGAGATACATCAAGGGGAGTGTGGGCATCACGCCTCATCTCGGGCTTTGGTCAAGAAAGCTTTTCGGCATGGCTTCTACTGGCTCACTGCACTGCAGCAAGCTGAAGATATTGTGAGGAAGTGCAATGGCTGCCAGATGTTCGCAAGTAAGATTCACATGGCTGCTTCCGAGTTGAAAACGATTCCTATCACATGGCCGTTTGCCGTTTGGTGCTTGGATATGGTTGGCCCCTTCAAGCCGGCTAAAGGCAATATGACACATATCTTGGTCATGGTGGACAAGTTCACTAAGTGGATTGAAGTGAAGCCTATTCGGAAGTGCGATGGGGTCACAGCTGTGAAATTCGTGAAGGATGTGATCATGAGATATGGCTACCCGCACAGTATCATCACCGACAACGGCACCAACTTTGCAGAGGGGGCAATGGTGCGATTCTGCAGAGATAAGCATATCTGACTAGACGTTGCGTCAGTCGCGCACCCTGCCTCCAATGGGCAAGTTGAGAGAGCAAATGGAATGGTACTGGCAGGCATTAAGCCAAGGCTGATTGAGCCATTGCTGAAAACACCTGGGTGTTGGCTAGAAGAGTTGCCAGCGGTGTTGTGGAGTCTAAGGACTACCCCTAACTGGTCAACCGGCTACACGCCATTCTTCTTGGTATACGGGGCTGAGGCCGTGTTGCCAATAGACCTAGAGCATGACTCCCCCCCGAGTAGCCCTCTACACTGAGGTGGAGGCGAGAGAAGCTCGAGAAGACGACGTTGACCTGCTTGAAGAAGCAAGAGAGCTGACTCTGTCACGTTCGGCTATCTACCAGCAAAACCTGCGGCGTTATCATAGCCGAAAGGTAAACCCAAGGGTTTTCCGAGAAGGAGACATGGTCCTTAGGCTCGTGCAACGCACAGCCGGGATGCACAAATTGTCTCCTCCATGGGAGGGGCCTTTCATTGTGAGCAAAGCGCTGCACAATGATGCGTACTACCTTGTAGATGTGCGCCCATCACAGGCAAACAGGGCAGACAAAGCTGGAGAGGAAACCAAGCGCCCTTGGAATGTAGCTCTACTTCGTCGTTTTCATTCGTAAGCAAAGATGTGTATGTACCCTCTTATCCGAGTTGAAATTCTACTCTGCAATCTGAAATTGTTCTCGGGGACTGCCCTCGTCCAAAATCGTGCTAAGTGTTTTTACTCGGCTTTACTGTTTTTCTACTCGGTTGCTTCACTTCGAAACTCATCAGCGTATTGAGTACTGTGTCTAAACCTATATGCCAACTCTTCGACTCTGGTGCTGTCCGAAACCCGGCTTCATGGCAAGCAAGAGAACAAGCAAAAGGTCACTGAGCACAAGAAAATCGCTAAGGAAGAAAGAGTGCAGGAACCGAGTAGATTGTTTGTTACTTTTGTTCCCTGTTTCGTCTTCTCGGCTAAGTGGTGGGCTGCGTTACCATGATTGTTTCTAGCGGCTAAGTATTTGCAGCCCTACTCCTTGATTCTTGTGACTCGAATACCAAAAAAGCAACAAGTTGCGGGTAGAGAAGAGATGAAAAGATAGGGTGAATAAGAAATGCAACTTGGGGACTCGCATGGAAACGCAACTCGGCATTGAGCCAGCGTTGCTCAAATTGATTAATTTCGAAATAAACAAAGAGGGGATAAAAACTGCGTAGCAAGCATAAATAAGTCTGATACATATGCTCCCGGCATCCCGGGGATCTGATAAATGTGCAAGTGAAAAGTATGCAGGTAAAATCATGTGGAGGAGGCAATGTTGTCAGTGCTGGCATTGGCTGCTGCATCTTCTGTGCTGGCATTGGCTGCTGCATCTTCTGTGGTGGCCCTGGCTGCCGCATCCTCCTCGGCGCTGGCATGGGTGGCATCCGCCTCCGACTGGACGGTGGCGGACTCGTCCATCTCGACGTCCTGCTTGGTGGCTGCCAGGTCAGAAGTGGCCGTGGCCACCGAGATGGGCCCTGGAGCTGTAGAGGAACCGGAGGCTCGGCTGGGGGCGGGCATCGTGTCGTCAAGAGCGGCTCCTGAAGAGGTGCCGAAGTCAAGTGGGGCGGTGTCGATGTGCTCGGCTTCCTCATCGCTACTCGCGACGGCCGTGGCCTTCCCCTTCCCGGCCTTGCTCCTGGGGGACTCGAAGAAACCCGACTCCAGATCAGAGTCTGTCTCCTCATCATCTTCCTCGTCCTCCTCCACCTCGGTGTCGGGCTCGGGGAGGCCGTCGATGTAGATCTCCGTCTCAGCGCACTCCGCCACTTCATACGCGATCAATTTGCGCGCGGCTACGCAGTCGGGGTCTGTCTCCCACTTGGAGTTGTTGCGCTTCCCGCGGATGAGTTGCATGTCAAGATTTTCGTACCAGGAGGCGATGCAAAGAAGCATCAAGTTCGCGCCTGCCCGAGCTCCAGAAGCACGCCATTTCTTCAACTCGGCCTTCACATTCTGTAGCTTGAGTGCGAGGCCCCGGATGGTTGTTGGCTCAGGATCCTCAGGCCAGAAGAGCTTGTGAAGCTCAAAGCCCACGCGCACGAGGTCTCTACCAACGCCGGCTAGGCGTTCGAACTGGCCTCGCATCACCAGCATGCTGTCTTCAATTTCAGCCCTGGTGTCCTCTGGCTCGCCATTTGCAGCACGTGCTGCTTGGGCCTTGGCCAGAGCGGGTACACAGGAAGAAATAATGGCAGGAAAGATCTCTGGGAAAACAAGTAAGAAATTCAGAATCAGAGAAGAAAAGAACCGGGTAGAGGAAGAACCGAGAAGAATTTTGACTGAGAAGAGAAGGATGCAGAGAAGAGAAAGCTTACTCTTAAGCTCGATGCGCAGCGCCTGCAGCTGAGTTTTCCAGGATTCTTCATTGGATATGTGCTTATCCTGGATCTGGCGCAGAGTATCCATCTGTGCGAAGAGCCCAGCATTGGCCTTTGTCAGAACCTCGCACTCCTGCTTGAGGGTATTGATTCTGGCATTGAAGGTGGTCTCGGCTTTGGCCTTCTCGGCGATTGCTCTGTCCCTCTCGGCGCCAAGAGTGACAGCATCCTGCAGTGCCTTCTGCAGCTGGAGTTGCAACTGCTCCACCTCTGTGGTGTGGTCCTTCACCAACTCGACAGCCTGGTCGGACAGCTGCTTCTGCACCTCTTCCGGTTTGACGCAGTCTTGATGTTCTTCAACAAACAACTTATGATCTTCTGCGGAGAGACAAATAAGGTTAGCAGAGAAGCAGAGAAGAAACAGAAACATAATCACGCCGGGTAGACGGAAACTCACCTTCTAACTTCTTGATGGTGGCCTCGGCGTTCTCCACAAACGCGCGGCACTTCTCGTGCTCCTCAGCTAAGTTCTTCAGGTTGTCTGCAGAGTAGGGAAGGTTAGCGCAAAAGAAAGCAGACGCGGGCGTAAACAGGAAACGCAGTAACCGTATAGCTGAAAGCGTACCTTTCACTTCAGCCAGCTGCTGAGTGCTGTCGCTGGCATTCTTGTTCGCTGCCTCCGCAGCTGTTTTTTCCTTCTCCAATGCAGCGATCCGCCTCCTGGCGATAGAATGGTTCCAGAGAAGCACGCGGTATAAGTTGGTCCGCTTCAGGACGCTATCCTGAGAAGCGAGAAGAAAACAAGTTAGACAGAGCAGAAAAGATTCAACCCGAGTAGGAGGCTACTCGGAGAGTATCCGCCTACTCGACCAGAATCTCGGGGACTGGGTGATGGTAAAGGAAGATAAAGGCGAATAGAAGAGAAGAAAAATTCAACTCGGAGAAGGGCAAGCTGAAACTTACTGCATACGCTTGCTCAATGTCCTCGGCGTTCTTACGGTGCAGGAACATCTTGGCGGCAAGACTGGCGGTGGCGGTGGAGACGGTCATGGGCTTGTATCCCAGATCCACTTTGTTCCAGTCGACGCGCATGTGGTCGATTGCGCCCAGTCCAAGGCCGTGCCAGTTGTCCGTGCCGAGAACCTTGCTGTCCCACTTGGCGTCGATGAAGCCAATGGTGTCGAGTACCTGCTCAAGGCTCCGGGATTTTATCGTCGGATCTTGGACTCCCCGAGAAGCAATAGTGACGGACTGGTTCTGATTTGGATCTGGGGGAGGGGAGTTCACGGCTACGGCCTTTCTACCCCTCAGAAGGGCTAGCTGCTTATCCTTGGGAGAGAAGCCAATTGTGTTTTGATGGCTAACCTGAACCATGTAATCCGGGAAGCAGGGTTGACCAGCAGCAGCAAGAGCGGCGGAGGTAGCAGTAGCAACCGGGCCGGGAGCGCGAATCACCAGTGCTCCACCCGAGGCTGGCGGCGGCATTTGATTTTGATCTCTGGCCCGCTTCTTCGCCTTCTCTTTCTCGGCTTTCTGCTTCGCGGGATCCTCGGGTTGCTTCCCCTCAGCCTTGGCCTTCGCCTTCTCGACGGCTACATTCTCGGCAGTTTCTTTCTCAGTTTCCGTCTTCTCGGAAGGGTCTTTCTCAGCAGCTTCTTTCTCAGCTGCTCTTCTGTTAACTTCATCCTTCAGAGCATCAAGGGCCTGAGCCTGCTGCCTGGTCACTCTCCCAGCAGGAAGGCTGGCTGTAGCCTGAGTCTGCGGCGCCAAGGAAGAATCTGGCGCTGTGGTGCCTTGAATAGTTGGTGGTGCCACGGACCCATCACCTTGCGCGGCATCTGGCTGGGCACTACTCGGTGTGACGCCTGGCTGCACATCGCTCAGTGGATAGACATCTGTTGCAGTGGCATCTGTGGCGGTGGCATCTCCTACTCGCTGCTCGGCAGCAGGATTTTCTTGTTCAGCAGCCCTTGTGGTGGGCTGCTCTTGCTCAGATTCTGGCCGCTCAAGGGCGGCGGTGTCCTGCATCTCCTGGTCCTGATTCTCCTCGGCATTGCTGGCCGGAGGAGAAGGGGGTCTTTCCTGATGTGCAGCAGTGTCCTGTGCTGCTGACTCTGCACGGGACTGCTGCTCCGAATCTGCTTCTTGAGCAGCAGTGCCCCGTGCTGCTGACGATGCACGGTTCTGCTGTTCTGCTTCTGCTCCTTGGGTGTTAGTGGCGTCATCCTCCTCATCGTCGAGATTGATCAGAGGTACTGGTGGTTTCTTGGCCTGGTCGGGCGCGAGAACGGCATTCGCGTCCATGGGAGGTCTGCCGAGAAAGAAAGTATCAGAAGTTAGAAGGAGATTGGGGAAAACAGCACAGCGCGAGAGGAGAGACGACCGAGAAGAAAACTTACGCAGTGGTGGAAGGGAGCTTTCGCCTTAATCTCTTCACGACTGCCTTGGTCGGTTTCGGCTTCTCGACTGGCTTCTTCTTCTTGGCTGGAGGCCCTTGGGCGTCACTGCCAGTCCGCTTGCGGGTGTTGGGGGCTGCGACGGACAGAGGTTTGACGACAAGGACCGCATCGTCCTTGTCCTCGTCATCGTCCTCGTCCTCGTTCTCGTCAGCAGCATCATCTGCGGGTTCGAGAAAAGAAAGGAAGAAAATTAGGAACAGCAAGCAAAGGATTGACGCTTCTCGCAAACAAGCGAAGTGAGTACGTTGTTACCTTCGAATTCGTCTTCAGACCAATCGCGAAGAGACGGTTCGGCCTCGCGTTTCTCCGTCGTTGGGGAGCAAGGGAGATTGATCTGATCCGCGGCATCGAAGGAGGGCACATCGTCCTCCTCGCGATCGGCAGAGAAGTTGCCATCGAAGCGCTCGCAGCTTTCAATTTTCTGGCGAGTAAGGATCTGAAAAACAGAGAAGGGTCACAGATTAGCCGAGTATCAGGAAGGAATTCTACTCGGATAGGCGTGCAGACACAAAGCACACTAAGCCTAGGCAGCTCACTAATTGTTTCTACCCGGAAAGGCGTGCAGGCACAAAGCACACTAAGCCTAAGAATTGTCCCCGAGTAGGCTACCCGACAAGGCGTGCAAGCACTAAAGCACATTACGCTTAGGCGATTCGGCTAAGTATCCTACTCGGTGCAGAAGACAATGGCTACTCGCGGCAAGGAGAAGAATCATCTACTCGGAAAGCATATGCAGAAAACAGAGTAAGGAGGACGTACCCGCTCAATCGGCTTCGTGCGGCTATACGGGACGAACCCGTACTGCCAATTGTCGCCGAGGCTCGTCATCAAGATGGCCCTTGCGTGCCCGGGAACATCAATGTTGTCAATCTCGATGGTTGTCGTCCTGGTGCAGTCGCGGGAGCCTCCCATGTAACACATGAGATGGCAGCGCTCCTGCAGAGGCAGCACTCGGCGCTGGATCCAGCAAGCCACCGGATCATCATTTTTGAGGCCTTGCTCTATCAGCCAGCCAAGCCTATTCTCTATCTCGATGGCGTTGTCGTCATTGGCGGGCTTCTCTTTCCAGTTCTTCTGAGTGGGAGCACGGAGGCTCCAGGCGGGAAGGTTGATTCGATCATTTACCTGGGCTCCTGCGGTGGCGGGGATGTTCTTGACGTAGAAGAACGTTTTCTGCCACAGTCGGACGGAGTCCAGCCCTTTGACACGGGGATGGTTCGTCTGGGACCGTTGCACCATCATGGCGCAGCCGGTGTCGGTTGCGCAGCCGGCCACGCCTGCGGTTTCCTTCTTCCCGACGGTCTGCTGGCGGAGGTGGAAATACCTCAACCAGGTATCCGTCGTCGGGTGGATGCCGAGGAAGGCCTCGCACACCACGGCGTGGTAGGCGAGGAAAACGACGGCGTTCGGCGGCAGATGATGCATCTGAAGGCCGAAGTGGTCAAGAAACTTACGGAGGAACTCGGAGGCCGGCAGTCCGAAGCCGCGCTCGAAGTGCGACATGAACACGACGCGCTCACCCTCCCGCGGGGTTGGCACGACTTCATCGTCAGGCGCCCGGCACTCCACGCCGGGAGGAACTCTCCTGGTATTCACGAGCCAGGCGAAATCTTCACTGGTGACGATTGAGCCCGCCCAGCCGGCTTTCGCCATCGTTGCAAGTAGGAGGAGTGGAAGAAATTGGACGGAGTTGGATGGGCGAATTGAGTCCGCGGCGGCGCGAAAGCTTGCGCGGCGGCGGAGAGCTCGGTGGCGGAGGAAAGCAGAGGACGAAAGAGGAATAGTGCAAGGGAAGGGGAAAAGGAAGTTACCGGCGGGGGTATTTATACCCTCTCCGCGGATTTACCGTTACCATCGGCGTAGTGGGATCAATCGTGGCCATGATGGCTGTGTGGTGGGGCCTGTGGCCGGATAGAAACGCACGCAAGCGCGGAACACGCGCGTAACGGCCACAGTGGATCCCACGGCCAAATCGTGGCCTATTATTACGATTGATGGGACATAACGAGCCGGTGGGCCCGCCCCGTGAAAACTGGGCGCGTGACACGATGTGTCGTGGGCAGCGAAACGACAGGGTCGTGGATGCTTGACACGCGTCCGGTTGCGGCACGGACGGCTGGATGGTGCTCTGCACTGCGGAGATGCCAAAGGAGAAATACTCTAAGCCTTTTTACTCGGTTGCCGAATAGAAGGCTGGTGTTACTCGGAAGACACAAGACTCAAGGTACTTTTCAGAGTACTACTCGGAGGCTTTTTACTCGGCATCTTGAGGTTCAAGGGCTATGAGGCAAAAATTGGTTTTAAGCTGGCAGAGCCTAGTGAACGAGTTCGCAAGACTCAACCAGCTTCGGGGACTGCTGTCGGGGGGTTACCCCCGAGTAGGGTAAAGGCAAGTGGTAAAAGCAGCTTACAGAGGAGAGGCTTGGTCGAGTAGCCGACTACCTGGTACCCGCTACCCGGCAGACTGCTACTCGGTCTCACCTCAAGATGACCAGAAGGAAGAATCATTCAAGTTCTCTACGTTCGAGTAGAAGAGTTGGCCCGAGTACAATTGGCGGGAACAATTGGCGGGAAACTACTCGGGCCAGAAAGTCAAAGGAGCCGTTCTGACACAGGATCCCGCGTATCCTGGGTCCGTACTTGGCAGCATTCGAACTACTGTTCATCTGGGGCCGGCCTGCCTGACAGTGACAGCATGGAAGCAGGCCGTGGCAGGATAAGGGGGGCCTACTCTGAGCTTAGGTACAGTGATACCAGTCTGTCCCCTAGTTTTGCCCAACGACTTTCCAGATGAAGCCAAGGTTAGGAACCAAAGCTGTCAGCGAGAACCCGGAAGAAGGACGGTGTGCACACTATGTCGACACTTGTCTAGATTTGGACGTATCCGGCTGGGCACCAGGTATATAAGGTGCCCCGCCGCCTCCTGCGTGAGGATCGATCGCATACTGGGTCACGCATAAACCCTAGAACCCTAAGTTCTTGACCTAGCTCTACTCGGAGAGAGGAGAGTGGCTACTCGGTAGCGATATCATTCGTACTGTGGCTACTCGGAGAAACATCATAATACATACAGAGAGGCAGGAGTAGGGGTTTTACCTCCTCACGAGGGCCCTGAACCTGGGTAGATCGTGTTGTTTGCAGTGTGTTGTTCTTACCTCACGCGGCTACACGTCGCGTGATCCCTCCCCGAGCACCTCCAGCGTCCATCGTCCCCACATCTTTAGCCATCCCATGGCATCTGCCGTGACACCACCACGACACCCTCTTCCTAGGTTTCTCGCCCTCAACATCGGCACCAGGGTCATCGCCTCTGATCTTATAACGCAATGCAGTGCATACAGGGCATTCATTCAAATCCTCGTATGCACCGCGGTAGAGGATGCAATCGTTAATGCATGCATGTATCTTCAGAATCTCTAAACCTAGAGGGCACACAACCTTCTTTGCTTCGTACGTACTGGCGGGCAACTCGTTATTCTTCGGAAACATATTCTTCAACATTTTCAGCAAATTTTCAAATGATGAGTCAGCTACACCTTCCCGTGTCTTCCATTTCAGCAAATCCAGTGTGCAGCCCAACTTTTTCAGACTATTGTCGCATCCTGGGTACAACGACTTCGTGTGATCCTCTAACATGCGATCCAAATTCTCCCTCTCCTTGTCAGATTTGCAGCGTCTCCGTGCATCAGCAATGGTCCGACCAAGATCATCAGCGGGCTCATCATGTGCCTCTTCTTCACCTTCACCAAACCCTTCCCCACCTTCAGCATCATCCTCCATGAAGGTATCACCGAAAGCGTCATGATAGTTGAAATCGATATCATCCTCTTCTTCATCTTCTTTCATTCTAACCCCTCTTTCTCCATGCTTGGTCCAACAATTATAGCTTGGCATGAAACCGTGCCGAAGCAGGTGCATGTGAACGACTCTTGAGGAGGAGTGACCCTTCTCATTCTTACATTCAGCACATGGACAGATAATAAAACCTCGCTGCTTGTTCGCATTTGCCACTACGAGGAAATCTTTCAAACCCGTAGTGAACTCGCCGGAGAGTCGGTTACCGTACATCCATTGCCGATTCATCTGCATTATTATTATATAAAGTATATAATTAACCATCATGCATTTGTTAAACTAACTAGCTGGAAATAATAAAAATCATTAAAGGGTTCAAGTTGCTAACCGCGATCGCGGAGGTAAAATAAATGAAAACGCTCAAGTGCGGCTCGGACACTTAATATCATGTGTGTTTCATGCTATCGGGCATTTCATCGAACACCTTGTGTGCATAGTAGGAACCAAAAGCATACCCACCACCCCTTGTGAATGTTGTGAGCAGAAGTGACACCAAATGTGGCTAAGTGCAGCGAGCTGAGTCCTATATATAGGGATGGGCCTTTAGTCCCGGTTCACCTGGACAACCGCGGCTAAAGGCCTTGGGGCCAGCCCGAGGACCTATTAGCCCCGGTTGGTCTGGCCAACCGGGACTAAAGCCCCTCCCCTCCGCCAGCTGTGGACTGAGCGCGCTGGGCCCAGACTATTGGTCGCGGGTCTCGTCCCGAACCGCGACTAAAGACCCCTATGGTCGCGGGTTGATTATTTTGGGGACTAATGGGGGCGTATGGAAGGCCTATTTTCTACCAGTGCGTTCCTAGGGGATCGGCATGTAGGCGGCGTCTCGGATGTTCGTTAGTTATCTTTGCAAATAAAGATGCGAGTGTTCTTGGATCTGCCAAGAGGGTTCGTTCGTGGCTCGGGGGCTCCTGGATCTGCCTAGAGTTGTCTAGCTTGGCGTGAAATAAAGGTGCGAGTGTTCTTGGATCTGCCAAGAGGGTTCCTGCGTTTCTCGCCTAAATCTATCCATGTTCTTCAGGTTACGTGTATTGCTCACGTGATTGGAAGAATAGTTATCTCGGTGGTTCTTGCGGTGAAAGATCGGGCAAACGTCTATATCACTAAGACCTCCACCATAAGTAACTATCTTCAGGTGCTGAATTTACCCTTCAATGTTGTTGGATTCATTTGTCAATTCTTTTTGTTTCTTAGAATGGCACTTGGAGGGATTGTCATTGTCCTGCATACGTTCCTTGATATGAAGTAGGGAAATATCACTACATTATTCACATTATTGTCTTGGTGATGCAGGTATTTATACTACTCATCTGCCAATTTTTACAACCCTCAAGAGTTTCTAAATCCTGAGATTAAATTCTTATTTCCTATTACAGCCTATGATGCTTTTAATGATGGATGAATATGTGAAGCCTCTTCCTGTCCCAGTGCGTGTTGGACAAGCAGATGATATTATTAGCCAGTCAGGAAGACCCAAGACAATAGTTGGCTTCCACACACATACAACCCATGTCTTGCTTGCAGCGCAGTATATGTTCATTAGCTGATTGTACGTTGAGCGTGGAGCATCTATTTCAGAAGCTAAATCGGTACAGAATCGTGATGTATCACATGGGGCTTCAAGCTGGTCATGTACTCATGTTTCGTATTCAGTTCTCTGTACGGAAATATTTGATTGTGGGGGCGAAGAGGCACCAAAATAGTATGGCTATGAAAGAAATAATACTTAAAAGGGCTCTAAATATTACTGAACTTCCTGATCTAGGTCTAACGTCATAGGCGTAATGGCACTATAAAGTGTATATCCTGTATGGAGTTCTTTTTCTTCAGAACTGGACAAGTTCAACATTTTACACTAAAGAGAGTAGTCATGCTCATCTGTAATCACCATGTGATTGGAAATACCGGTCCATTGCTTATGCATACGAGGCCGATGCACTTGTTGCTAATATTGCAAGACCGGAAAATTGAACATGCGATAAAAGAAGGCGCAATTGGATCGCCAAGTCATAGCCAGGAGGTGCCCAAGGGGCGCCCCAGCCTCTTGTCATAACTAAGATCAAGCGAGAGAGCCATGGTAGTCATTAAAAGATAGCCCAACACAAAAAAGAGCGGATTGTTTGTCGTTATAGATCCACAAAGGATTTATTGGCGAAGTTGGTTCACCTCCAATGTTAAATACTTCAAGTATACTTCATGTTAAATAACTTGGCAGTTTGTATAGGCGGGGGTAATGTTTTGAATGGCGGGGTCTTTCCATACCGAACTATTAGTACCATGTGATCTTATACTGGTATTATACGCAGAGACATATGATAGGTTCTTCGGAAGTACTGTCTAACAAAAATGGATCAGTCTGTACTTTGATATATTTCACGATTTACTGGATACTAACAGTTGTTTACAAACCGGAAAATTCTGTTTGCAATTATTTAAACACAGCTAGAACTAAGCTTCTGTTTCACACTAAGCGTGTAACCAAAATGTAAAACCCGGCATACAAAGTAAGAGCATATGCATTTGTTTAAAAGTAAAATTTAAATTATGTCGATTACATCTTATATTTACTAGCAATTGGATACTCCCTACGAGCCCCCACATTAATCCTAGAGGTTAAAAGATAATTACCGTCGGATAAGCCACAGATCTACCCATAGCCGTCAGATGTCAGGCGCGTAGCCTCTACTCCCGCGTGACTATTCTTGGAGAGAAAACATCTTTAATTCTCCCCTCCACGATGTGGTGTCTTCGCGATCTATGCAGTAGGCAATACCTAGATCACGAGCTCCACAGCTCCGGTCGATTAGTCTCATGCCGATGCAAGTTGTATGGATTAGTACTCGCATGCTGCTGCAAGACAATGCCGTCGGCCCGTACTAAATCTCGGTGTCGTGTACGCCGTGCGTCTCCTCGGCAGCATGCCGCAGCAGCCGATGTTGGACTATCCAGAACATCTATCATAATGTTTGACTGTGGTACGTGATGTGATCTTATTTCAGTTAGATCCATAAGCTGCTTGACTTAGGCTACTGATTTATTGTGTCACCAGCGTACGTTTCCTCCAGAAATTATATAACAGAGTTGGTCATCAGTGTTTGATTCGGCGATCACGGTCACGCTTGGTTTTACGTAATCACTCATAAGAGTATTGAGAACAATCAATGTGTAGTCATGCACACGGCCGGCCGGCCCGAAACCTATACACATCCGTATTACTCCTATAAAGGACTAGTCATCAACCCGTGCATCTGCACGGGCTAGATATTTTTTGTTTAATTTTTACCAGAATCGTACAAATAAGAATACGAATGTTAAATGCGGAATGTTTAAGAAAAATCATGACAACTTCAAAACAATATAAAACTGATCACATCATATGGGATACAAATTTTGCATAAATCAAATATGTAGGTTTAGTGCCCAGTATGAATTCAGTTGGAATGGTCCTATAACATGCTAAGCATACAACATAGGTTAGTGACACATCATAGGTCTAATGCAAAGAAAGTAATTGTACAACTGAACTGTAATATATGACTTTTTTTTTGAAAATCTAATCATAAATCGTGGTTGTTATATTGATCTAATAATGTTGAAGATTGCTTCTTTGGTGCCCAAACCATAAGAAGGCAATATTACCTTTTGATCTTCCGTTACATTGTTAGTACACATATGGTTCTTCATATAGTTTCACATTGCTAAGTTATGATAAGCTCTCCACATCCTTCATTTTTGGCTACGTGTGCTGCCATACCTCGTCAACACGTCTCTTTAACATGCCAACACGACCTCATCAAACTTTCTTCTCTCCCTCAATTGCGCAAGATCCTTTGCATCGGTTGTTCCCATTCAGTCGTGCGGGCCGTTCTCTAGATCCTTTTCAGCAGCAAGCCTTCTATCCTGAAAGACAACGGGGCATGCACTACCTCCGCCGAAGTAAAAAAATCAGGGATAGTAATATTTTTACGGAAACTCACTAAGTAGAGAATTCCTTTTATTCCAGAAAAACTTGACTCATTCTATTGATCTACCTAGACTTGCTGCAGGTAAATGATTGCAACAACGCCACTTCTTAGTCCATGAGCAAGCATTGCTCAAAGGTTACCTTGTGTCACCGCAAGAGGAAGTAAACTAAGAAAAAGGTATATCCATCAATTTTACACGTCACTTTGAAGTTCCAAGATAAAGAAATAAATAGACTTCATTATTTTTTCTAAAGGATAGCTATAATAAGGATGCACATGCGAAAATTAGTTATCTTGCATGTGAGACAGAGAAGTGGAGTGGGTCCTGTATAAAACCTAAGTACACCGACCAAGTGCAAGGAGTTGTCACCTTCCTAAACTAATTAATTAAGAACCCAACATCTTCACGATATGACATGCTTGTATGCAAATTGTTAAATTACTAATTTAAGGAGTATTAATTACTAATTATGTAATATTTGACTGCTTTCTTACATCCTCTATGTTGCGAAGGAAAATAGCTTGAATTAACATCCCTTGTCTTTCAAACAAAATAAATGAATCATTAGAAAATTATCAACTGATGCCCAAAAATATGTTTCCTTCTTATATAATATACTGCCATATTTATGTTAATAAGTGTTCAAATAGTGGCTTATATATTTGCACTGTGTGCAAAAAGATTAATCGCGATATTGAATAACTTGTTCAAACCTTAAAGGGCATGGCAACGTTCCATAATGCCAAATTAATTAAATCATAGAGGCCAACATATGCAAAGTAACAATCCAAACCACTCGTGAACGCAGATCTGCAAAGCAACCTGGCACCAAACAGTCAACCCTGAAGTTCATAAGTGGTTGCAACACAAATAAACATTCACTTGCAGGTGCAGCATGAAAATACAATATGGCATACCATAGGTGCTTTATTTGCATACGCCTGATATATTAAACAATGTGAGCGTACACACAGCAGGGAGAAGCAATGCGACTTACTTGCCACAGATAAAAAAATCTACAAAACGGCGGCTTAGCAAAAAAAAAAAATCTATCGCTTGCATGTCTGATGGTCGTGTTCGGTCAGAAGGCGGTCAACAAAAGTTGCATGTATATGTACCTAAAATAGGAATATAAATCTATAAGTTCTTGCACTGGACTAATATATTCTATGTAAAAACAGATGAATAATGGAAGATAGACATGCTTGAGACGTAAATGAAGTCTAATAGCTTCAACATATCAGAATGCTGAGAGAAACATCAACGGTCCACAATGTTTACAGTGAGTTATTACCTTTCAAGAACTGGAATGGAACAATTGGCAAAGAGGTACATGCTACTAACAATTAGTTTGAAGAGCTAAATTCGCCATTTTTTGTCTGGTGCAAATATCCTTGGAGAAGATCTGCATTATTGAAACAACCACTGTAAGGAGATGCTCGTCTCTCAATCATATATCCAAAGAAAGAGAATTTCAAAATTGATCACTCGGCCTAACGACACTAAGGATTAGTAGAATTATGATTTCAGCAACTAAACTAATAACTTCACTTGTTTTGTAGTGACCTTATAGCATGGCTGATGCATAAACCTTCCAAACAAAATTAAGGTATGTTAGTCACTGCAATTCAAGAAAAAAGGCAGAATGTGAATCGTGTGAAGGGAAGAGCTACTCTCTACAAATACATTCAGTAGATATGGCTTCAATTTTTGCCTACAAAATCAGATGGTAACAACGGTATACAGGTTTGCTTAATCAAGCCAATATAAATTTTTACAAACCAAAATAAGTTAATAGGATATTAGAGATAAATCAAGAAAATAGAAACGATGTTCGAATTGTATTATGGATATATACCTCCATCACGTTCTCCTAGCTCTGAAAATACTAACTGAGTAGCTCATATGACCCAACTTTCCCTCTTATAGATGTACTATGCACGTATATTCTTGTCTAACAATCACCATCAATTAGTATGTCCAATCAGTCATAGCATTTAGGGACATGGCCATCCTTAATCTAGAGGCACATTGTAATCTTACGGAATGCTACTTAATAAATCACAGAAAATAGGGCATCGTTTTGCACAACCGGTGTGGTGTATTTACCTCTTGCTCTCAATGACACATCCAGATGCCGTGATGGATGGGAGACCAGAGAGACGCGGCTGGCATGACGCTGAGATGTAACTGTGATCTTTAGGGGATAATTCCAGCAGCAATTAGCTCAGCTCAAACATCTGGAAACGATGGTTCAGCAAAAAATAATAATCAATCGATGCATGGTTGATGGTTCCGTATAGCTGATTGGCCGTACAATATGTTGTAGAACGGAGATAGATAGCTGGCGATGACCCAATAGATGATGGTCATCTTGCCGATCCCAGGTTTTTCCAGAACAAATCAATACAGGGGAAGCCAACAACAACAGGCATGTGACGTTTCTCTGCCTCGCGCCAGCAAACAATCGGAAAGCGGGCGGGATGAGGAATTGCGCTCTCGCCATGGCCGGATCGTTGAGACGGCAACGGTTGGAGATCTTTTTACCTTTTTTTCCTTCGCTAGGAAGAAAGAGAAAGGCAAGGAGATCGGCGGGTTGAAGAGACCAGGGAGCTAGGGAGTCCTATTTTCACGCTAAAATCTGCATGTGCAACCAAAGCCGATGATTCAGTATTAATTAATTTATTTTTTCAGCGAGAGGATATTCAATCTATTCTATTCTGCTAGTTGATCGGGACTAATAGCGTTTAAACTCAGAATTCTAGATCCGAACTGTCTGCTTGTTTATTTTTCTTTTATAGTGCGATGCTCACGTTTCCAACTGAATAGGTAACAACCAACCGAATAATCCATAGGTCTAAAATTGAAGAGTCCATATCCAAGAGTCCATAACATAACCGTCTAGGTGTTTTTTTCCTCGCATGTACAATTTGATGTCAGGTCAACGTGCCAGATTATTTGTAGCGCCCTATGCAACATTATTTTGCAGAGTCTATCTTAGACATCAAAGTTAGATCTAACGGCTTAATTAATTTAAATGATGTGGATTAAACTGGAGGCTTTAAAGGTGCCTCCAATTAGTAAATATAAGATAAGATAGAGGCATGGTTTGTCTTTGCCAATCGGCCACGCAGCGTCTTCCGTCGCGCGCGTTGATCCTGGAGGTGCCATGTGTACGCGCTGGATTGGCCGCGCGCGTGAGACTTCCTTATCCGCTGAAAGGAGAAAACTTAGATCCAATTCCCATCCCGACCTAGCTTTTCCCCTCTCTCTCCCTCGACTCAGTCCACCCCACCGGCCTCTCCTCCAAAAGCTCCTGCGGCGCGACGACCAGATGAATACGGAGCCGGACGAGGCGAGCTCGGTGCCGGGTGGTAGGAGGCACTGCAAGAGCACCGTCCTGGGTGACGGCGGCAGCACGGAGGGTGCCGCAGTGGGCTATCGCCTCGGCAGGAGGAGGAGAGCGGTGGAGGGGCTGTGCCGGTGAGGGAGGTGACCCACATGCCCGTCCTCGGCGGGAGGAGGGGGCGGAGTTCGGCGGCTGCCGAGGAGCCGCAACGGGTTGCCTCCTTCGCGGGAGGAGGGGCGGCGCCGTTAGGAGAGGCGGCGTACACAGCCGGCCTTGGCGGGAGGACCTGGACAGCGGCGGCCGCTGCGCTCGCCTCGATGGCGGCGACGAGGACGATGGGGGTGACCTGAATCGCGATATGTGCCGACGACCAAATATTGCGCCGACGGCAAAAAGTCGGGGGCCGTCGGCACAGGTGGCTGGAGCCCCAGCATGCCAAAGCGGCCGTCGACACGGAGGAGGCCATCGGCACAGGGGAAAAAGGGCCGACGGTGGCCGTCGGCACATAGGCTGTCGTTGGCACAGAGGAAATAGGGCCGACGGCTGCCTTCGGCACCTCCTTAGCCGTCGGGACAGGCTACTCGCCCGTCTGGCTAGGGCCTACCAAGCTCAAAGCCGTCGGCACAGGTGCAAAAGATTTTTTTTCTTATTTTGTGGATGTATGTGTATTTATTAATTACTCACAATTTATAAAATTAATATGATAATATTTTATGTTTAAAATATATAAACTCACAACCGTCACCGCGTGTATCGAGATCTAAGTCCATTTTATTTAGTAATACTACACCGACACCACTATCGAGTGGGTTTCTACCTTGTTGTTTTGTGTTGCTATGGCCTACCCTAACACAACCAAGCAACTAGTTCCACATGCTACCCCCCTTTCGACGCCGTTACCGCGTGTTTCCGTGTTAGTCCGGTATTTCTCCAGCGGGTCTAGGGTTTCACTGGAGGGGGGGCTCCGGATCGTCTGGACCCCAAGACAAGCAAGGTGGTGCCATAGCATGTTATTATAGGTGTGTTGTGTGCTTTGGATGCCAAAGATTTCACTCCGGGGTGTGGGCCGCTTCACCGGCATCCACTTCTCTCTCGTGAGTTTACACGCGCTTATAGGCTGAAACTCCCGTATCGGACGAACGTCGTGAATCTTCCGAAGAGGTGGGTTCTATCTTGTTGTTTTGTGTTGCTATGTACTACCCTAACACAACCAAGCAACTAGTTCCACATTGCTACTCCCTTTTGACGCCGTTACCGCGTGTTTCCGTGTTAGTTCGGTATTTCTCCAGCGGGTCTAGGGTTTGACCGGAGGGGGGCTCCGGATCGTCAGGACCCCAACGCAAGCAAGGTGGTGCCATAACATGTTATTATAGGTGTGTTGTGTGCTTTGGATGCCAAATATTTCACCTCGGGGTGTGGGCCGCTTCACCGGCATTCACTTCTCTCTCGTGAGTTTACACGCGCTTATAGGCTGAAACTCCCGTATCGGACGAACGTCGTGAATCTTCCGAAGAGGTGGGTTCTACCTTGTTGTTGTGTGTTGCTTTGGCCTACCATAACACAACCAAGCAACTAGTTTCACATTGCTACACCCTTTCGACGTCGTTACCGCGTGTTTCCGTGTAAGTCCGGTATTTCTCCAGCGGGTCTAGGGTTTCACCGGAGGGGGGGGGCTCCGGATTGTCAGGACCCCAACACAAGAAAGGTGGTGCCATAGAATGTTATATAGATGTGTTGTGTGCTTTGGATGCCAAAGATTTCACTCCGGGGTGTGGGCCGCTTCACCGGCATCCACTTCTCTCTCGTGAGTTTACACGCGCTTATAGGCTGAAACTCCCATATCGGACGAACGTCGTGAATCTTCCGAATAGGTGGGTTCTACCTTGTTGTTTTGTGTTTCTATGGCCTACCCTAACACAACCACATTGCTACCCCCTTTCGACGCCGTTACCACGTGTTTTTGTGTAAGTCTGGTATTTCTCCAACGGGTCTAGGGTTTCACCGGAGGGGGGGGGGGGCTCCGGATCGTCAGGACCCCAACACAAGCAAGGTGGTGCCATAGCATGTTATTATAGGTGTGTTGTGTGCTTTGGATGCCAAATATTTCACTCCGGGGCGTGGGCCGCTTCACCGGCATCCACTTCTCTCTCGTGAGTTTACACGCGCTTATAGGCTGAAACTCCCGTATCGGACGAAACATCGTGAATCTTCTGAAGAGGTGGGTTCTACCTTGTTGTTTTGTGTTCTATGGCCTACCCTAACACAACCAAGCACCTAGTTCCACATTTCTACCCCCTTTCAACGTTGTTACCGCGTCTTTCCGTGTAAGTCCGGTATTTCTCCAGCGGGTCTAGGGTTTCACTAGAGGGGGGGGGGGCTCCGGATCGTCTGGACCCCAACACAAGCAAGGTTGTGCCATAGCATGTTATTATAGGTGTGTTGTGTGCTTTAGATGCCAAATATTTCACTCCGGGGTGTGGGCCGCTTCACCGGCATCCACTTCTCTCTCCTGAGTTTACACGCGCTTATAGGCTGAAACTCCCGCATCAGACGAAACGTCGTGAATCTTCCGAACAGGTGGGTTCTACCTTTTTGTTTTGTGTTGATATGGGCCTAGCCTAACACAACCAAGCACCTAGTTCCACATTGCTACCCCCTTTCGACGCCGTTACCGCGTGTTTCCGTGTAAGTCCGGTATTTCTCCAACGGGTCTAGGGTTTCACCGGAGGGGGGCTCCGGATCGTCAGGACCCCAACACAAGCAAGGTGGTGCCATAGAATGTTATTATAGGTGTGTTGTGTGGTTTAGATGGCAAATATTTCACTCCAGGGTGTGGCCCGCTTCACCGGCATCCACTTCTCTCTCGTGAGTTTACACGCGCTTATAGGCTGAAACTCACGTATCGGACGAAACGTCGTGAATCTTCCGAAGAGGTGGGTTATACCTTGTTGTTTTGTGTTTCTATGGGCCTAGCCTAACACAACCAAGCACATAGTTCCACATTGCTACCCCCTTTCGACGTCGTTACCGCGTGTTTCCGTGTAAGTCCGGTATTTCTCCAGCGGGTCTAGGGTTTCACCAAGGGGGGCTCCGGATCGTCAGGACCCCAACACAAGAAAGGTGGTGCCATAGCATGTTATTATAGGTGTGTTGTGTGCTTTGGATGCCAAAGATTTCACTCCGGGTGTGGGCCGCTTCACCGGCATCCACTTCTCTCTCGTGAGTTTACACGCGCTTATAGGCTGAAACTCCCGTATCGGACGAAACGTCGTGAATCTTCCGAAGAGGTGGGTTCTACCTTGTTTTTTTGTGTTTCTATGGCCTACCCTAACACAACCAAGAACCTAGTTACACATTGCTACCCCCTTTTGACGCCATTACCACGTGTTTCCGTGTAAGTCCGGTATTTCTCCAGCGGGTCTAGGGTTTCACCGGAGGGGGGGCTCCGGATCGTCTGTACACCAACACAAGCAAGGTGCTGCCATAGAATGTTATTATAGGTGTTTTGTGTCCTGTGGATGGCAAAGATTTCACTCTGGGGTGTGGGTCGCTTCACCGGCATCCACTTCTCTCTCGTGAGTTTACACGCGCTTATAGGCTGAAACTCCGTATCGGACGAAACGTCGTGAATCTTCCGAAGAGGTGGGTTCTACCTTGTTGTTTTGTTTTTCTACGGCCTACCCTAGCACAACCAAGCACCTAGTTCCACATTGCTACCCCCTTTCGACTCCGTTAACGCGTGTTTCCGTGTAAGTCCGGTATTTCTCCAACGGGTCTAGGGTTTCACCGGAGGGGGGCTCCGGATCGTCAGGACCCCAACATAAGCAAGGTGGTGCCATAGCATGTTATTATATGTGTGTTGTGTGCTTTGGATGGCAAAGATTTCACTCCGGGGTGTGGGCCGCTTCACCGGCATCCACTTCTCTCTCGTGAGTTTACACGCGCTTATAGGCTGAAACTCCCGTATCGGACGAAACGACGTGAATCTTTCGAAGAGGTGGGTTCTACCTTGTTGTTTTGGGTTGCTATGGCCTACCATAGCACAACCAAGCACCTAGTTCCACATTGCTACCCCCTTTCGATGCCGTTAACGCGTGTTTCCGTGTAAATCCGGTATTTCTCTGGCGGGTCTAGGGTTTCACCGGAGGGGGGGCTCCGGATCGTCTGGACCCCAACACAAGAAAGGTGGTGCCATAGCATGTTATTATAGGTGTGTTGTGTGCTTGGATGCCAAATATTTCACTCCGGGGTGTGGGCCGCTTCACCGGCATCCACTTCTCTCTCGTGAGTTTACACGACGCTTATAGGATGAAACTCCCGTATCGGACGAAACGTCGTGAATATTCCGAAGAGGTGGGTTCTACCTTGTTGTTTTGTGTTTCTATGGCCTACCCTAGCACAACCAAGCACCTAGTTCGACATTTCTACCCCCTTTCAACGCCGTTAACGTGTGTTTCCGTGTAAGTCCGGTATTTCTCCAGCGGGTCTAGGGTTTTACCGGAGGGGGGCTCCGGATCGTCAGAACCCCAACATAAGAAAGGTGGTGCCATAGTGTTATTATAGGTGTGTTGTGTGCTTTGGATGGCAAATATTTCACTCTGGGGTGTGGGCCGCTTCACCGGCATCCACTTCTCTCTCGTGAGTTTACACGCGCTTATAGGCTGAAACTCCCGTATCGGACGAAACATCGTGAATCTTCCGAAGAGGTGGGTTCTACCTTGTTTGTTTGTGTTCTATGGCCTACCCTAACACAACCAAGCACCTAGTTCCACATTTCTACCCCCTTTCGACGCCGTTACCGCGTGTTTCCGTGTAAGTCCGGTATTTCTCCAGCGGGTCTAGGGTTTCACCAGAGGGGGGCTCCGGATTGTATGGACCCCAACACAAGCAAGGTGGTGCCATAGAATGTTATTATAGGTGTGTTGTGTGCTTTGGATGCCAAATATTTCACCTCGGGGTGTGGGCCGCTTCACCGGCATTCACTTCTCTCTCGTGAGTTTACACGCGCTTATAGGCTGAAACTCCCGTATCGGACGAACGTCGTGAATCTTTCGAAGAGGTGGGTTCTACCTTGTTGTTGTGTGTTGCTTTGGCCTACCCTAACACAACCAAGCAACTAGTTTCACATTGCTACAGCATTTCGACGTTGTTACCGCGTGTTTCCGTGTAAGTCCGGTATTTCTCCAGCGGGTCTAGGGTTTCACCGGAGGGGGGGGGGCTCCGGATTGTCAGGACCCCAACACAAGCAAGGTGGTGCCATAGCATGTTATATAGATGTGTTGTGTGCTTTGGATGCCAAAGATTTCACTCCGGGGTGTGGGCCGCTTCACCGGCATGCACTTCTCTCTCGTGAGTTTACACGCGCTTATAGGCTGAAACTCCCGTATCGGACGAACGTCGTGAATCTTCCGAATGGGTGGGTTCTACCTTGTTGTTTTGTGTTGCTATGGGCTACCCTAACACAACCACATTGCTACCCCCTTTCGACGCCGTTACCACGTGTTTTCGTGTAAGTCTGGTATTTCTCCAACGGGTCTAGGGTTTCACCGGAGGGGGGGCTCCGGATCGTCAGGACCCCAACACAAGCAAGGTGGTGCCATAGCATGTTATTATAGGTGTGTTGTGTGCTTTGGATGCCAAATATTTCACTCCGGGGCGTGGGCCGCTTCACCGGCATCCACTTCTCTCTCTTGAGTTTACACGCGCTTATAGGCTGAAACTCCCGTATCGGACGAAACATCGTGAATCTTCTGAAGAGGTGGGTTCTACCTTGTTGTTTTGTGTTCTATGGCCTACCCTAACACAACCAATCACCTAGTTCCACATTTCTACCCCCTTTCGACGCTGTTACCGCGTGTTTCCGTGTAAGTTCGGTATTTCTCCAGCGGGTCTAGGGTTTCACCAGAGGGGGGGGCTCCGGATCGTCTGGACCCCAACACAAGCAAGGTGGTGCCATAGCATGTTATTATAGGTGTGTTGTGTGCTTTGGATGCCAAATATTTCACTCCGGGGTGTGGGCCGCTTCACCGGCATCCACATCTCTCTCCTGAGTTTACACGCGCTTATAGGCTGAAACTCCCGTATCGGACGAAACATCGTGAATCTTCCGAACAGGTGGGTTCTACCTTTTTGTTTTGTGTTGATATGGCCCTAGCCTAACACAACCAAGCACCTAGTTCCACATTGCTACCCCCTTTCGACGCCGTTACCGCGTGTTTCCGTGTAAGTCCGGTATTTCTCCAACGGGTCTAGGGTTTCACCGGAGGGGGGCTCCGGATCGTCTGTACCCCAACACAAGCAAGGTGCTGCCATAGAATGTTATTATAGGTGTGTTGTGTGCTGTGGATGGCAAAGATTTCACTCTGGGGTGTGGCCCGCTTCACCGGCATCCACTTCTCTCTCGTGAGTTTACACGCGCTTATAGGCTGAAACTCCGTATCGGACGAAACGTCGTGAATCTTCCGAAGAGGTGGGTTCTACCTTGTTGTTTTGTTTTTCTACGGCCTACCCTAGCACAACCAAGCACCTAGTTCCACATTGCTACCCCCTTTCGACTCCGTTAACGCGTGTTTCCGTGTAAGTCCGGTATTTCTCCAACGGGTCTAGGGTTTCACCGGAGGGGGGCTCCGGATCGTCAGGACCCCAACATAAGCAAGGTGGTGCCATAGCATGTTATTATATGTGTGTTGTGTGCTTTGGATGGCAAAGATTTCACTCCGGGGTGTGGGCCGCTTCACCGGCATCCACTTCTCTCTCGTGAGTTTACACGCGCTTATAGGCTGAAACTCCCGTATCGGACGAAACGACGTGAATCTTTCGAAGAGGTGGGTTCTACCTTGTTGTTTTGGGTTGCTATGGCCTACCATAGCACAACCAAGCACCTAGTTCCACATTGTTACCCCCTTTCGATGCCGTTAACGCGTGTTTCCGTGTAAATCCGGTATTTCTCTGGTGGGTCTAGGGTTTCACCGGAGGGGGGGCTCCGGATCGTCTGGACCCCAACACAAGAAAGGTGGTGCCATAGCATGTTATTATAGGTGTGTTGTGTGCTTGGATGCCAAATATTTCACTCCGGGGTGTGGGCCGCTTCACCGGCATCCACTTCTCTCTCGTGAGTTTACACGACGCTTATAGGATGAAACTCCCGTATCGGACGAAACGTCGTGAATATTCCGAAGAGGTGGGTTCTACCTTGTTGTTTTGTGTTTCTATGGCCTACCCTAGCACAACCAAGCACCTAGTTCGACATTTCTACCCCCTTTCAACGCCGTTAACGTGTGTTTCCGTGTAAGTCCGGTATTTCTCCAGCGGGTCTAGGGTTTTACCGGAGGGGGGGCTCCGGATCGTCAGAACCCCAACATAAGAAAGGTGGTGCCATAGTGTTATTATAGGTGTGTTGTGTGCTTTGGATGGCAAATATTTCACTCTGGGGTGTGGGCCGCTTCACCGGCATCCACTTCTCTCTCGTGAGTTTACACGCGCTTATAGGCTGAAACTCCCGTATCGGACGAAACATCGTGAATCTTCCGAAGAAGTGGGTTCTACCTTGTTTGTTTGTGTTATATGGCCTACCCTAACACAACCAAGCACCTAGTTCCACATTTCTACCCCCTTTCGACGCCGTTACCGCGTGTTTCCGTGTAAGTCCGGTATTTCTCCAGCGGGTCTAGGGTTTCACCAGAGGGGGGCTCCGGATTGTATGGACCCCAACACAAGCAAGGTGGTGCCATAGAATGTTATTATAGGTGTGTTGTGTGCTTTGGATGCCAAATATTTCACCTCGGGGTGTGGGCCGCTTCACCGGCATTCACTTCTCTCTCGTGAGTTTACACGCGCTTATAGGCTGAAACTCCCGTATCGGACGAACGTCGTGAATCTTTCGAAGAGGTGGGTTCTACCTTGTTGTTGTGTGTTGCTTTGGCCTACCCTAACACAACCAAGCAACTAGTTTCACATTGCTACACCATTTCGACGTCGTTACCGCGTGTTTCCGTGTAAGTCCGGTATTTCTCCAGCGGGTCTAGGGTTTCACCGGAGGGGGGGGGGCTCCGGATTGTCAGGACCCCAACACAAGCAAGGTGGTGCCATAGCATGTTATATAGATGTGTTGTGTGCTTTGGATGCCAAATATTTCACTCCGGGGTGTGGGCCGCTTCACCGGCATGCACTTCTCTCTCGTGAGTTTACACGCGCTTATAGGCTGAAACTCCCGTATCGGACGAACGTCGTGAATCTTCCGAATGGGTGGGTTCTACCTTGTTGTTTTGTGTTGCTATGGGCTACCCTAACACAACCACATTGCTACCCCCTTTCGACGCCGTTACCACGTGTTTTCGTGTAAGTCCGGTATTTCTCCAACGGGTCTAGGGTTTCACCGGAGGGGGGCTCCGGATCGTCAGGACCCCAACACAAGCAAGGTGGTGCCATAGCATGTTATTATAGGTGTGTTGTGTGCTTTGGATGCCAAATATTTCACTCCGGGGCGTGGGCCGCTTCACCGGCATCCACTTCTCTCTCTTGAGTTTACACGCGCTTATAGGCTGAAACTCCCGTATCGGACGAAACATCGTGAATCTTCTGAAGAGGTGGGTTCTACCTTGTTGTTTTGTGTTCTATGGCCTACCCTAACACAACCAATCACCTAGTTCCACATTTCTACCCCCTTTCGACGCTGTTACCGCGTGTTTCCGTGTAAGTTCGGTATTTCTCCAGCGGGTCTAGGGTTTCACCAGAGGGGGGGGGCTCCGGATCGTCTGGACCCCAACACAAGCAAGGTGGTGCCATAGCATGTTATTATAGGTGTGTTGTGTGCTTTGGATGCCAAATATTTCACTCCGGGGTGTGGGCCGCTTCACCGGCATCCACTTCTCTCTCCTGAGTTTACACGCGCTTATAGGCTGAAACTCCCGTATCGGACGAAACATCGTGAATCTTCCGAACAGGTGGGTTCTACCTTTTTGTTTTGTGTTGATATGGCCCTAGCCTAACACAACCAAGCACCTAGTTCCACATTGCTACCCCCTTTCGACGCCGTTACCGCGTGTTTCCATGTAAGTCCGGTATTTCTCCAACGGGTCTAGGGTTTCACCGGAGGGGGGCTCCGGATCGTCAGTACCCCAACACAAGCAAGGTGGTGCCATAGAATGTTATTATAGGTGTGTTGTGTGGTTTAGATGGCAAATATTTCACTCTAGGGTGTGGCCCGCTTCACCGGCATCCACTTCTCCCTCGTGAGTTTACACGCGCTTATAGGCTGAAACTCACGTATCGGACGAAACGTCGTGAATCTTCAGAAGAGGTGGGTTATACCATGTTGTTTTGTGTTGCTATGGGCCTAGCCTAACACAACCAAGCACATAGTTCCACATTGCTACCCCCTTTCAACGTCGTTACCGCGTGTTTCCGTGTTAGTCCGGTATTTCTCCAGCGGGTCTAGGGTTTCACCGGAGGGGGGCTCCGGATCGTCTGTACCCCAACACAAGCAAGGTGGTGCCATAGAATGTTATTATAGGTGAGTTGTGTGCTGTGGATGGCAAAGATTTCACTCTGGGGTGTGGGCCGCTTCACCGGCATCCACTTCTCTCTCGTGAGTTTACACGCGCTTATAGGCTGAAACTCCGTATCGGACGAAACGTCGTGAATCTTCCGAAGAGGTGGGGTTCTACCTTGTTGTTTTGTTTTTCTACGGCATACCCTAGCACAACCAAGCACCTAGTTCCACATTGCTACCCCCTTTCGACTCCGTTAACGCGTGTTTCCGTGTAAGTCCGGTATTTCTCCAGCGGGTCTAGGGTTTCACCGGAGGGGGGCTCCGGATCGTCAGGACCCTAACATAAGCAAGGTGGTGCCATAGCATGTTATTATATGTGTGTTGTGTGATTTGGATGGCAAAGATTTCACTCCGGGGTGTGGGCCGCTTCACCGGCATCCACTTCTCTCTCGTGAGTTTACACGCGCTTATAGGCTGAAACTCCCGTATCGGACGAAACGTCGTGAATATTCCGAAGAGGTGGGTTCTACCTTGTTGTTTTGTGTTTCTATGGCCTACCCTAGAACAACCAAGCACCTAGTTCGACATTTCTACCCCCTTTCGACGCCGTTAACGTGTGTTTCCGTGTAAGTCCGGTATTTCTCCAGCGGGTCTAGGGTTTTACCGGGGGGGGGCTCCGGATTGTCAGAACCCCAACACAAGAAAGGTGGTGCCATAGTGTTATTATAGGTGTGTTGTGTGCTTTGGATGGCAAATATTTCACTCCGGGGTGTGGGCCGCTTCACCGGCATCCACTTCTCTCTCGTGAGTTTACACGCGCTTATAGGCTGAAACTCCCGTATCGGACGAAACATCGTGAATCTTCCGAAGAGGTGGGTTCTACCTTGTTGGTTTGTGTTCTATGGCCTACCCTAACACAACCAAGCACCTAGTTCCACATTTCTACCCCCTTTCGACGCCGTTACCGCGTGTTTCCGTGTAAGTCCGGTATTTCTCCAGCGGGTCTAGGGTTTCACCGGAGGGGGGCTCCGGATCGTCAGGACCCCAACACAAGAAAGGTGGTGCCATAGCATGTTATTATAGGTGTGTTGTGTGCTTTGGATGCCAAAGATTTACCTCCGGGTGTGGGCCGCTTCACCGGCATCCACTTCTCTCTCGTGAGTTTACACGCGCTTATAGGCTGAAACTCCCGTATCGGACGAAACGTCGTGAATCTTCCGAAGAGGTGGGTTCTACCTTGTTTTTTTGTGTTTCTATGGCCTACCCTAACACAACCAAGCACCTAGTTACACATTGCTACCCCCTTTTGACGCCGTTACCACGTGTTTCCGTGTAAGTCCGGTATTTCTCCATCGGGTCTAGGGTTTCACCGGAGGGGGGGCTCCGGATCGTCTGTACCCCAACACAAGCAAGGTGGTGCCATAGAATGTTATTATAGGTGAGTTGTGTGCTGTGGATGGCAAAGATTTCACTCTGGGGTGTGGGCCGCTTCACCGGCATCCACTTCTCTCTCGTGAGTTTACACGCGCTTATAGGCTGAAACTCCGTATCGGACGAAACGTCGTGAATCTTCCGAAGAGGTGGGGTTCTACCTTGTTGTTTTGTTTTTCTACGGCATACCCTAGCACAACCAAGCACCTAGTTCCACATTGCTACCCCCTTTCGACTCCGTTAACGCGTGTTTCCGTGTAAGTCCGGTATTTCTCCAACGGGTCTAGGGTTTCACCGGAGGGGGGCTCCGGATCGTCAGGACCCCAACATAAGAAAGGTGGTGCCATAGCATGTTATTATATGTGTGTTGTGTGCTTTGGATGGCAAAGATTTCACTCCGGGGTGTGGGCCGCTTCACCGGCATCAACTTCTCTCTCGTGAGTTTACACGCGCTTATAGGCTGAAACTCCCGTATCGGACGAAACGTCGTGAATCTTTCGAAGAGGTGGGTTCTACCTTGTTGTTTTGGGTTGCTATGGCCTACCATAGCACAACCAAGCACCTAGTTCCACATTGCTACCCCCTTTCGATGCCGTTAACGCGTGTTTCCGTGTAAATCCGGTATTTCTCTGGCGGGTCTAGGGTTTCACCGGAGGGGGGGCTCCGGATCGTCTGGACCCCAACACAAGAAAGGTGGTGCCATAGCATGTTATTATAGGTGTGTTGTGTGCTTGGATGCCAAATATTTCACTCCGGGGTGTGGGCCGCTTCACCGGCATCCACTTCTCTCTCGTGAGTTTACACGACGCTTATAGGATGAAACTCCCGTATCGGACGAAACGTCGTGAATATTCCGAAGAGGTGGGTTCTACCTTGTTGTTTTGTGTTTCTATGGCCTACACTAGCACAACCAAGCACCTAGTTCGACATTTCTACCCCCTTTCGACGCCGTTAACGTGTGTTTCCGTGTAAGTCCGGTATTTCTCCAGCGGGTCTAGGGTTTTACCGGAGGGGGGCTCCGGATCGTCAGAACCCCAACACAAGAAAGGTGGTGCCATAGTGTTATTATAGGTGTGTTGTGTGCTTTGTATGGCAAATATTTCACTCCGGGGTGTGGGCCGCTTCACCGGCATCCACTTCTCTCTCGTGAGTTTACACGCGCTTATAGGCTGAAACTCCCGTATCGGACGAAACATCGTGAATCTTCCGAAGAGGTGGGTTCTACCTTGTTGGTTTGTGTTCTATGGCCTACCCTAACACAACCAAGCACCTAGTTCCACATTTCTACCCCCTTTCGACGCTGTTACCGCGTGTTTCCGTGTAAGTCCGGTATTTCTCCACCGGGTCTAGGGTTTCACCAGAGGGAGGGCTCCGGATCGTATGGACCCCAACACAAGCAAGGTGGTGCCATAGAATGTTATTATAGGTGTGTTGTGTGCTTTGGATGCCAAATATTTCACCTCGGGGTGTGGGCCGCTTCACCGGCATTCACTTCTCTCTCGTGAGTTTACACGCGCTTATAGGCTGAAACTCTCGTATCGGACGAACGTCGTGAATCTTTCGAAGAGGTGGGTTCTACCTTGTTGTTGTGTGTTGCTTTGGCCTACCCTAACACAACCAAGCAACTAGTTTCACATTGCTACACCCTTTCGACGTCGTTACCGCGTGTTTCCGTGTAAGTCCGGTATTTCTCCAGCGGGTCTAGGGTTTCACCGGAGGGGGGGGGGGGCTCCGGATTGTCAGGACCCCAACACAAGCAAGGTGGTGCCATATCATGTTATATAGATGTGTTGTGTGCTTTGGATGCCAAAGATTTCACACCGGGGTGTGGGCCGCTTCACCGGCATCCACTTCTCTCTCGTGAGTTTACACGCGCTTATAGGCTGAAACTCCCGTATCGGACGAACGTCATGAATCTTCCGAATAGGTGGGTTCTACCTTGTTGTTTTGTGTTGCTATGGGCTACCCTAACACAACCACATTGCTACCCCCTTTCGACGCCGTTACCACGTGTTTTCGTGTAAGTCCGGTATTTCTCCAACGGGTCTAGGGTTTCACCGGAGGGGGGGCTCCGGATCGTCAGGACCCCAACACAAGCAAGGTGGTGCCATAGCATGTTATTATAGGTGTGTTGTGTGCTTTGGATGCCAAATATTTCACTCCGGGGCGTGGGCCGCTTCACCGGCATCCACTTCTCTCTCTTGAGTTTACACGCGCTTATAGGCTGAAACTCCCGTATCGGACGAAACATCGTGAATCTTCTGAAGAGGTGGGTTCTACCTTGTTGTTTTGTGTTATATGGCCTACCCTAACACAACCAATCACCTAATTCCACATTTCTACCCCCTTTCGACGCTGTTACCGCGTGTTTCCGTGTAAGTCCGGTATTTCTCCAGCGGGTCTAGGGTTTCACCAGAGGGGGGGGGGGGGGCTCCGGATCGTCTGGACCCCAACACAAGCAAGGTGGTGCCATAGAATGTTATTATAGGTGTGTTGTGTGCTTTGGATGCCAAATATTTCACTCCGGGGTGTGGGCCGCTTCACCGGCATCCACTTCTCTCTCCTGAGTTTACACGCGCTTATAGGCTGAAACTCCCGTATCGGACGAAACGTCGTGAATCTTCCGAACAGGTGGGTTCTACCTTTTTGTTTTGTGTTGATATGGGCCAAGCCTAACACAACCAAGCACCTAGTTCCACATTGCTACCCCCTTTCGACGCCGTTACCGCGTGTTTCCGTGTAAGTCCGGTATTTCTCCAACGGGTCTAGGGTTTCACCGGAGGGGGGCTCCGGATCGTCAGTACCCCAACACAAGCAAGGTGGTGCCATAGAATGTTATTATAGGTGTGTTGTGTGGTTTAGATGGCAAATATTTCACTCCAGGGTGTGGCCCGCTTCACCGGCATCCACTTCTCTCTCGTGAGTTTACACGCGCTTATAGGCTGAAACTCACGTATCGGACGAAACGTCGTGAATCTTCAGAAGAGGTGGGTTATACCTTGTTGTTTTGTGTTGCTATGGGCCTAGCCTAACACAACCAAGCACATAGTTCCACATTGCTACCCCCTTTCGACGTCGTTACCGCGTGTTTCCGTGTTAGTCCGGTATTTCTCCAGCGGGTCTAGGGTTTCACCGGAGGGGGGCTCCGGATCGTCAGGACCCCAACACAAGAAAGGTGGTGCCATAGCATGTTATTATAGGTGTGTTGTGTGCTTTGGATGCCAAAGATTTCACTCCGGGTGTGGGCCGCTTCACCGGCATCCACTTCTCTCTCGTGAGTTTACACGCGCTTATAGGCTGGAACTCCCGTATCGGACGAAACGTCGTGAATCTTCCGAAGAGGTGGGTTCTACCTCGTTTTTTTGTGTTTCTATGGCCTACCCTAACACAACCAAGCACCTAGTTCCACATTTCTACCCCCTTTCGACGCCGTTACCGCGTGTTTCCGTGTAAGTCCGGTATTTCTCCAGCGGGTCTAGGGTTTCACCGGAGGGGGGCACCGGATCGTCAGGACCCCAACACAAGAAAGGTGGTGCCATAGCATGTTATTATATGTGTGTTGTGTGCTTTGGATGGCAAAGATTTCACTCCGGGGTGTGGGCCGCTTCACCGGCATCAACTTCTCTCTCGTGAGTTTACACGCGCTTATAGGCTGAAACTCCCGTATCGGACGAAACGTCGTGAATCTTTCGAAGAGGGGGGTTCTACCTTGTTGTTTTGGGTTGCTATGGCCTACCATAGCACAACCAAGCACCTAGTTCCACATTGCTACCCCCTTTCGATGCCGTTAACGCGTGTTTCCGTGTAAATCCGGTATTTCTCTGGCGGGTCTAGGGTTTCACCGGAGGGGGGGCTCCGGATCGTCTGGACCCCAACACAAGAAAGGTGGTGCCATAGCATGTTATTATAGGTGTGTTGTGTGCTTGGATGCCAAATATTTCACTCCGGGGTGTGGGCCGCTTCACCGGCATCCACTTCTCTCTCGTGAGTTTACACGACGCTTATAGGATGAAACTCCCGTATCGGACGAAACGTCGTGAATATTCCGAAGAGGTGGGTTCTACCTTGTTGTTTTGTGTTTCTATGGCCTACCCTAGCACAACCAAGCACCTAGTTCGACATTTCTACCCCCTTTCGACGCCGTTAACGTGTGTTTCCGTGTAAGTCCGGTATTTCTCCAGCGGGTCTAGGGTTTTACCGGAGGGGGGCTCCGGATCGTCAGAACCCCAACACAAGAAAGGTGGTGCCATAGTGTTATTATAGGTGTGTTGTGTGCTTTGGATGGCAAATATTTCACTCCGGGGTGTGGGCCGCTTCACCGGCATCCACTTCTCTCTCGTGAGTTTACACGCGCTTATAGGCTGAAACTCCCGTATCGGACGAAACATCGTGAATCTTCCGAAGAGGTGGGTTCTACCTTGTTGGTTTGTGTTCTATGGCCTACCCTAACACAACCAAGCACCTAGTTCCACATTTCTACCCCCTTTCGACGCTGTTACCGCGTGTTTCCGTGTAAGTCCGGTATTTCTCCACCGGGTCTAGGGTTTCACCAGAGGGGGGGCTCCGGATCGTATGGACCCCAACACAAGCAAGGTGGTGCCATAGAATGTTATTATAGGTGTGTTGTGTGCTTTGGATGCCAAATATTTCACCTCGGGGTGTGGGCCGCTTCGCCGGCATTCACTTCTCTCTCGTGAGTTTACACGCGCTTATAGGCTGAAACTCCCGTATCGGACGAACGTCGTGAATCTTTCGAAGAGGTGGGTTCTATCTTGTTGTTGTGTGTTGCTTTGGCCTACCCTAACACAACCAAGCAACTAGTTTCACATTGCTACACCCTTTCGACGTCGTTACCGCGTGTTTCCGTGTAAGTCCGGTATTTCTCCAGCGGATCTAGGGTTTCACCGGAGGGGGGGGGGCTCCGGATTGTCAGGACCCCAACACAAGCAAGGTGGTGCCATAGCATGTTATATAGATGTGTTGTGTGCTTTGGATGCCAAAGATTTCACTCCGGGGTGTGGGCCGCTTCACCGGCATCCACTTCTCTCTCGTGAGTTTACACACGCTTATAGGCTGAAACTCCCGTATCGAACGAACGTCGTGAATCTTCCGAATAGGTGGGTTCTACCTTGTTGTTTTGTGTTGCTATGGGCTACCCTAACACAACCACATTGCTACCCCCTTTCGACGCCGTTACCACGTGTTTTCGTGTAAGTCCGGTATTTCTCCAACGGGTCTAGGGTTTCACCGGAGGGGGGGCTCCGGATCGTCAGGACCCCAACACAAGCAAGGTGGTGCCATAGCATGTTATTATAGGTGTGTTGTGTGCTTTGGATGCCAAATATTTCACTCCGGGGCGTGGGACGCTTCACCGACATCCACTTCTCTCTCTTGAGTTTACACGCGCTTATAGGCTGAAACTCCCGTATCGGACGAAACATCGTGAATCTTCTGAAGAGGTGGGTTCTACCTTGTTGTTTTGTGTTCTATGGCCTACCCTAACACAACCAATCACCTAGTTCCACATTTCTACCCCCTTTCGACGCTGTTACCGCGTGTTTCCGTGTAAGTCCGGTATTTCTCCAGCGGGTCTAGGGTTTCACCAGAGGGGGGGGGGCTCCGGATCGTCTGGACCCCAACACAAGCAAGGTGGTGCCATAGAATGTTATTATAGGTGTGTTGTGTGCTTTGGATGCCAAATATTTCACTCCGGGGTGTGGGCCGCTTCACCGGCATCCACTTCTCTCTCCTGAGTTTACACGCGCTTATAGGCTGAAACTCCCGTATCGGACGAAACGTCGTGAATCTTCCGAACAGGTGGGTTCTACCTTTTTGTTTTGTGTTGATATGGGCCAAGCCTAACACAACCAAGCACCTAGTTCCACATTGCTACCCCCTTTCGACGCCGTTACCGCGTGTTTCCGTGTAAGTCCGGTATTTCTCCAACGGGTCTAGGGTTTCACCGGAGGGGGGCTCCGGATCGTCAGTACCCCAACACAAGCAAGGTGGTGCCATAGAATGTTATTATAGGTGTGTTGTGTGGTTTAGATGGCAAATATTTCACTCCAGGGTGTGGCCCGCTTCACCGGCATCCACTTCTCTCTCGTGAGTTTACACGCGCTTATAGGCTAAAACTCACGTATCGGACGAAACGTCGTGAATCTTCAGAAGAGGTGGGTTATACCTTGTTGTTTTGTGTTGCTATGGGCCTAGCCTAACACAACCAAGCACATAGTTCCACATTGCTACCCCCTTTCGACGTCGTTACCGCGTGTTTCCGTGTTAGTCCGGTATTTCTCCAGCGGGTCTAGGGTTTCACCGGAGTGGGCTCCGGATCGTCAGGACCCCAACACAAGAAAGGTGGTGCCATAGCATGTTATTATAGGTGTGTTGTGTGCTTTGGATGCCAAAGATTTCACTCCGGGTGTGGGCCGCTTCACCGGCATCCACTTCTCTCTCGTGAGTTTACACGGCGCTTATAGGATGAAACTCCCGTATCGGACGAAACGTCGTGAATATTCCAAAGAGGTGGGTTCTACCTTGTTGTTTTGTGTTTCTATGGCCTACCCTAGAACAACCAAGCACCTAGTTCGACATTTCTACCCCCTTTCGACGCCGTTAACGTGTGTTTCCGTGTAAGTCCGGTATTTCTCCAGCGGGTCTAGGGTTTTACCGGAGGGGGGCTCCGGATTGTCAGAACCCCAACACAAGAGAGGTGGTGCCATAGTGTTATTATAGGTGTGTTGTGTGCTTTGGATGGCAAATATTTCACTCCGGGGTGTGGGCCGCTTCACCGGCATCCACTTCTCTCTCGTGAGTTTACACGCGCTTATAGGCTGAAACTCCCGTATCGGACGAAACATCGTGAATCTTCCGAAGAGGTGGGTTCTACCTTGTTGGTTTGTGTTCTATGGCCTACCCTAACACAACCAAGCACCTAGTTCCACATTTCTACCCCCTTTCGACGCCGTTACCGCGTGTTTCCGTGTAAGTCCGGTATTTCTCCAGCGGGTCTAGGGTTTCACCGGAGGGGGCACCGGATCGTCAGGACCCCAACACAAGAAAGGTGGTGCCATAGCATGTTATTATAGGTGTGTTGTGTGCTTTGGATGCCAAATATTTCACTCCGGGTGTGGGCCGCTTCACCGGCATCCACTTCTCTCTCGTGAGTTTACACGCGCTTATAGGCTGAAACTCCCGTATCGGACGAAACGTCGTGAATCTTCCGAAGAGGTGGGTTCTACCTTGTTTTTTTGTGTTTCTATGGCCTACCCTAACACAACCAAGCACCTAGTTACACATTGCTACCCCCTTTTGACGCCGTTACCACGTGTTTCCGTGTAAGTCCGGTATTTCTCCATCGGGTCTAGGGTTTCACCGGAGGGGGGGCTCCGGATCGTCTGTACCCCAACACAAGCAAGGTGGTGCCATAGAATGTTATTATAGGTGAGTTGTGTGCTGTGGATGGCAAAGATTTCACTCTGGGGTGTGGGCCGCTTCACCGGCATCCACTTCTCTCTCGTGAGTTTACACGCGCTTATAGGCTGAAACTCCGTATCGGACGAAACGTCGTGAATCTTCCGAAGAGGTGGGGTTCTACCTTGTTGTTTTGTTTTTCTACGGCATACCCTAGCACAACCAAGCACCTAGTTCCACATTGCTACCCCCTTTCGACTCCGTTAACGCGTGTTTCCGTGTAAGTCCGGTATTTCTCCAACGGGTCTAGGGTTTCACCGGAGGGGGGCTCCGGATCGTCAGGACCCCAACATAAGAAAGGTGGTGCCATAGCATGTTATTATATGTGTGTTGTGTGCTTTGGATGGCAAAGATTTCACTCCGGGGTGTGGGCCGCTTCACCGGCATCAACTTCTCTCTCGTGAGTTTACACGCGCTTATAGGCTGAAACTCCCGTATCGGACGAAACGTCGTGAATCTTTCGAAGAGGTGGGTTCTACCTTGTTGTTTTGGGTTGCTATGGCCTACCATAGCACAACCAAGCACCTAGTTCCACATTGCTACCCCCTTTCGATGCCGTTAACGCGTGTTTCCGTGTAAATCCGGTATTTCTCTGGCGGGTCTAGGGTTTCACCGGAGGGGGGCTCCGGATCGTCTGGACCCCAACACAAGAAAGGTGGTGCCATAGCATGTTATTATAGGTGTGTTGTGTGCTTGGATGCCAAATATTTCACTCCGGGGTGTGGGCCGCTTCACCGGCATCCACTTCTCTCTCGTGAGTTTACACGACGCTTATAGGATGAAACTCCCGTATCGGACGAAACGTCGTGAATATTCCGAAGAGGTGGGTTCTACCTTGTTTTTTTGTGTTTCTATGGCCTACCCTAGCACAACCAAGCACCTAGTTCGACATTTCTACCCCCTTTCGACGCCGTTAACGTGTGTTTCCGTGTAAGTCCGGTATTTCTCCAGCGGGTCTAGGGTTTTACCGGAGGGGGGCTCCGGATCGTCAGAACCCCAACACAAGAAAGGTGGTGCCATAGTGTTATTATAGGTGTGTTGTGTGCTTTGGATGGCAAATATTTCACTCCGGGGTGTGGGCCGCTTCACCGGCATCCACTTCTCTCTCGTGAGTTTACACGCGCTTATAGGCTGAAACTCCCGTATCGGACGAAACATCGTGAATCTTCCGAAGAGGTGGGTTCTACCTTGTTGGTTTGTGTTCTATGGCCTACCCTAACACAACCAAGCACCTAGTTCCACATTTCTACCCCCTTTCGACGCTGTTACCGCGTGTTTCCGTGTAAGTCCGGTATTTCTCCACCGGGTCTAGGGTTTCACCAGAGGGGGGGCTCCGGATCGTATGGACCCCAACACAAGCAAGGTGGTGCCATAGAATGTTATTATAGGTGTGTTGTGTGCTTTGGATGCCAAATATTTCACCTCGGGGTGTGGGCCGCTTCACCGGCATTCACTTCTCTCTCGTGAGTTTACACACGCTTATAGGCTGAAACTCCCGTATCGGACGAACGTCGTGAATCTTTCGAAGAGGTGGGTTCTACCTTGTTGTTGTGTGTTTCTTTGGCCTACCCTAACACAACCAAGCAACTAGTTTCACATTGCTACACCCTTTCGATGTCGTTACCGCGTGTTTCCGTGTAAGTCCGGTATTTCTCCAGCGGGTCTAGGGTTTCACCGGAGGGGGGGGGGGCTCCGGATTGTCAGGACCCCAACACAAGCAAGGTGGTGCCATAGCATGTTATATAGATGTGTTGTGTGCTTTGGATGCCAAAGATTTCACTCCGGGGTGTGGGCCGCTTCACCGGCATCCACTTCTCTCTCGTGAGTTTACACGCGCTTATAGGCTGAAACTCCCGTATCGAACGAACGTCGTGAATCTTCCGAATAGGTGGGTTCTACCTTGTTGTTTTGTTTTGCTATGGGCTACCCTAACACAACCACATTGCTACCCCCTTTCGACGCCGTTACCACGTGTTTTCGTGTAAGTCCGGTATTTCTCCAACGGGTCTAGGGTTTCACCGGAGGGGGGGCTCCGGATCGTCAGGACCCCAACACAAGCAAGGTGGTGCCATAGCATGTTATTATAGGTGTGTTGTGTGCTTTGGATGCCAAATATTTCACTCCGGGGCGTGGGCCGCTTCACCGACATCCACTTCTCTCTCTTGAGTTTACACGCGCTTATAGGCTGAAACTCCCGTATCGGACGAAACATCGTGAATCTTCTGAAGAGGTGGGTTCTACCTTGTTGTTTTGTGTTCTATGGCCTACCCTAACACAACCAATCACCTAGTTCCACATTTCTACCCCCTTTCGACGCTGTTACCGCGTGTTTCCGTGTAAGTCCGGTATTTCTCCAGCGGGTCTAGGGTTTCACCAGAGGGGGGGGCTCCGGATCGTCTGGACCCCAACACAAGCAAGGTGGTTCCATAGCATGTTATTATAGGTGTGTTGTGTGCTTTGGATGACAAATATTTCACTCCGGGGTGTGGGCCGCTTCACCGGCATCCACTTCTCTCTCCTGAGTTTACACGCGCTTATAGGCTGAAACTCCCGTATCGGACGAAACGTCGTGAATCTTCCGAACAGGTGGGTTCTACCTTTTTGTTTTGTGTTGATATGGGCCAAGCCTAACACAACCAAGCACCTAGTTCCACATTGCTACCCCCTTTCGACGCCGTTACCGCGTGTTTCCGTGTAAGTCCGGTATTTCTCCAACGGGTCTAGGGTTTCACCGGAGGGGGGCTCCGGATCGTCAGTACCCCAACACAAGCAAGGTGGTGCCATAGAATGTTATTATAGGTGTGTTGTGTGGTTTAGATGGCAAATATTTCACTCCAGGGTGTGGCCCGCTTCACCGGCATCCACTTCTCTCTCGTGAGTTTACACGCGCTTATAGGCTAAAACTCACGTATCGGACGAAACGTCGTGAATCTTCAGAAGAGGTGGGTTATACCTTGTTGTTTTGTGTTGCTATGGGCCTAGCCTAACACAACCAAGCACATAGTTCCACATTGCTACCCCCTTTCGACGTCGTTACCGCGTGTTTCCGTGTTAGTCCGGTATTTCTCCAGCGGGTCTAGGGTTTCACCGGAGGGGGGCTCCGGATCGTCAGGACCCCAACACAAGAAAGGTGGTGCCATAGCATGTTATTATAGGTGTGTTGTGTGCTTTGGATGCCAAAGATTTCACTCCGGGTGTGGGCCGCTTCACCGGCATCCACTTCTCTCTCGTGAGTTTACACGCGCTTATAGGCTGGAACTCCCGTATCGGACGAAACATCGTGAATCTTCCGAAGAGGTGGGTTCTACCTCGTTTTTGTGTGTTTCTATGGCCTACCCTAACACAACCAAGCACCTAGTTACACATTGCTAACCCCTTTCGACGCCGTTACCACGTGTTTCCGTGTAAGTCCGGTATTTCTCCAGCGGGTCTAGGGTTTCACCGGAGGGGGGTCTCCGGATCGTCTGTACCCCAACACAAGCAAGGTGGTGCCATAGAATGTTATTATAGGTGTGTTGTGTGCTGTGGATGGAAAAGATTTCACTCTGGGGTGTGGGCCGCTTCACCGGCATCCACTTCTCTCTCGTGAGTTTACACGCGCTTATAGGCTGAAACTCCGTATCGGACGAAACGTCGTGAATCTTCCGAAGAGGTGGGTTCTACCTTGTTGTTTTGTTTTTATACGGCCTACCCTAGCACAACCAAGCACCTAGTTCCACATTGCTACCCCCTTTCGACCCCGTTAACGCGTGTTTCCGTGTAAGTCCGGTATTTCTCCAACGGGTCTAGGGTTTCACCGGAGGGGGGCTCCGGATCGTCAGGACCCTAACATAAGCAAGGTGGTGCCATAGCATGTTATTATATGTGTGTTGTGTGCTTTGGATGGCAAAGATTTCACTCCGGGGTGTGGGCCGCTTCACCGGCATCCACTTCTCTCTCGTGAGTTTACACGCGCTTATAGGCTGAAACTCCCGTATCGGACGAAACGTCGTGAATCTTTCGAAGAGGTGGGTTCTACCTTGTTGTTTTGGTTTGCTATGGCCTACAATAGCACAACCAAGCACCTAGTTCCACATTGCTACCCCCTTTCAATGCCGTTAACGCGTGTTTCCGTGTAAGTCTGGTATTTCTCTAGCGGGTCTAGGGTTTCACCGGAGGGGGGGCTCCGGATCGTCTGGACCCCAACACAAGAAAGGTGGTGCCATAGCATGTTATTACAGGTGTGTTGTGTGCTTGGATGCCAAATATTTCACTCCGGGGTGTGGGCCGCTTGACCGGCATCCAGTTCTCTCTCGTGAGTTTACACGGCGCTTATAGGATGAAACTCCCGTATCGGACGAAACGTCGTGAATATTCCGAAGAGGTGGGTTCTACCTTGTTGTTTTGTGTTTCTATGGCCTACCCTAGCACAACCAAGCACCTAGTTCGACATTTCTACCCCCTTTCGACGCCGTTAACGTGTGTTTCCGTGTAAGTCCGGTATTTCTCCAGCGGGTCTAGGGTTTTACCGGAGGGGGGGCTCCGGATCGTCAGAACCCCAACACAAGAAAGGTGGTTCCATATTGTTATTATAGGTGTGTTGTGTGCTTTGGATGGCAAATATTTCACTCCGGGGTGTGGCCCGCTTCACCGGCATCCACTTCTCTCTCGTGAGTTTACACGCGCTTATAGGCTGAAACTCCCGTATCGGACGAAACGTCGTGAATCTTCTGAAGAGTTGGGTTCTACCTTGTTTTTTTGTGTTCTATGGCCTACCCTAACACAACCAAGCACCTAGTTCCACATTTCTACCCCCTTTCGACGCCGTTACCGCGTGTTTCCGTGTAAGTACGGTATTTCTCCAACGGGTCTAGGGTTTCATCGGAGGGGGGCTCCGGATCGTCAGGACCCCAACACAAGCAAGGTGGTTCCATAGAATGTTATTATAGGTGTGTTGTGTGCTTTAGATGGCAAATATTTCACTCCGGGGTGTGGCCCGCTTCACCGGCATCCACTTCTCTCTCGTGAGTTTACACGCGCTTATAGGCTGAAACTCCCGTATCGGACGAAACGTCGTGAATCTTCCGAAGAGGTGGGTTATACCTTGTTGTTTTGTGTTGCTATGGGCCTAGCCTAACACAACCAAGCACATAGTTCCACATTGCTACCCCCTTTCGACGCCGTTACCGCGTGTTTCCGTGTAAGACCGGTATTTCTCCAGCGGGTCTAGGGTTTCACCGGAGGGGGGCTCCGGATCGTCAGGACCCCAACACAAGAAAAGTGGTGCCATAGCATGTTATTATAGGTGTGTTGTGTGCTTTGGATGCCAAATATTTCACTCCGGGGTGTGGGCCGCTTCACTGGCATCCACTTCTCTCTCGTGAGTTTACACGCGCTTATAGGCTGAAACTCCTGTATCGGACGAAACGTCGTGAATCTTCTGAAGAGGTGGGTTCTAGCTTGTTGTTTTGTGTTGCTTTGTCCTACCCTAACACAACCAAGAACCTAGTTCCACATTGCTACCCCCTTTCGACGCCGTTACCGCGTGTTTCCGTGCAAGTCCGGTATTTCTCCAGCGAGTCTAGGGTTTCATCGGAGGGGGCTCCGGATCGTCAGGACCCCAACACAAGCAAAGTGGTGCCATAGAATGTTATTATAGGTGTGTTGTGTGCTTTAGATGGCAAATATTTCACTCCGGGGTGTATCCCGCTTCACCGGCATCCACTTCTCTCTCGTGAGTTTACACACGCTTATAGGCTGAAACTCCCGTATCGGACGAAACGTCGTGAATCTTCTGAAGAGCTGGGTTCTACCTTGTTTTTTTGTGTTCTATGGCCTACCCTAACACAACCAAGCACCTAGTTCCACATTTCTACCCCCTTTCGACGCCGTTACCGCGTGTTTCCGTGTAAGTCCGGTATTTCTCCAGCGGGTCTAGGGTTTCACCAGAGGGGGGGGGCTCCGGATCGTCTGGACCCCAACACAAGCAAGTAGGTGCCATAGCATGTTATTATAGGTTTCTTTTGTGCTTTGGATGCCAAAGATTTCACTCCGGGGTCTGGGCCTCTTCACCGGCATCCACTTCCCTCTCATGAGTTTACACGCGCTTATAGGCTGAAACTCCCGTATCGGACGAAACGTCGTGAATCTTCCGAACAGGTGGGTTATACCTTTTTTGTTTTGTGTTGATATGGGCCTAACCTAACACAACCAAGCACCTAGTTCCACATTGCTACCCCCTTTAGACGCCGTTACCGCGTGTTTCCGTGTAAGTCCGGTATTTCTCCAACGGGTCTAGGGTTTCACCGGAGGGGGGCTCCGGATCGTCAGGACCGCAACACAAGCAAGGTCGTGCCATAGAATGTTTAGGTGTGTTGTGTGCTTTAGATGGCAAATATTTCACTCCGGGGTGTGGCCCGCTTCACCGGCATCCACTTTTCTCTCGTGAGTTTACACACGCTTATAGGCTGAAACTCCCGTATCAGACGAAACATCGTGAATCTTCCGAAGAGGTGGGTTATACCTTGTTGTTTTGTGTTGCTATGGGCCTAGACTAACACATATAAGCACATAGTTCCACATTGCTACCCCCTTTCGACGTCGTTACCGCGTGTTTCCGTGTAAGTCCGGTATTTCTCCAGCGGGCCTAGGGTTTCACCGGAGGGGGGCTCCGGATCGTCAGGACCCCAACACAAGCAAGGTGGTGCCATAGAATTTTATTATGGGTGTGTTGTGTGCTTTGGATGCCAAAGATTTCACTCCGGGGTGTGGGCCGCTTCACCGGCATCCACTTCTCTCTCGTGAGTTTACACGCGCTTATAGGCTGAAACTCCCGTATCGGACGAAACATCGTGAATCTTCTGAAGAGGTGGGTTCTACCTTGTTGTTTTGTGTTGCTATGGCCTACTCTAACACAAACAAGCACCTAGTTACACAGTTCTACCCCCTTTCGACGCCGTTACCACGTGTTTCCGTGTAAGTCCGGTATTTCTCCAGCGGGTCTAGGGTTTCACCGGAGGGGGGGCTCCGGATCGTCTATACCCCAACACAAGCAAGGTGGTGGCATAGAATGTTATTATAGGTGTGTTGTGTGAAAGATTTCACTCCGGGGTGTGGAACGCTTCACCGGCATCCACTTCTCTCTCGTGAGTTTACACGCGCTTATAGGCTGAAACTCCCGTATCGGACGAAACGTCGTGAATCTTCCGAAGAGGTGGGTTCTAACTTGTTGTTTTGTTTTTATATGGCCTACCCTAGCACAACCAAGCACCTAGTTACACATTGCTACCCCCTTTCGGCTCCGTTAACACGTGTTTCCGTGTAAGTCCGGTATTCCTCCAGCAGGTCTAGGGTTTCACCGGAGGGGGGCTCCGGATCGTCAGGACCCCAACACAAGCAAGGTGGTGCCATAGCATGTTATTATAGGTGTGTTGTGTGCTTTGGATGGCAAAGATTTCACTCCGGGGTGTGGGCCGCTTCACCGGCATCCACTTCTCTCTCGTGAGTTTACACACGCTTATAGGCTGAAACTCCCGTATCGGTCGAAACGTCGTGAATCTTTTGAAGAGGTGGGTTATACCTTGTTGTTTTGGGTTGCTATGGCCTACCATAGAAAAACCAGGAACCTAGTTCCACATTGCTACCCCCTTTCTATGCCGTTAACGCGTGTTTCCGTGTAAGTCCGGTATTTCTCTAGCGGGTCTAGGGTTTCACCGGAGGGGGGGATCCGGATCGCCTGGACCCCAACACAAGCAAGGTGGTGCCATAGCATGTTATTATAGGTGTGTTGTGTGCTTGGATGCTAAATATTTCACTCCAGGGTGTGGGCCGCTTCACCGGCATCCACTTCTCTCTCGTGAGTTTACACGACGCTTATAGGATGAAACTCCCGTATCGGACGAAACGTCGTGAATCTTCCAAAGAGGTGCGTTCTACCTTGTTGTTTTGTGTTGCTCTGGCCTACCCTAGCACAACCAAGCACCTAGTTTGACATTTCTACCCCCTTTCGATGCCGTCAACACGTGTTTCCGTGTAAGTCCGGTATTTCTCCAGCGGGTCTAGGGTTTTACCGGAGGGGGGGCTCCGGATCGTCAGGACCCCAACACAAGCAAGGTGGTGCCATAGTTTTATTATAGGTGTGTTGTGTGCTTTGGATGGCAAATATTTCACTCCGGGGTGTGGGCCGCTTCACCGGCATCCACTTCTCTCTCGTGAGTTTACACGCGCTTATAGGCTGAAACTCACGTATCGGACGAAACATCGTGAATCTTCCGAAGAGGTGGGTTCTACCATGTTGGTTTGTGTTCTATGGCCTACCCTAACACAACCAAGCACCTAGTTCAACATTTCTACCCCCTTTCGACGCCGTTACCGCGTGTTTCCGTGTAAGTCCGGTATTTCTCTAGCGGGTCTAGGGTTTCACCAGAGGGGGGCTCCGGATCGTCTGGACCCCAACACAAGTGATGGAGGGATAATAACCCGGTAGGCCAACTCCAAGGTGTAACCCGGCCCAAGGGACTCGGCGCAGGATCCGGCTAAGGATAACGAAACTTCTGGAAGGCCCAAAGTTTGTAGGCCTCGTAACCCGGATTGTGGGTTGCGGTAAGGAAAGCTAGGGTTTGTAAGCGGTGTCCGGGTAGGATTCTGGGTGCGCCTTGGAGGGCAAGTCAGAGGGGTACGGTGCTTTATAAACCGACCCCTAAGTCTAGTTTAAAGAGATCCAAGAGTTCTAGCAATCTCGCCTAATATCGAGTATCCAGTGTAACCCTCAGTTTGAGTTATTATCTCGAGATCGGAGACTTGGTGACTTGGTTGCCGGCTATCAGATCAAAGCTCATCATCATGTTTTCCTCTGGGCTAAACCCTCTCCCAAACGCATGTGTCGTCTTGCCCCAAGATCAGTTACCCCCGGTAACGTCTGCCGTGATTATCCCACGACAGTTGGCGCCCACCGTGGGGCCTGCGTCCAAAGGTGTTTACATCACGGGAGAAGCTCGGAAGAACATAGAGAATCTCGTCGTCGGCGAGATCTACATCGACCACAAAGGAGACAAGATGGTGGACGATTCCGGCTGGGGGCCAGAGTCGGATCACCTCGAATCCGGATCCGTCGTGACAATCGGCCGGATCAGCGTCTTCGTCGGTATGGTATGTACTTCTGGTTCAATCCCTGACAATTTTGGATCTGATTCTATGTCAGGGGAGGCCGCTTGTATCCAACAAGATGGAGAAGAATCCGTTGGAACGGCAGATCCGGCAGAGGAACCCGTCACGAAGTGGGAACAGCCGAGGGAGCCGGCATGGACCCCGCGTGACCTGGTTGAGAGAGAAGATGATGCTGAGTCCATCCTGGATCTGCTGGAGAACCGGTATGAGGAGAATAATAGCGAAGAGGAACAGCACGAATTTACGCCAAGCATCATACGCCGAGTTGCGGTCTACACGGCACCTGCGGCCAACCTCAATCAAGAGAACGGGACCACGGCCGCAGTTGGAGCAGCCCAAGCATTGGCCCAGCAGCAGGGGGCGGCCAGCGGAAACCCGGTTATGATCCGGGTTGAAGGAGAATCGGCATCGGTTACCAGCCGCGCGCCAGACGAGGAGTTGCAGGCGAATACGTTCGGATTCCTAGCAAATCGGACGCCAGGGGCGGGTCCTTCAAATCCACGACACCCGGCCCTATTCCATAACAACCTGATCCTAGATCCCACCGTTCTTGCCACGGTTATCACCCCAGAGAACGCTGCAGAGCGCGCTAGGGACGTAGATGTAGCCCGCCGTGCGTTGGAGCAACAGAGGAGGCAAGTAGAAGCAGAAAGACAAGGGATGGCCACGCGCCAACATGAGCTAGACGCGTTGGAAACCCGGCTCCGAGAGGAAACAACCAGAATACGTCAAAGGCACCAAACCAGGTTACCAGCCTTGGGTGGAGTTATAAATCCGGCTACATTGTTTATCACGCCTCAGGACCAACTGATCCCAGCGGCGAACCAAGGAACTGCACCCCGGCCAGCAACCACGGGAATACAGCCGGCAAACGAACAGGCCGGGTTACCCTTGCCACAGACTGGGGTTACAACCGGCAACACATTACCACCGCCACCACCGTCGCGTTTTCGCACACCTGCAGGTCACTACAACAATCCTATGGATAACGTGTACGCAGCGACACTTGCTTTGAATCAAATCCCCGTGGGAGAGACGCCTCACGCGGAGCAGACCCGGCAAGCGATCGATATGTTACGCACTGCGGTGGCGCAGCAAGTCAATTATCCGGATCATAGAAGTGGGATGCATGGGACGCCCTACGTCAGCCAGCAACGAGGAAATACCGGCAATATCCCAACAAGTTCAGCGCGGCGGAGGGAAGAGCAGCAGCAAATGCCGCCTCCTCCCCACGTTCAGGCGGTGCTGGCGGCATCAGCAGCGCAAGCTGTGGTGGATAGCTCCAGGGCCAGGAGAGCCGGGGCCGGGTCTTTAGTACAGGGACTACCAGCAGCACCACATCCGGCTGTGCCCCCCGCAGGATCACATGTTTCCCGAGTAAGGCCAGCTTCTACCATTCTCGTAGGACCTAAGTGTCTCTCGGACAACATCAGGGCTGAGCCTTACCCGGGAAAATTCAAAGAACCAGGAAAGGTAGTGAATTATGAGCCGACTATGGACCCAGAAACATGGCTGAGCAGTTATGAGATGGCAATGTCGATTCGCAATGCGTCCGAGAATCTTCAAGCCAAGTTCATGTACCTGATGATGTCAGAAGGGGCAGCGAAGTTATGGTTCACCAATCTGCCGGAAGGGTCGATCAAGTCCTGGGAGGAATTGAAGACCGCGTTTGTCAAGCACTTTCATGGGACGTGCAGAAAATTGTTCACTATTGATGATCTAGAGCGATGCGTTCAGAAGAAGGGAGAGTCGGCGCGCAGTTGGGTGCGCCGGGTTATGGAGATACTTCACTCGTCCACAGATATTCCGCCCAAGGATGCACTACAAGCTATGGCGAAAACATGCAAGTATATACCTTTAGTGCAAAAGTTAACTCGCATGAAATCCAGTCGGAATGCGTCGGAGGTTACAATGGGAGAATTGATGGATGCATGCAACAAACACGCTGCAACAGACACTACAGAGGAGGAAGTTGATGACAAAAAGGCAAAAGCAAACACAAGTAATAGCGGAAGAACCGGCAATGGACCAGCACCGGGTAATAACGGAAATAGCCAGAACAAGCGCCCGTTTGAAGGAGGCTCCGAGTTTGTCGCCAACACAGAAGCCGGGTCTTCGAGACCCAGATCTGAAGGGAATTTTAACAATGGAAATCACAATGGAGGACACTATCAAGGGCCTCCAAGGCCATGTAACAGTTGGGACATCTTTAGAATGGCATGCCCAAAGCACAGCAGGAACGGCAAGCCGGCTAATCACTCCTTGGAGCAATGCGCCGACTTACAGAGGTGGAAGAACGAGGAAGTGAACAGAGCCATGCGAGGTGTGGGTCGGGGAGGAGGACCGGGTCAGGGTGGAAACCCGGGCAATGGCCCACCCCCAGCCGGTAACCCGGCAGCCGGAAATCAGGGCAACAATCAAGGGGGAGCTGGAGGTTTCCAGGCCAACCCCAAACAGTTGGGTCAATATCACGTGCATACTACCGGAGGCTCTAACAAGGATAAAAAGATACTGAAGCAAGCGGTCAACTCAATCTCTTCGGCTATCCCGAGATATTTGAGGTGGTCAGAGCAAGATGTAACATGGAGCAGAAGAGATCACCCGGAAAGGGTAGAACACCCGGGAGTCTTAGCATTGGTAGTTGCACCACAGGTCAATGGGTACGAGCTGAAAAAGGTCCTGATGGATGGAGGAAGCAACATCAATATCCTGTACTGGGAAACCTTTCTACGCATGGGCCTCAAGGAATCTCAGCTCCAAAAAAGTACGACAGTTTTTCATGGCATAGTACCGGGTCATTCAGCATGCCCCGAGGGAAAAATCGCATTGGAAGTAGCTTTTGGGGAATCAAAGGACAATTATCGAGTTGAGTGGCTTACTTTCGAGGTGGTTAAGTTGCGCAGTCCGTATCACGCGCTATTTGGAAGGCCGGCTTATGCTAAATTCATGGCGAGGCCATGTTATGTGTATCTACAATTAAAAATCCCGGGTCCTAAGCAGACCATTACCATACATGGAAATCGAGATATAGCAGCTGAATGCGATGAAGGAGACGCGGCAATGGCCGAGCAAGTCTGTAGAAAGGAGGAACTCAAACATTACCGGTCTCAAACAGACCCGGAGGACAGGACCACCTCAAAAAGGCTAAGCACTGAAGGAGAAAAAGCAAAACCCAGGTCAGAACAAGATGCTAAGATGGTGGCTTTCATCAAGAGCGATTCCTCTAAACAATCTGGGATAGGAGAAGAAGTCACACCGCCGTTCACAGCTAGCCGCTTTATGGGAACACCTCACCCGGATTGGCTAGCAAACCCGGTACTCGTCATGAAAAAGTCCAACAAATGGAGAATGTGCATCGGTCGCGTCAGCCCGGGACCGATTCCCAAGAAGAACTAAAACAGTGTAACGGGCAGCAGGTTTCAGACGCGCTCTTTTCCTACCCAGGGTACCTAAGGGGACTGGAAGGTTTTTAATGAGGCGGCCTGCTGACCCAAAAATTTTCGTATCAGTAAAAGAGATGGTTATCAAGTCTTATTATGATCTTTGCTTCGATTACAAGTAAGTAGTATTCACTGCTATCAGTACATCAGTATCATCAAGTATGTTGCATATATATAGGTCTTGGGGGCTGGCTGCTTCAATAGCACAGCCACAAACCCAAAGACCCGGCCTTGATGCCTATGAGTTATAAGGGCCGACTACTCGCAAGACGAGTACGGCTGCAATCTTATAACCGGACAAAGGAGCCAAGTTTTCTTGACTATTCTTACTTAAGCTCGATGTGACTCGCACTAAAGTGGCATGATCTGTTCGCTTACGATTACAATCAGCCGTGCAGCCCAATGGGACTTGCCTGACCCTGTTTTTCGTATAGATGTAACAAACATGGTATCCACGCGAAAGCCGGCTTACAGTACAAGATAGTCAAAAGGGTCATCTAAACCACAAGTTATGTAGAGTACAAGGCCAATAGCCGAAAACTCAACGATTATCAAGCATAACTTCAGTACCTACACGGGACGGCTATAGGTTTTCGGCTCGGTAGAAAAAAATTTGTTCTCTGAGAAAGGCCACACCCCCCTGAATCGGACTTTGGGTCATGGGGACTGGGGACTTCGAAACAGAAACAAACTGCTTAGCTATCAAAGCTCGAAAGACCCTAGCATCAGAGTCTTGGGGACTTAAAAGGAAAGTCTGCTTATCAAAACCCTTGGTACTCGGAAAACCGAGTCTCACAAGGGGAACCGAAAAGAGAGTCGGGTATCGAGAATAAGTTCAAGAATAGACAAGTATCAAGATTATCAAAAAGCCAGGAAAGGCACAAGTACATCATGGAGTAAAAGTACGTTACAGATTACGATACCAATATCAAGGGTGCACAGGCGCACCATCAAAAGTATACTAGTTTTGAATACACAATATCAAGTTATCGAGGTATTATGATGGCATTGCCCTATTCGGCCCCCTGAGTAGGACCCTCCGGGTCTTGGCCTTGGGCTTGCTCCTTAGCTTTCTCGGCGGCATCACCCGGACTCCCCGCATCAGGACGGACAGGCGGAGGGACAGCTGGTGTAGAGGTGGTTGGCCCTGATCCTAACTCGGCCTCTCTCTTAGCGGTTTCTTCTTTCTTCCTGGCCAAATCAGCCGCCCATCTCTCCAAAATATCAAAGGGAGGGGGCGCGTCCTCCTGTATGATGTTGCCTTCAGCATCGTATGAACTCATAATCATGCCCAGATCCATCTTATCGGCCAAAGCGGTTGCCGAGTGGCGCACCGAGGATTGTATGGCCTTGAAATCCTTGGGTACAAACCTGGAGCCATCAGCTTTGAATTCGGGAAACACGGATATTACCTTTGCCGGGTCAAGCTTCGGAAAATAAGCTTTAGCTAGTGTAAAGGCCCGGGTCATACCAATCCGGCAGGACGATCGTTTCCATATCTCGATCCATCCAGGCACTGTGGAGCAGGCTTGAATAAGGTTTTTCTCACCCGGGTATACCTCGGTAGGCCACTTCACGGCATCCAATATAAGCTTTGTACCGGCAAAAAAGGTCCGGAGCACAGTCTTCAACGTTTTAGCCTTGGCAACAACATCTTCTTCTGGGGCCGCAAGATTGGCACCTGCAATTGAAGCAAAGGAAGGACATATCAGTAATCCAGAGTATCATATGACAAAGTAAAGGCACGAAGTCAGTCGGCAGTAAAAACTCACTAAGCAAGATGCGATAAGTATCGGCAATCTGGTCCGATAATTTCTTCAGCGCGGTTTGGGAAGTACTGCACTTCTTCTTGTATTTGGAAACGTCTTTCTTCAAGGTTTCCACGTCAGCTTCAAGGGCCTCTCTTCGTTTTACCTCGGCAAGCAGGAGTTGTTCGGTCTTGAGTAAAATCTCATCGGACCGGGTCACCTCCGCCTGTAAGGAACAGAGAGCGTAAGTGTCAGTCGGGCATCATAGCAAGCCGAATGTTGCACAAAGTACCAAGCACAACTTTAACAAGCTATGCTCGGAACTTGGGGACTAGGCGTATACTAAGAGATATCAAGTATTATTACCTGATGCGCTGCAGCCATGCGCTCTAGGACACTGCTCTCTGAGGACTTCATGGTGAGGAGAGCGCTCATCAGCTGATCAAAATTATCGTTACCCGAGTTAGAAGACCCGGGCTCGTGGAAACTCGGAGAAGAAGTTTTCTTCTTAGCAGGAGACGGCACCCGGGTCATCCGAATGTCGGAGTCTGGTCCTCCTCCTCCCACGCCCAAAGTCGCAGCTTTCTCCTTCTCGCTTGCGTGCGAGGCTATCGGATACCCGGCTTCTTGCCTGGCCGGGTTTGTTGGTGACGCTTGTTCGTCGCCGGATGTGGCGAACACATCATCTGTCGGCTTCTCTTTACCCGGGTCATCGGTCTCCCTGTCTTCCTGGTCGCTAACGATGGCCGTGGCCCTAAAGAAGGTATGAGTGAGCAGTTAGCGTATAATTAAGAAAGGGTGATGAAAGTGTGATATAGCATCAGGAAAAGAACTTTACCCGGGGTTCACCGCAAAGTCCGCAGGGAATTCGCTGCTGGACCCGGATGAAACTGAAGAATACCGAACAAGACATGAGATTACCCTGTGAGGGAATAGTTTGGAAAGATTTTTATGTCTAAAGAGGGGTATGGTGAATACCAGCGCGCTGAGCTGGGGATGATGGAATACCCGGGTTAAGAGCATCATTACCCGGGTAATTCCGAGTCGCCCTGCGCTTGGTCATAGGTGACTCCTTCAGATACGGCCAAAGGTATAACATCGGGGTTAGCTCATGCATGTTGTCACAGGAATGCAAATTGGACGCAAGGAAATGATGTAGAACCTTGAAGACGACCCCTTGAGGTTTCCTCTTAGATCCGACCTTGATTGTCGGCTCTGCCTCATCTTCGTCGCTGGCAGACTCCACCTTGCCGTCAGCTTCTTCTTCCTCGTCCTTGTCTTCTTGTTCTGGAAGTTATCAAGGTTACAGTTGGGAAATGAAAAACAGGATACGACGAACTCAAAGAACTAGGTGAAATTTAGAATGTACCTTCATCCGAGTTAACGGCATCCTCTTTCTCCTCCGGGTCTCCGGAGTTAGGAGGAGTGTCAATCTTCCAGAAATCATCATCGGCCTGAAGTGAAGGCATAAGAATGTCGCACCCGGACTTCTAAAGGATACTCGCCGTTCCGTTGAACAGTAGTAGATTGGATTACGGGGCTTACCGGCACCCGCGTCCTCTTACGAGTAGGCCAACACACGTATGTGTGACAACCAACCCCTATCTGTTCAGCGTCGACGTAAACTATCCCATAGAAATCAGGATACTTCCATTGACGTACTTCAAAACATACACACATGGTACGTCAACGGCATTGGAACAAGTGATATCACAACAGATCTCTATGACACAAAAGATTGAAATAAGTTGCAAATAGCTCTCATTAGAGCAGAGATAGCAAATACAATCATTCAGAGGACACATGTCCCAACATATCATCATTACATCACAGCGGAAGCATCCAAAATGTCTGAGTACAGACAAGAACCAAATAGGCCTAAGAGGCCGGAAACGAAAAGACGGAGCCCATCCACGAAGTCTTGGATCCTGCCCGGGTCCGCTATCTACTCGTCAGCAGCCTCGTCATACTCCACGTAGTAGCCACCATGGGGATCCTCGGAAACGTAGTCTGCGGAAACCACAGCCCCAAAAGGGGTCAGTACATAAACGTACTGGCAAGCAAGACTCACAGTTCACCAAAGTGTAACCCATCAACACCAAGCACATATGCTTTGGGTTCAACGGGAGGAAGGGGATACAAAAGATGCTGCATCTGGCTGCTATAACCAACTACAGAAACATGCTACAACTTCCGGCTATCAGAAAAGGGATAAGATAGCGTATCGTAACCAACTAACAACTAACCACCAAACAAACCCATCCTGGATCTCGCCCCTTATCCAAAGAAGCAATCCGAGGATAAACTCACACAGTTGAATTAATGATGGATCAAGTTATTGTGTCGATAATCCTATTACTATTCAAGTTGTCATTAGTTAGGTGTAAGTTGTTCTGAGTACTTGTTAGCCAGTACTTTCACCAAGTAATCCATAACCGCGGAAAACACGGCTTCTCGAGAAGATTTATCCCTGCAGGGTTGCACCAATTTGGCCGTACACGCAAGAATAACCCGCCAGATGGGATGCCTCCCACCAAGCGGGGCACTCTACACAACTCAACCCTTCTTCGCATCAAGCCCAAAGCACCACGTGCTGTGCGTGCGCGGCTAATCGAGCCCCACGAAGAAAAGGGGACCCTCATAGCACTGGAAGACCACGCCGCCCTAAATGCCGACTACAAAAGTTCCACCCTGGCGCCAAGGGTTCGTACCTGCATATGCGTGCATCAAATGGAAAGCCCGAACTAAGTGTGGTGATTTGGACGAGATGCGAATCGAGTCAAATTGAGGGGGGCGCCCATACTCGCTTCCCACATGCGGTTAGTGCGCTCATCATGGATCGGTAGACAAGACCCTTTTCCTATTAGGGTCGACACTAGCAGGCCTCAAAACCACGCCGGGCCTCCTGCCGGTGCCTTATCATCAAATTATTATTACCTCAAAATTAACAGGTTGTTGTTTAACATCGAGCCCCAGAACATAATAGAATATGATAACAGAAAGTAACGGGTAACAGACTCGAGCAAAACAACCCTAAGCATGCTAGTAAGACACGGGCTCAAACAACGGGGTTATGGGAGTGGAGGTGAGGCATTATCAGGGTTAAAGGATAACATGTGATAGGATCGAACAGAAGCAACGATTCATAGGGCTAGCAGAATAGACAACGGAAAGTATCGGTAACCAATGTTGAAAGGAACACAGTGGTTCATGTGAGTGAATACTTGCCTGCAAACCCAGTAGCCTGGTACTGAGCTAACTCCTTAGAATGGGTGTCGTAAGTATCGTCGGTCTCAACGTCGTCGTGTATCCGAGAAGAAGCAAACAAACAATGCAGAGAGATAAGCAATCAATAACATGGCATAATGCACAAACATGGGATGATGCATGACCATTTAATTGATGCATCAAAATAAACTAGTGGACAAGATAACATGTTTAAATGGACCCATATGCAATTGGATTGCATATGGAAAGCCCATGAATTGTGGTTGAAATAATTGTTTTACAACTAACCAATAGATGAAAGTGGATTAGCATGATGCATGGATGAAGAAAACAACAAAATAACAACAATAGAATTAAATTGAAATAAGGTTTACCAATGTTGGAATTTTATTTATTAAGTTATGAAATTTTGGTTACTTAAAGGTGTCACTCAAGCATTTGTTGTTTTCATCAAGTTAAATTGTTCAAAACAGATAACAAAGCTCATATTTGATAAGAACACACAATTTTAGGTGGATTACATGTTTCACTTGTTGAAAAAGGATTTCAAATAAATTATTTATGAATTTAACAATTTTAAATGATTTAAACAAGGTTTAAATTATTTAGCCAATTTTAATTATTCAAAACATGAAAAAAAAAATATTTGGAAATGTGGTTTAATTTTGCATGGAAAACATATTTCATTTGTTGAAAATGGATTTAAAATGAGCAAGTTATTAATTTGGCAATTTTAAATGCAATAAACAAGAAACAGTTGTTTTCAGCAATTTAAATTATTCTAAACAGAAAACAAAATTGATATTTGGAAAGTACATGAAAAGTTGATTGGAAAACATGTTTTGTTTGTTGAAATTGGAATTTTTATGCCCAAGTTATGATTTTTGCGAAATTAAATGAATTAAGCAAGATTTCAAATATTGCACCAATTTAAAATATTCAAAACAGTAACAAATTGCATTGAAAAGGTTGAAAACATGTAGCAAATGTGTCACTGAACATTTTGAGCTACCAAACATAATTTTTGGGGGATTATTGAATTTATTATGCAATTTTCCATAATCATTCTTATTCTGCCATTTTTAGTAATCAGAGGGAATCATGCTCAAAATTACTTCAATTGTGACCAAATAAAATACCAATGTGTAGAGTTTGTTAAGACAAATTTTTAGAGACCAAGTTTGCTTAATTTGGATGAGTAGAACTAAAGTTATGAAATTCCAAAGTTTCCAAATTTTATTGCATTTTCAGTAATTAATTATTTAGTGCAAAAATTGTTACAGAAACATGTTGCAAACTTGACATTACTAGAAGAACCACAAAATTATGAAACCACAGGATTTTGAAGCATTCAAATTGGAGTGATATTCAATTTATATGGAATTTAGAAGTAATTGATCAGATCTGTCTTTCTGAACTGCGGGCAGAAAAAGAAAAAACAGAGAATAAAAAGGTGTGGTGAGGGGGAATCGAACCCAGCACCTGTGGGTTAGGCGCAAGGGGTGTTGACCAGTGGGGTAGCTGAACTTTGGTGATAGGAAGGGGGCCTCGGGGTGGATAAGGTGTGGTGCGGCTGTTTTCTGAACTAAAACTGCTCGGATCGCTGCCTGCCGTACCTTTGATAGAGATCGCAGCCATGGCTGCTGCGATGTGCTCGTGGCCTGAGGGGCGCCGTGGGCGATGTGGCTGTGTGAGAGAGGTAGGAGGGGAGGGAGCGAGAGGGAGAGACAGGGAGGCGCTCACCTTGTGCCCTCGAGTTGGACAGCGACCAGGAGGAGGCGGGCGTGCAGCAGGTGGTCACTGTCACCTTGTGGAGGACGGCGGCGGCGCCGGGAGGCCTCCCGGTCCAAGCCGAGGGGGGAGAAGGGAGAGGGAACCCTGGGGGTTCCATTCCCACGTCCAGATCGGCTGGAGGGCGACCACAACTCCGATGATCGCCGGAGGGAGAGGGGCTCGGTGGAGGAAGGTACAGGTACAGAGAAAAATTCAGAGATGAGAGAGATGGAGGAAGAGGGAGGAGTGGAGGCGGTGAGAGGGAAGAAGGAGGGAGAGAACTAGGGTTAGGGGAACCCTAGGGCAGGAGCTTGGAGTTATAGGGAGGGGGAGGTGGAGATCACCGTTGCCTGTTCTTCTCTGTGACGTGGATGCCATGGATGCGAATCCGTACGAAGGGAGAAGATGAGAGGGGGTACGGGCCAGGGAAAAAGGAGTGGGTTGGGCTGGGCCTGCTGGTGCTCTCTCTCCCTCTTATTTTTATTCTTTTGTTCTATTTTTTTTTTGCTGAATTGGAACATGGAAGAAATAGATGGAAATTTGAGGTAGAAAAATTATAGAAAATTTTGGGTGGCTTATTTATTGTGTTAGTAACCATTTGACCACTTTTATTTTCCATGAATTTAAAAATATAAGTGATGTTTGTACTTGATTCAATTTGAATGGATATTATTATTAATTGCATTATTTGAAACAAGAATTTAATTAGTTTGAACCTTTAGTTTAAAATGAAAACAAGGATTAGAATTGTTTTGGTAATTTGCATAAATTCAATTTGGGTGCTGTTGTAACATGTGATTTGAATTTGGAGTGCCACATGGAATTAATTGATTGAATTATTAAAAGCCAATTTTAAATAGTTTGAAACTTATGGTTTGATGGAAACAAATGATTGTTTTGATTTGAAATATCCTTTTGGAAATTGTAACATCACAAGTATGAAACAAAAGGTTTGAAATTTGGTTTGAAATTCAAATAGAAAACAAAGGAAAACAAATGAAAACAGTTGGAAAACAAATTGAAAACAAGCAAAACAATTGCAATCAACATGATGCCATGATGCAAAACATAAAATAACAGAGAGCAAACATTCTAATGGCTATTTTTTATACTTGGGATGTTACAAAGAACAAGGGTTATTAGCTGTAACAAGTGGAAAGGATGAAGTTGAAAATGTGAAAATCGGGTCCTTACCGCGGGGGCCGGGTTCTCGCGGGTGAAGTGTTCTAATCCGGCTATATTCCGGATTACCTCCAGCTTTTCTGTCAAAAAGACTTTGATAGTTTTATTGGTATCACCAGGCGCGAAACTGTGGGTGGAGTACCGGATCGGGTCCGTGGTTTGCCCCGAGTATTCGCACATTAATTTCGTGCGGATGGAGTTGGGCTGGATACGAAAATCGACCCAAGTTTTCACCAGGTTAAGCCCGATGAGGCCTTGGGCCGAAAGAATGGAGATTTTAGCCAATGAAGGCAGGATCGCTTCCCTGTCCGAGTCAGGGGCGAAGGCGTTGGAGGTCTCGGAGATGTCAAGCAGGCCTTCCGAGTAACCCGGCAATTTATTTTTGCCGGGTGGGGAAGTGTCCCGGCAGTAAAAATAAGAAAGCTGACAATGTTTGACGTGGGAGTTGAGGGTAAGAGGCGGCATTAGAGAGTTCTTACGGTGCTGGATAGAAACCCCGCCGCAAGCGAGAAGTTCCCCGTCGCCGCTTTCGCGGCACGGTTTGCACTGGAAAAGTTCAACGAAAAGAGCCAAACTTGGCGGAGTGCACAAGTATGACTCGGAGAGAACGATGAAGTGAGAGATATTTAACATAGAGTTAAGCCCTATGTCAAATATGCGAAGGCCATAATGGCTCAAAACATCACGAAAGAAAGGGTGACCCGGAGGACGGAAGCCCCGGGTCACGTGCTCCATAAAGCATATTACCTCATTTTCTGCTGGTGTAGGTCGGGTCTCATTACCCGGCACCCTCCAGTGAATGTCTTCTTGAGGGGGAAGAACCCCTAACTCGACCAATTCTTCTAACTTGGCCTTGGTGACCGAAGATCGCGCCCAGTTGGCGGATATGGAGTTGGTAGTCTTGGCCTTGGCCGGCTGCTTCCCCTGCTTCTTGGGTGCCATGGGGTCAACCTGTAGAGTACCAGATAGAAGGACATGAGGAATAAAACTCGGGAACTGTCAGTTGGTTGAGTACTGACGAGCGGTATCGAGACAGTATGAAAGCTAAATTTTATCCGGGTGTCATTTTGCGGAGCAAGGTTCAAATTATCCGGGTGTCATGTATTGCTATAAAAATTATAGAGGCTCACGTGCCAACCAGTATTCGGGAATGATGAATGGTTGCCCGCGTATCTATTGCGAAGCAAAAGAACCGGAAAGAGGAGGATTTTCCGGGTGACAGAAGCAAGGGCGGAAAATTTGGATGGCCCGAGCCCAGATTGGAATTTCCCTTTCAAGATTTGTGGCGAAATTAGTGATTGCAGGTAATAGGGGAGTGAACTGAAGTCTATATCCTATCCATTGGATGAGCTGGAACAAATGAAAGCAGCCTAATTCGGCGTGACCCGAGAAATGACTGGCGGGTCGATTCAGATCTGGTCTAAGGTAAAATCCTGAAAATGCAAGGGCAAAATCAATGGGTGCGAGAGATTTACCGGAGGAGATCGAAGTGAAGCCCTGCGGAGGCAAATGACACAAGCCTGGTGTCCCTTCGCGACTCCTGGCGGGCAGGTCGGGGGTCTGGCGGCGGATCTTGGCGGCGGGGTGGGACGCACCGTGGCGGAGCGCAGCCGGCGACAGATGGGCTCCGGTGATGCGCGCGAGGTTTCCGTAATGGCGCTCTGTGGGCTTGAGCACGGAGGAAGGAAGAGGAATGGGGGAAAGTGAGCCGTTGGGGTTAGGGTTACCCCTAGGGGCCTATTTATAATGGCACGGGTGGAAAAACTCCGTCCAACGGGCGGGACCCGGAAATTACGGGGTAGCGGCTACCTGTTCGAAGTTTGATAGATATGCTTCAAATACTGAGCCAGAGATCCTCCCGGGGTATCAGGATCAATTATCGAGCGAAGTATAGAGTTTGGGCATTTTTATCAAAGCTTGTGCCGGGAAAGTTAAGCACAATATCTGGAGAAAAAGCCGGGTTACTATATGGCTGCCATGGAGTTAAGCCTAGCTGTATATCAGAGCACCTTAACCCGGCCTCCCTACACTTGTACGTTTGATATTTTTGCAGGGAATAGCCAGTGCCTCAGGGAAGAATCCGTGAAGCCCAAGCTATTCTGGGGACTACTGATGGAGGGATAATAACCCGGTAGGCCAACTCCAAGGTGTAACCCGGCCCAAGGGACTCGGCGCAGGATCCGGCTAAGGATAACGAAACTTCTGGAAGGCCCAAAGTTTGTAGGCCTCGTAACCCGGATTGTGGGTTGCGGTAAGGAAAGCTAGGGTTTGTAAGCGGTGTCCGGGTAGGATTCTGGGTGCGCCTTGGAGGGCAAGTCAGGGGGGTACGGTGCTTTATAAACCGACCCCTAAGTCTAGTTTAAAGAGATCCAAGAGTTCTAGCAATCTCGCCTAATATCGAGTATCCAGTGTAGCCCTCAGTTTGAGTTATTATCTCGAGATCGGAGACTTGGCGACTTGGTTGCCGGCTATCAGATCAAAGCTCATCATCATGTTTTCCTCTGGGCTAAACCCTCTCCCAAACGCCTGTGTCGTCTTGCCCCAAGATCAGTTACCCCCGGTAACGTCTGCCGTGATTATCCCACGACAACAAGCAAGGTGGTGCCATAGCATGTTATTATAGGTGTGTTGTGTGCTTTGGATGCCAAAGATTTCACTCCGTGGTGTGGGCCGCTTCACCGGCATCCACTTCTCTCTCATGAGTTTACACGCGCTTATAGGCTGAAACTCCCGTATCGGACGAAACGTCGTGAATCTTCCGAAGAGGTGGGTTCTACCTTGTTGTTTTGTGTTTCTATGGGCCTAGCCTAACACAACCAAGCACATAGTTCCACATTGCTACCCCCTTTCGACGCCGTTACCGCGTGTTTCCGTGTAATTCCGGTATTTCTCCAGCGGGTCTAGGGTTTCATCGGAGGGGGCTCCGGATCGTCAGGACCCCAACACAAGCAAGGTGGTGCCATAGAATGTTATTATAGGTGTGTTGTGTGCTTTAAATGGCAAATATTTCACTCCGGGGTGTGGCCCGCTTCACCGGCATCCACTTCTCTCTCGTGAGTTTACATGCGCTTATAGGCTGAAACTCCCGTATCGGACGAAACATCGTGAATCTTCTGAAGAGTTGGGTTCTACCTTGTTTTTTTTGTGTTCTATGGCCTACACTAACACAAACAAACACCTAGTTCCACATTTCTACCCCCTTTCGACGCCGTTACCTTGTGTTTCCGTGTAAGTCCGGTATTTCTCCAGCGGGTCTAGGGTTTCACTAGAGGGGGGGCTCCGGATCATCTGGACCCCAACACAAGCAAGGTGGTGCCATAGCATGTTATTATAGGTGTGTTGTGTGCTTTGTATGCCAAAGATTTCACTCCGGAGTGTGGGCCGCTTCACCGGCATCCACTTCTCTCTCATGAGTCTACACGCGCTTATAGCCTGAAACTCCCGTATCAGACGAAACGTCGTGAATCTTCCGAACAGGTGGGTTCTACATTTTTGTTTTTTGTTGATATGGGCCTAGCCTAACACAACCAAGCACCTAGTTCCACATTGCTACCCCCTTTCGACGCCGTTACCGCGTGTTTCCGTGTAAGTCCGGTATTTCTCCAACGGGTCTAGGGTTTCACCGGAGGGGGGCTCCGGATCGTCAGGACCCCAACACAAGCAAGGTGGTGCCATAGAATGTTATTATAGGTGTGTTGTGTGCTTTAGATGGCAAATATTTCACTCCGGGGTGTGGCCCGCTTCACCGGCATCCACTTCTCTCTCGTGAGTTTACACGCGCTTATAGGCTGAAACTCCCGTATCGGACGAAACGTCGTGAATCTTCCGAAGAGGTGGGTTATACCTTGTTGTTTTGTGTTGCTATGGGCCTAGCCTAACACAACCAAGCACAAAGTTCCACATTTCTATCCCCTTTCTACGTCGTTACCGTGTGTTTCCGTGTAAGTCCGGTATTTCTCCAGCGGGTCTAGGGTTTCACCGGAGGGGGGCTCCGGATCGTCAGGACCCCAACACAAGCAAGGTGGTGCCATAGCATGTTATTATAGGTGTGTTGTGTGCTTTTGATGCCAAATATTTCACTCCGGGGCGTGGGCCGCTTCAACGGCATCCACTTCTCTCTCATGAGTTTACACGCGCAAATAGGCTGAAACTCCCGAATCTGTCGAAACGTCGTGAATCTTCTGAAGAGGTGGGTTCTACCTTGTTGTTTTGTGTTGCTATGGCCTACCCTAACACAACCAAGCACCTAGTTCCACATTGCTACCCACATTCGACGCCGTTACCACGTGTTTCTGTGTAAGTCCGGTATTTCTCCAGCGGGTCTAGGGTTTCACCGGAGGGGGGGCTCCGGATCGTCTGGACCCCAACACAAGCAAGGTGGTGCCATAGAATGTTATTATAGGTGTGTTGTGTGCTTTAGATGGCAAATATTTCACTCCGGGGTGTGGCCCGCTTCACCGGCATCCATTTCTCTCTCGTGAATTTACACGCGCTTATAGGCTGAAACTCCCGTATCGGACGAAACGTCGTGAATCTTCTGAAGAGTTGGGTTCTACCTTGTTTTTTTGTGTTCTATGGCCTACCCTAACACAACCAAGAACCTAGTTCCACATTTCTACCCCCATTCGACGCCGTTACCGCGTGTTTCCGTGTAAGTCCGGTATTTCTCCAGCGGGTCTAGGGTTTCACCAGAGGGGGGGGGCTCCGGATCGTCTGGACCCCAACACAAGCAAGGTGGTGCCATAGCATGTTATTATAGGTGTGTTGTGTGCTTTGCATGCCAAATATTTCACTCCGGAGTGTGGGCCGCTTCACCAGCATCCACTTCTCTCTCATGAGTTTACACACGCTTATAGGCTGAAACTCCCGTATCAGACGAAACGTTGTGAATCTTTCGAACAGGTGGGTTCTACATTTTTGTTTTGTGTTGATATGGGCCTAGCCTAACACAACCAAGCACCTAGTTCCACATTGCTACCCCATTTCGACGCCGTTACCGCGTGTTTCCGTGTAAGTCCGGTATTTCTCCAACGGGTCTAGGGTTTCACCGGAGGGGGCTCCGGATCGTAAGGACCCCAACACAAGCAAGGTGGTGCCATAGAATGTTATTATAGGTGTGTTGTGTGCTTTATATGGAAAATATTTCACTCCGGGGTGTGGCCCGCTTCACCGGCATCCACTTCTCTCTCGTGAGTTTACACGCGCTTATAGGCTGAAACTCCCGTATCGGACGAAACGTCGTGAATCTTCCGAAGAGGTGGGTTATACCTTGTTGTTTTGTGTTGCTATGGGCCTAGCATAACACAACCAAGCACATAGTTCCACATTGCTACCCCATTTCGACGTCGTTACCGCGTGTTTCCGTGTAAGTCCGGTATTTCTCCAGCGGGTCTAGGGTTTCACCGGAGGGGGGCTACGGATCGTCAGGACCCCAACACAAGCAAGGTGGTGCCATAGCATGTTATTATAGGTGAGTTCTGTGCTTTTGATGGCAAAGATTTCACTCGGGGGTGTGGACCGCTTCACCGACATCCACTTCTCTCTCATGAGTTTACACGCGCTTATAGGCTGAAACTCCCGTATCGGACGAAACGTCGTGATTCTTCCGAAGAGGTGGGTTCTAACTTGTTGTTTTGTTTTTCTATGTCCTACACTAGCACAACCAAGCACCTAGTTCCACATTGCAACCCCCTTTCGACTCCGTTAAAGCGTGTTTCCGTTAAGTTCGGTATTTCTCCAGCGGGTCTAGGGTTTCACCGGAGGGGGGCTCCGGATCGTCAGGACCCCAACACAAGCAAGGTGGTGCCATAACATGTTATTATAGGTGTGTTGTGTGCTTTGGATGGCAAAGATTTCACTCCGGGGTGTGGGCCGCTTCACCGGCATCCAGTTCTCTCTCGTGAGTTTACACGCGCTTATAGGCTAAAACTCCCGTATCGGACGAAACGTCGTGAATCTTTCAAAGAGGTGGGTTATACCTTGTTGTTTTGGGTTGCTATGGCCTACCATAGCACAACCAAGCACCTAGTTCCACATTGCTACCCCCTTTCGATGCCGTTAACGCGTGTTTCCGTGTAAGTCCGGTATTTCTCCAGCGGGTCTAGGGTTTCACCGGAGGGGGGGCTCCGGATCGTCAGGACCCCAACACAAGCAAGGTGTTGCCATAGCATGTTATTATAGGTGTGGTGTGTGCTTTGGATGCCAAAGATTTCACTCAGGGGTGTGGGCCGCTTCACCGGCATCCACTTCTCTCTCGTGAGTTTACACGACGCTTATAGGATGAAACTCCCGTATCGGACGAAACGTCGTGAATCATCCAAAGAGGTGCGTTATAACTTGTTGTTTTGTGTTTATATGGCCTACCCTAGCACAACCAAGCACCTAGTTCGACATTTCTACCCCCTTTTGATGCCATTAACGCGTGTTTCCGTGTAAGTCCTGTATTTCTCCAGCGGGTCTAGGGTTTTACCGGAGGGGGGGGGCTCCGGATCGTCAGGATCCCAACACAAGAAAGGTCGTGCCATAGTGTTATTATAGGTGTGTTGTGTGCTTTGGATGGCAAATATTTCACTCCGGGGTGTGGGCCGCTTCACCGGCATCCACTTCTCTCTCGTGAGTTTACACACGCTTATAGGCTGAAACTCCTGTATCGGACGAAACATCGTGAATCTTCCAAAGAGGTGGGTTCTACCTTGTTTGTTTGTGTTCTATGGCCTACCCTAAAACAACCAAGCACCTAGTTCCACATTTCTACCCCCTTTCGACGCTGTTACCGCGTGTTTCCGTGTAAGTCCGGTATTTCTCCAGCGGGTCTAGGGTTTCACTAGAGGGGGGGGCTCCGGATCGTCTGGACCCCAACACAAGAAAGGTGGTGCCATAACATGTTATTATAGGTGTGTTGTGTGCTTTGGATGCCAAAGATTTCACACCGGGGTGTGGGCCGCTTCACCGGCATCCACTTCTCTCTCATGAGTTTACACGCGCTTATAGGCTGAAACTCCCGTATCGGACGAAACGTCGTGAATCTTCCGAAGAGGTGGGTTCTACCTTGTTTTTTTGTGTTGCTATGGGCCTAGAATAACACAACCAAGCACCTAGTTCCACATTGCTACCCCCTTTTGACGCCGTTACCGCGTGTTTCCGTGTAAGTCCGGTATTTCTCCAGCGGGTCTAGAGTTTCACCGGAGGGGGGCTCCGGATCGTCAGGACCCCAACACAAGCAAGTTGGTGCCATAGAATGTTATTATAGGTGTGTTATGTGCTTTATATGGCAAATATTTCACTCCGGGGTGTGGCCCGCTTCACCAGCATCCACTTCTCTCTCGTGAGTTTACACGCGTTTATAGGCTGAAACTCCCGGACAAAACGTCGTGAATCTTCCGAAGAGGTGGGTTATACCTTGTTGTTTTGTGTTGCTATGGGCCTAGACTACCACAACCTAGAACATAGTTCCACATTGCTACCCCTTTCGACGCCGTTACCGCGTGTTTCCGTGTAAGTCTGGTATTTCTCCAGCGGGTCTAGGGTTTCACCGGAGAGGGGCTCCGGATCGTCAGGATCCCAACACAAGCAAGGTGGTGACATAGCATGTTATTATAGGTGTGTTGTGTGCTTTGGATGCCAAAGATTTCACTCCGGAGTGTGGACCGCTTCACCGGCATCCACTTCTCTCTCGTGAGTTTACACGCGCTTATAGGCTGAAACTCCCGTATCGGACGAAACGTCGTGAATCTTCCGAAGAGGTGGGTTCTACCTTGTTGTTTTGTGTTGATATGGCCTACCTTAACACAACCAGGCACCTAGTTCCACATTGCTACCCCCTTTCGATGCCATTACCGCGTGTTTCCGTGTAAGTCCGGTATTTCTCCAGCGGGCCTAGGGTTTCACCAGAGGGGGGGGGCTCCGGATCGCCTGGACCCCAACACAAGCAAGTTGGTGCCATAGCATGTTATTATAGGTGTGTTGTGTGCTTTGGATGCCAAAGATTTCACTCCGGGGTGTGGGCCGCTTCACGAGCATCCACTTCTCTCTAGTCAGTTTACACGCGCTCATAGGCTGAAACTCCCGTATCGGACGAAACGTCGTGAATCTTCCGAAGAGGTGGGTTCTACCTTGTTTTTTTGTGTTTCTATGGCCTACCCTAGAACAACCAAGCACCTAGTTCCACATTTCTACCCCCTTTCGACGATGTTAACGCGTGTTTCCGTGTAAGTCCGGTATTTCTCCAGCGGGTCTAGGGTTTCACCGGAGGGGGGCTCCGGCTCGTCTGTACCCCAACACAAGCAAGGTGGTGCCATAGCATGTTATTATAGGTGTGTTGTGTGCTTTGGATGGCAAAGATTTCACTCAGGGGTGTGGGCCGCTTCACCGGCATCCACTTCTCTCTCGTGAGTTTACACGCGCTTATAGGTTGAAACTCCCGTATCAGACGAAACGTCGTGATTATTTCGAAGAGGTGGGTTCTACCTTGTTGTTTTGGGTTGATATGGCCTACCCTAGCACAAACAAGCACCTAGTTCCACATTGCTACCCCCTTTCGACGCTGTTAACACGTGTTTCCGTGTAAGTGCGGTATTTCTTCAGCGGGTCTAGGGTTTCACCGGAGGGGGGCTCCGGATCGTCAGGAACCCAACGCAAGCAAGGTGGTGAAATAGCATGTTATTATAGGTGTGTTGTGTGCTTGGATGCAAAATATTTCACATCGGGGTGTGGGCCGCTTCACCGGCATCCACTTCTCAATCGTGAGTTTACACACGCTTATAGGCTGAAACTCCCGTATCGGACGAAACGTCGTGAATCTTCCGAAGAGGTGGGTCCTACCTTGTTGTTTTGTGTTTCTATGGCCTACCCTAACACAACCAAGCAACTAGTTCCACATTGCTACCCCCTTTCGACGCCGTTGCCACGTGTTTCCGTGTAAGTCCGGTATTTCTCCAGCGGGTCTAGGGTTTCACCGGAGGGGGGGGCTCCGTATCGTCAGGACCCCAACACAAGCAAGGTGGTGCCATAGCATGTTATTATAGGTGTGTTGTGTGCTTTGGATGCCAAAGATTTCACTGCGGGGTGTGGGCTGCTTCACCGGCATCCACTTCTCTCTCGTGAGTTTACACGCGCTTATGGGCTGAAACTCCCGTATCGGACGAAACGTCGTGAATCTTCTGAAGAGGTGGGTTCTACCTTGTTGTTTTGTGTTGCTATGGCCTACCCTAGCACAACCAAGCACCTAGTTCCACATTGCTACCCCATTTCGACATTGTTAACGCGTGTTTCCGTGTAAGTCCCGTATTTCTCCATCGGGTCTAGGGTTTCACCGGAGGGGGGCTCCGGATCGTCAGGACCCCAACACAAGCAAGGTGTTGCCATAGCATGTTATTATAGGTGTGTTGTGTGCTTTGGATGGCAAATATTTCACTCCGGGGTGTGGGCCGCTTCACCGGCATCCACTTCTCTCTCGTGAGTTTACACGCGCTTATAGGCTGAAACTCCCGTGTTACACCCGGGGGATTTCCCTCAAATAGAGTTGCTTGTTTTCTTTTTGCATGGATTGCCTCATGCATCATATGCACCTTTGTTTTCAAACCAATTTAAAAATTCAAACATGTTCCAAATGGTTTCAAATAAAATTGCAAACAAACCATTCAAATTGTAAACCACAAAGTGGAAATTCAAATATTGAAATGCTTGGTTATTTCAAAACCGTTTTATTAAAACACTATTTTGCTAATTCCAATTTAGATTCAAATAATAACCTATTTTGAATATTTTCGAAAAGCAACCCTTGTGCCTTTGGGTTGTATAACCTAATAAAAATTAACCTCAGAATTTTATAACCCCAAAACCCTACTATTTCTCTCTCTCATTCATCTTCTACAAAAAAAAAGAGAAAAGGGGGAGGCAGCCAGGCCAGCTACACTGGGCCGACCCAGGCCACCTACAACCCCACCAAGTTGGCCCCCATCCCACCTCTTTGTTTTGGCCAAGCCCAGCTCCCTTCTTCTCCTGCGTACGGAAGAACACGCAGGAGAGGTGAAGCTGTCGTTTTCTACACCGAACCACCTCCTCCCATGGTCCCCTCTCCCCTCCTCCTTATCTACTCCTCCTCTCCGTTTCCCCGAACCCTAGGCCCTCTCTCTTCCCTCCCTGCCGCCGCCACCTCCCCTTTCTCCTTCCTCTCTCTGTGTCTTCCCTGAATTTTTCTTGCACCGTGAGAGAAAGATAGGAATATCAGTAGCACCTCCTCATGGCCATGGTCGTCATCGACCTCACCTCGGTGCGGGAATGGAGCCACGCCACCGTCCTCTTCCTCTATGCTGGAGATCAGGATCCGAGGCTGCCCAGATCAGCCCCGCCATGGGCGTCTTCCTCCTCCATCTCATGTACGTCTGCACCTTCTGCCCGAGTTCCTCGACACTTCGGTTCGTCTCCGGTCGCCACCAGCCTTCTCCCTCGGTGAGTCTTCCGTCCACTGGACAACCCTCCCCTTCCTTCCCTTTCTCTGCAACCTCGCCATCGTGCGAGTGCATTCCGGTGGCGCTGGCCACCATGGACGCCAAGACAGAGCTCCAAACGATCGCCTGCGGAGGCTGATACCCGTCTTGTATCCCAGCCGCACGTACACAAGGCACCCACACCACTCTAGCAGCGTCCCAGCACCACGCCCACGACGGCACAGCCCCGCGTTGGTCGTCGCCGGTCGTTCCCGTCCATGGTGCTCCGATCTGCAACCTGCAGATCTTGTGTTTCAGTTTGGACAGTTAAACCAGGAAGTTTAGTTCTTGTTCAGACATGCACACAACACATCACAAGTACGCTCACAGCCCAGTGGCTGCGCACCCGATCCGTCTCCTGGGAGACCCAGGTTCGATCCCCCCTCAGGCCGAATAAAGGCCATTTTTTTGGATTCCCTCGCGCGCAGCCCGACCCCACCAATCAGTGACTCTGGAGGCCACGTTGGCTCTGCCCTGCTCCCAGTCAGCTGCCGCGTGGACACGACCCCATCTGTCAGCCGCTTTGGCTGGCTCTGTCCCGGTGAAAGTCGTCCCAGATCCAGATCTGGATCTGAAGTTTTGTACCGAGGCCCCTGGCCTTTTCCATTTTGCACCGGAGCCCTTCCACTCTCTGTTTTTATCACGAACTCGTCCCAGTTTTTACAGAAAACACCCAAAACTTCAAATGCTCATATCTTTTGTTTTACTAATCCAAATAATGAAGACTTTATGTCTATTTCGATCAGAAAAATGCAAGGAATATTAATATGCCATCCATGCTCATGTTTGAATCTTGTATTGTGCATTTTAGCCTGTGTTATGCATGTCAACTAAATAACAACATATGGAATGTGTTGGGGTATTAACTAAATATTGCCCTATTCCATTTAATATTGTTTAGCTCACCTACTTACTGTTTTGCATGTTAACCAACATTTAATATGATGGTTAGATAAACAACTTGAACCTAAAATTATTGTCCGGACTCCGGGTCCGATTAAATTGTCTAAGTTGTAATTTTGCGTTGCATCCCGCATGTCATGCATATAAAATAGGATCATGCTGGATCTTTTGCCGTAGAAGTAATTGATGCATCCGTTGATTCTTTTAGTGCTTTTCTTCTTCGTGGATAGGACGTTGAGATGATGTGAGCACCGACAAGATCTACGGATGTACCTATACTTGCTGGATTCCAGGCAAGTATACTCACTTGCTACCTATGTTGCCTTTCCTCACTTGTTACCGATTCTTTCCGTTGTCTTTATGCTAGCCTAGTATTTTCGATGCTTGTGTCTCGATCCTATCATATGTTTACCTTGCAGCCATGATATAGCCTTCCTTCCACTTCCTATTAACTGTTGTTTGTTTACCTTGTTGGCCCTCGTGTCGTAGTTGCATGCTTAGATTTGTTTGTGCTCGAGTCTTGTTGTCCTTTGTCGTATCACCTGTTTAGTTGATAGTTGGGTTTCAATTCAATCAACAACATGTTAATGCTTGGGGTAATAATAATTTGATGATAAGATACCGGCAGGAGGCCCGGCGTGGTTTTGGAGCCTGCTAGTGTCGAAACTAGGAAAAGGGTCTTGTCCATTGATCCATGATGAGCGCGCTAACCGCATCCGGGAGGTAGTATGGGACCCCCCTCGACTTAGACCTGATTTGCAGCTTGTCCGAAGAGCCACACTTAGTTCGGGTGTTCCATTTTCTCATATGCATGAATGGGTGGGCCCCCCATGGTTACTGTTGATGATGATGATGATGCATATAGGGCGAGGCCTGTATTGCCGGGGTGTTGCGTCCTGCGGGAGTTTTGCACACTTGCGCTGAGTATTCGGCTGCGTGGCTGGGACCTTATAGCTCCGTGGCTCCTACGACAGGTTGTAGAGACGGTTTGGGTCGTGTCGAGCCAACCTGAGTTTTAGTTGGTGGCTTGAGTGTGTACGGGTACTGTAGCGCACCCTGCAGGGATAAATCTTCTCGAGAAGCCGTGTTGTCCGCGGTTATGTGGCGACTTGGTGAAAGTGCTGGCTAACAAGTACTCAGACAACTTACACTTAACAATGATAACTTGACTAGTAATATAGATTACCTCCACCATAAAAATGAATGTCACCTTAATCAACAGTGTGAGTTTCCTTGGGTTGCTTCCTTAGTAGGGGGTAACACTGGATGGGTATTGTTTGGTGAGTAGTTATAGTTGGTTTTGTCGCGCTCTCTTATCCCTCTCTAATAGCCGGAAGTTGTAGCGTCTCTCTCTAGTTGTTGGTGCTGCCCGCTGCCGCTTCTTTGCACTACCCCCTTTCTTTCCGTTGTACCCAAAGTATTTGTATCTTGTGATGATTGGTTACGCTGGTATCTTGTGAGTATGGGTTATCCACTTGCCAGTACTTAATAGTACTGACCCACGAATCCATTTCGTGGCTGCATATTCCACATTGCAGTCAACAGGTTTGAAGTCTGACGACGTTAGCTTGGGAATCCCTCCGGCTTGGCCTGGGCAGGGATTTGGACGCCATCGGTTATCTTCAGGACTCTTAGTCCAATTTGTATCTTGTCCGTAGTCGGACACTATGTTGTTTCTTCCGCTGTTATTTGGATCTTTGTATTGTATCAGTTGTATCCTTGACTCGTTTGAGTCGTCTTGGATATATCTCTTCTGTTGTTGTGGATTATTCGTGAACTGTTGTAATGTTATCACAAGTGGCAACCTGGAATCGGTTATTATGTGGATTTTGGCGGAAATGCTGAAATCTGCATAGTGCCCGATCTCGGGGCGTCACATCCCGTATCGGACGAACGTCGTGAATCTTCCGAAGAGGTGGGTTCTACCTTCTTCTTTTGGGTTGCTATGGCCTACCATAGCACAACCAAGCACCTAGTTTCACATTGCTACCCCCTTTCGACGCCGTTAACGCGTGTTTCCGTATAAGTCCGGTATTTCTCCAGCGGGTCTAGGATTTCACCGGAGGGGGGGCTCCGGATCGTCTGGACCCCAAAACAAGCAAGGTGGTGCCATAGAATGTTATTATAGGTGTGTTGTGTGCTTTGGATGGCAAAGATTTCACTCCGGGGTGTGGGCCGCTTCACCGGCATCCACTTCTCTCTCCTGAGTTTACACGCGCATATAGGATGAAACTCCCGTATCGGACGAACGACGTGAATCTTCCGAAGAGGTGGGTTCTACCTTGTTGTTTTGGGTTTCTATGGCCTACCATAGCACAACCAATCACCTAGTTCCACATTGCTACCCCCTTTCGACGCCGTTAACGCGTGTTTCCGTATAAGTCCGGTATTTCTCCAGCGGGTCTAGGATTTCACCGGAGGGGGGGGGGCTCCGGATCGTCTGGACCCCAAAACAAGCAAGGTGGTGCCATAGAATGTTATTATAGGTGTGTTGTGTTCTTTGGATGGAAAATATTTCACTCCGGGGTGTGGGCCGCTTCACCGGCATCCACTTCTCTCTCGTGAGATTACACCGCGCTTATAGGCTGAAACTCCCGTATCGGACGAAACGTCGTGAATCTTCCGAAGAGGTGGGTTCTACCTTGTTGTTTTGGGTTGCTATGGCCTACCATAGCACAACCAAGCACCTAGTTCCACATTGCTACCCCCTTTCGACGCCGTTAACGCGTGTTTCCGTATAAGTCTGGTATTTCTCCAGCGGGTCTAGGATTTCACCGGAGGGGGGGGGGCTCCGGATCGTATGGACCCCAAAACAAGCAAGGTGGTGCCATAAAATGTTATTATAGGTGTGTTGTGTTATTTGGATGGCAAATATTTCACTCCGGGGTGTGGGACGCTTCACCGGCATCCACTTCTCTCTCGTGAGTTTACACCGCGCTTATAGGCTGAAACTCCCGTATCGGACGAAACGTCCTGAATCTTCCGAAGAGGTGGGTTCTACCTTGTTGTTTTGTGTTGCTATGGCCTACCCTAGCACAACCAAGCACCTAGTTCCACATTTCTACCCCCTTTCGACGCCGTTAACGCTTGTTTCCGTGTAAGTCCGGTATTTCTCCAGCGGGTCTAGGGTTTCATCGGAGGGGGGCTCCGGATCGTCAGGACCCCAACAAAAGCAAGGTGGTGCCATATCATGTTATTATAGGTGTGATGTGTGCTTTGGATGGCAAATATTTATCTCCGGGGTGTGGGCCGCTTCACCGGCATCCACTTCTCTCTCGTGAGTTTACACGCGCTTATAGGCTGAAACTCCCGTATCGGACGAAATGTCGTGAATCTTTCGAAGAGGTGGGTTCTACCTTGTTGTTTTGGGTTACTATGGCCTACCCTAGCACAACCAAGTACCTAGTTCCACATTGCTACCCCCTTTCGACGCCGTTAACGCGTGTTTCCGTGTAAGTCCGGTATTTCTCTAGCGGGTCTAGGGTTTCACCGGAGGGGGGCTCCGGATCGTCTGGAACCCAACACAAGCAAGGTGGTGCCATAGCATGTTATTATAGGTGTGTTGTGTGCTTTGGATGCCAAATATTTCACTCCGGGGTGTGGGCCGCTTCACCGGCATCCACTTCTCTCTCGTGAGTTTACATGAGCTTATAGGCTGAAACTCCCGTATCGGACGAAACGTCGTGAATCTTCCAAAGAGGTGGGTTCTACCTTGTTGTTTTGTGTTGCAATGGCCTACCCTAGCACATTCAAGCACCTAGTTCCACATTGCTACCCCCTTTCGACGCCGTTACCGCGTGTTTCCGTGTAAGTCCGGTACACTACTAGAGATTTTCTTATAGCAGCATATCCTACCACAGGCGAACACGAAAGTAGACGCGCCTGGGCTATTTAGCGCGGGCGAACAAGAGAACTATGCGCCTGCGGTAAGTCCCTTACCCCAGGCGAACCAACTACGGATGCGACTGGGGTAAAGTGTGGCAGGGCCACCAAACACCACCCCCTGGCACTCTTCCTTAACCCCAGGCGAATAGCGCACATGTTCGCCTCCGGTTTAACACATACCCCAGGCGAAATACGTACCTCTACGCCTGGGGTAAGCCCTCGCTGTTGCTGCAAAAAAATGAGAAAACCTTTAGGACCGGTTTGTGATACAAACCGGTTCTAAAGGATCTGTCCCTGGGCCCCCCTCCGCGGAGCAAATGGCCGCAAGGCCTTTAGGACCGGTTTGTGATACAAACCGGTCCTAAAGGCCTTGCGGCCATTTGCTGCGCAGAGGGGGGCCCAGGGGACAGATCCTTTAGAACCGGTTTGTATCACAAACCGGTCCTAAAGGCCTTGCGGCCATTTGCGGCAGGGTGGGGGGCCCAGGGGACAGTTCCTTTAGAACCGATTTGTATCACAAACCGGTGCCAATGTGCTTAGCTCAGTGCTTTTGTATTGTAAGTGGTCACCAGATCACCCGCACCCGCACCCACACGCACCCACACGCACCCCACACGCCGCCGCCGTCGCCAGTGTCGAGGAGGAGCAGAGCAGGTCGTCGAGCACTCCGTCGTCGCCCACTCCGTCGTCGTCGTCGTTGTTGATCCAGGTCAGCCCCCCTCCCTCCATCCCAGCCCACTCCGGCCCTCCCGTCGTCGTTGTGGATCCAGAGGATGTGCGCCTGCTCCTGGTGGCCGCGGTGCTCCTAGATTAGACGAATCTGTATGACAGAATTTCGCCCGACGTGTGGTGGAGCGATTGGTCTCGTAGCTTACGATTTCTGCCGGCGGCTGTGCGTCTACCCTGGAAGACAAACCCTAGCAGATCGAGCGGCCAGAACAGAACCACTACGGCGCAGCAGTCATCGGCACGGCAGGCATTGCGACGTCCTGTCTCATTGCAGAATCTGTATGACAGAATTGCTCCTATAAGAAATTGCCTGATTACAGTAGCTTTACTATTTTGGCTGTATGACAGAATTTTAACTTGTTTCAATGCATACCAACTGTTTCCCATGTGGCTTCACAATGCTGGCAAAGCATCGGTTTCGTCACATGATTCTGCATTTCAGGAATCCACCTACAAGTGTTGCTTTGTTTTTGGATATTCCAGTAAAGTAGATAGCCTTTCTGCATTTGTTTTGTGATAGGTAGGTGCTTCCATTTGTCTTTGTTTTGTGATAGCTATGCTCCTCTAACCTATATGTGTACTTTCTTAATTTAATAGAACATGGCTTGCAAATTATGTCGGTCCCGATGTGCCCAAGGACGATTCACCGGGACTTCTTTTATGCTTCAGCTCCACGACGGTGACGATGATTCGTTGGTAATTAACAATTCTTTTTATGTTAACTTGCAACTTGTGTTCTTTCGTTTTACTATCTAGCTTGAGACTTGTGTTTCTTAACAAAAGATTCTTTTATATTTCTTTTTTAGATTCTACCATGCAATATTCGCGAAGAGTTCAACGAGTTAGTAGACAATAACGTGGATTTCGATGTTCACGGGACCATTTACATTCTTCGAGTGAAGAAAGAAAGAAAGAAGACCTACTTCTGCGGGGAACAATTGCAGGCTATCATCACCACGTACAATTTAAGCGGAGGTGATTACATTCACTTCTCTATGGCAGGACCGCAACCTCGTATCAAAATTCTGTATATGAGCGGGATTGCGAGCGAGGATGGCGGGGTGAGGAGGAAATTGGTAACACTGAGGATGATATGGACACTGAGGATGATATGGACGAGGAGGACCCATGGAAACATGTGGTGGTTGCTCAAAGAGCGAATCTTAGCGAGCTTGAGAAGGACCGTGTCCTTCAGAAACTTGCCCAGATAGATAGCTACATCGGGTTCCCTTTCGTGCATCGCATCACCAACACTAACATCTCCAATGGACATGTCATGGTATGTTCCTTAACACTTTCTTATTCCTATAGTTGCTTATGTTATAATGTGGCCGGTATGTGACATTGTGCTTTTATTCTTTCTTGGAATTGTGTGTTCTAGAAAATACCTATGGCGGTAGCGGACAGTGCTGGCATGGAGCAAGGTACCATTGGAGTACGCCGTGGAGAATCAGGACATGTCACCGCAGTTCCGATCATTAGGGATAATGCTGATGGTCGCGTCATCCTCAACTCTCAAGCATGGAGGCAGTTCCATTCCGCAAGAGTTGGTATGGAGGCTGGCCGAGCTATTCTGATCACCATGAGGAATGGTGACATCCCCAACTTTGACATGATGATGGTCATCCACTACATCAGCCCGCTAGATAGATGACGAGTTTGTTCAAATTAGAACAAATAATCATTTCCATCTGACTAGCTAACTCCTGGATTTATTAGTAGTATGGTTCTTTTCGAGACTATGTAATTTTGTTGAACTATATGGTGATGATCGAGACTATGTGTTGATGATCAAAAATATTTCTGTTATAAAACTTAATTGTGTCATTTTGCTGTTATTCTGTCATTTTGATACTTATTTCTGTCATTTTCCTGTAATTCTGTTATTTTGGTTTCTTTTATTTTTTGATACAGCAAAACCATACCCCAGGCGCATGTGTACCCCAGGCGCACAATGCTTGTTCGCCACAGGTAAAAGTCTTACCCCAGGCGCACAAGGCCTATTCGCCTGGGGTATATCAACTTACCACAGGCGCATTTCACTATTCGCCTGGGGTAAGCCATTACCGCTGGCGATATGGTCCCAGGCGAACTGAAATGCGCCTTTGGTAGGCCTTTTCTGTTCGCCTGGGGTAAGCTTTTCCCTAGTAGTGGTATTTCTCCAGCGGGTCTAGGGTTTCACCGGAGGGGGGGGCTCCGGATCGTCAGGACCCCAACACAAGCAAGGTGTTTCCATAGCATGCATGTTATTATAGGTGTGGTGTGTTCTTTGGATGCCAAATATTTCACTCAGGGGTGTGGGCCGCTTCACCGGCATCCACTTCTCTCTCGTGAGTTTACACGCGCTTATAGGCTGAAACTCCCGTATCGGACGAAACGTCGTGAATCTTCCGAAGAGGTGGGTTCTACCTTGTTGTTTTGTGTTGCTATGGCCTACCCTAGCACAACCAAGCACCTAGTTCCACATTGCTACCCCCTTTCGACGTTGTTAACGCGTGTTTCCGTGTAAGTCCGGTATTTCTCCAGCGGGTCTAGGGTTTCACCGGAGGGGGGGCTCCGGATCGTCTGGACCCCAACACAAGCAAGATGGTGCCATAGCATGTTATTTTATGTGTTTTGTGTGATTTGGATGGCAAAGATTTCACTCCGGGTTATGGGCCGCTTCACCGGCATCCACTTCTCTCTCGTGAGTTTACACGCGCTTATAGGCTGAAACTCCCGTATCGGACGAAACGTCGTGAATATTCCGAATAGGTGGGTTCTACCTTGTTGTTTTGGGTTGCTATGGACTACCCTAGCACAACCAAGCAACTAGTTCCACATTGCTACCCCCTTTCTACGCCGTTACCGCGTGTTTCCGTGTAAGTCCGGTATTTCTCCAGCGGGTCTAGGGTTTCACCGGAGGGGGGGCTCCGGATCGTCTGGACCCCAACACAAGCAAGGTGGTGCCATAGCATGTTACTATAGGTGTGTTGTGTGCTTTGGATGGCAAATATTTCAGTCCGGGGTGTGGGCCGCTTCACCGGCATCCACTTCTCTCTCGTGAGTTTACACACGCTTATAGGCTGAAACTCCCGTATCGGACGAAACGTCGTGAATATTCCGAAGAGGTGGGTTCTAACTTGTTGTTTTGGGTTTATATGGCCTACCCTAGCACAACCACGCACCTAGTTACACATTTCTACCCCCTTTCGACGCCGTTACCGTGTTTTTCCTTGTAAGTCCGGTATTTCTCCAGCGGGTCTAGGGTTTCACCGGAGGGGGGCTCCGGATCGTCAGGACCCCAACACAAGCAAGGTGGTGCCATAGCATGTTATTATAGGTGTGTTGTGTGCTTTGGATGGCAAAGATTTCACTCCGGGGTGTGGGCCGCTTCACCGGCATCCAGTTCTCTCTCGTGAGTTTACACGCGCTTATAGGCTGAAACTCCCTTATCGGACGAAACATCGTGAATCTTTCGAAGAGGTGGGTTCTACCTTGTTGTTTTGGGTTCCTATGGCCTACCCTAGCACAACAAAGCACCTAGTTCCACATTGCTACTCCCTTTCGACGCCGTTAACACGTGTTTCCGTGTAAGTCCCGTATTTCTCCACCGAGTCTAGGGTTTCACCGGAGGGGGGGCTCCAGATCGTCTGGACCCCAACACAAGCAAGGTGGTGCCATAGAATGTTATTATAGGTGTGTTGTGTTCTTTGGATGCCAAATAATTCACTCCGGGGTGTGGGCCGCTTCACCGGCATCCACTTCTCTCGTGAGTTTACACGCGCTTATAGGCTGAAACTCTCGTATCGGACGAAACGTCGTGAATCTTCCGAAGAGGTGGGTTCTACCTTGTTGTTTTGTGTTGCTATGGCCTACCCTAGCACAACCAAGCACCTAGTTCCACATTGCTACCCCCTTTCGACGCCGTTACCGCGTGTTTCCGTCTAAGTCCGGTACTTCTCCAGCGGGTCTAGGGTTTCACCGGAGGGGGGACTCCGGATCGTATGGACCCCAACACAAGAAAGGTGGTGCCATAGCATGTTAATATAGGTGTGCTGTCTGCTTTTGATGGCAAATATTTCACTCCGGGGTGTGGGCCGCTTCACCGGCATCCACTTCTCTCTCGTGAGTTTACACGCGCTTATAGGCTGAAACTCCCGTATCGGACGAAATGTCGTGAATCTTCCGAAGAGGTGGGTTCTACCTTGTTGTTTTGGGTTGCTATGGCCTACCCTAGCACAACCAAACAACTATTTCCACATTTCTACCCCGTTTCGACGCCGTTACCGCGTGTTTCCGTGTAAGTCCGGTATTTCTCCAGCGGGTCTAGGGTTTCACCGGAGGGGGGCTCCGGATCGTCTGGACCCCAACACAAGCAAGGTGGTTCCATAGCATGTTATTATAGGTGTTTTATGTGATTTGGATGGCAAAGATTTCACTCCGGGTTGTGGGCCGCTTCACCGGCATCCACTTCTCTCTCGTGAGTTTACACGGGCTTATAGGCTGAAACTCCCGTATTGGACGAAACGTCGTGAATCTTCCGAATAGGTGGGTTCTACCTTGTTGTTTTGGGTGGCTATGCACTACCCTAGCACAACCAAGAAACTAGTTCCACATTGCTACCCCCTTTCGACGCCGTTACCGCGTGTTTCCGTGTAAGTGTGGTATTTCTCCAGCGGGTCTAGGGTTTCACCGGAGGGGGGCTCCGGATCGTCAGGACCCCAACACAAGCAAGGTGGTGCCATAGCATGTTATTATAGGTGTGTTGTGTGCTTTGTATGGAAAATATTTCACTCCGGGGTGTGGGCCGCTTCACCGGCATCCACTTCTCTCTCGTGAGTTTACACGCGCTTATAGGCTGAAACTCCCGTATCGGACGAAACGTCGTGAATCTTCCGAAGAGGTGGGTTCTAACTTGTTGTATTGGGTTTATATGGCCTACCCTAGCACAACCAAGCAACTAATTACACATTTCTACCCCCTTTCGACGCTGTTACCGCGTTTTTCCGTGTAAGTCCGGTATTTCTCCGGCGGGTCTAGGGTTTCACCGGAGGGGGGGCTCCGGATCGTCGTGACCCCAACACAAGCAAGGTGGTGCCATAGCATGTTATTATAGGTGAATTGTGTGCTTTGGATGGCAAATATTTCACTCCGGGGTGTGGGCCGCTTCATCGGCATCCACTTCTCTCTCGTGAGTTCACACGCGCTTATAGGCTGAAACTCTCATATCGGACGAAACGTCGTGAATCTTCCGAAGAGGTGGGTTCTACCTTGTTTTTTTGGGTTGCTATGTCCTACCCTAGCACAACCAAGCACCTAGTTCCACATTGCTACTCCCTTTCGACGCCATTAACACGTGTTTCCGTGTAAGTCCAGTATTTCTCCAGCGGGTCTAGGGTTTCACCGGAGGGGGGCTCCGCATCGTATGGACCCCAACACAAGCAAGGTGGTGCCATAGCATGTTATTATAGGTGTGTTGTGTGCTTTGGATGCCAAAGATTTCACTCCGGGGTGTGGGCCGCTTCACCGGCATCACGCTTTTTGCCTTCTGGACAGAGTCTCAGTTGTATCCTCTTTAGGACCAGATCACGTCGCTTCCATGACCAAGTATTAGGAACTTCAATAATGATTATGATATCGCAAACTGAAAACCAAAAGAGAGCGATATGAGTAACGTCTTATTTTCTTTTCTTGGAATTAGACTGGACCGCAAATGATCCACCTGAGGTTAGACCGGACAGTTTCTTTCTATCCGCACATCCTGTTTTTAATGTAAGTGGACATAGTTTATGTAGGCGTGCAGTGCTCAAAATCAATGTTGAGCTAATGAACTAGACTGACAATTTGGACATACACCAGGAATGCATTTGTCAATACTGTGATTTTGGTTCTCCCAAAACAAGCCTATTTTGTAGTGTCTTCACTGGATCTCTAGCTAGCGTACTCATTCTATTCAGTGGGAGCATGTGCTTCTGAGAAGGCACTTAAAATGTATCACTAATACCATGCATGTTGTCTTTTCTTCTTCAGAATCTCTACGTTTCGTAAAATAATGTATTTCTTGTTTATATTTTATTTTATGTAGAGGGAAAAAAAGAAAAAAAACGTAATTGAACAGCCACAATACAGCCAGGAGGCGCCCCTCTAGGTTCCTATAATCCGTCCCCAGACCCTGGGAGCCTCTATGCATTGGGTATATCCTTTTTTACAATGCTTTTCATGGGATATCACTGTGACACAGGTGTTCAAAAAAGACTGTTTAATATTTATCAGTTCTAAAACATGAATTCTATTTATGCAGTATTTTTTCCTACCTTTTGAACCTGTAGTTGTTCCTATTCATTCTTGAACAAAACATGTGCACGCTATGATTCCTGTGCTAGAGACATTTTTTAGAGTGGTGCTGGACTGTGCCCTTCATCTCCGTGAAGGTAAAATATCAAAATAGTGTTAGGAGTTTATATTTATTTCTTGTTGTATGCACACATCAATGGTCACCACTAAGAGCTCTGAATTTCAGCTGTAAAATGGCAAGGGCAGCTACCGTTGATATTCTGGAAACATAGAATGCATCTAGGTGCTATATATAGCTATCTACTTATCATTTTGGTAATCTCGATCTCAGTTCAGTTGAAACTTTTTAGGTTTTATAAAGGGTTCGAAGCATCTACATATTCAGTCCATGACTACTGAATTATATTTTTTCTGATGCGTTATCAGTAGTTGTAGGTAAAATAGAAGACACAAAGTAGGAGTTCTACAATTTTGAGTCGTGTTTAGCAGATTAAGAGCTAACTATAGATATTTAGAACTATCTACCTAATACGAGTGTCAGTTGTCGCAGGAAGGTTAACTTATTGGCTGTATGTTCAGTAAATCTGCTGAAAAGTTCTATTCCAGGCACTAAGTGATACAGGCATCTACTGGTTAGCACGCTAGGACAATAAACTACGATGTATAATGTCTAAGGCCTGCAAGCCGCATGTGTTGGCCGAGTCTTCTAAATGGGCCGGTTTGTATCCAGTTTGAGTCCAACTAGGTTTAGGTTCGAGTCAGTTTCGGTTTGGGTTTGTCCAACCGACTAGGGGTTGGCCTCTTATATAAAGAGAGCCAAGGCCTAGGGTTTGGGGAGGTTGAAAATTATGTAGAACTAAAAGTTTCAGGTTACCACCGTCCCTAGGGGATCGGCATGTAGGCGGCGTCTCGGATGTTCGTTAGTTATATTTGCAAATAAAGGTGCGAGTGTTCTTGGATCTGCCAAGAGGGTTCGTTCGTGGCTAGGGGGCTCCTGGATCTGTCTAGAGTTGTCTAGCTTGGCGTGAAATAAATGTGCAAGTGTTCTTGGATCTGCCAAGAGGGTTCGTGCGTTTCTCGCCTAAATCTATCCATGTTCTTCAGGTTACGTGTATCGCTCACGTGATTGGGAGAATAGTTATCTCGGTGGTTCTTGCGGTGAAAGATCGGACAAACGTCTACATCATGTGGTATCAGGGCGTCAGGTTGATCACCGCGAGGGGGTTCGTCTATAGATTTGCGAAGATTGGTAGATTGGCTTCGCTGGACGTATTTGTGTGTGGACGAGTTGGGAGAAAGATCGAAGGCCGTGTTCCGTTTGTAATTTCGGCGAGATCTGTGAAGATATGTCGCGCCTATATATAGTGTGGCAACGAAGGAGTTGTTTTCGAGCTTCTAAAGGATAATCGCTAAGGAATTTGCACGTTGATTGTCGAGGCATTGATGAGCTGGGACCGGATCGGTTCTGCTGCCTGCAGTTTAGAAAAAAAAAATACGCAAGACGGGAGTTACGGAGCCAGCAATTAGCAGTCGGATTGGTTGGTTACGTAAGGAAAGTGTTGATTGGATGCGACTTGATCTGCGTGTGGAGGACGTAGTACGAGCCAAGGAACGTACGAGGCAAGATTTGGTGGCCACAAATTTTCTCTTTTGGTGGACGGTACGTGAGATTCTCTTGGGATAAACCAAAAAAAAAAGGTGAAGCAAGGCAACAAAACGGATCAGATCGGCACACGGAATTACAAGCAGCTGGTCACGTAATAACAGAACAAGAAAAGGGAGTTAGGAAGGAACCGGATCGGGCGACGCAGCTGCCGCTGCTCGCTATTTCCGACTGTGGCGATACCTGCCAGCGGAAAGGAAAGAAAAAATAGGTGCAGATTTGCGCATATGTCCGGTGCAAATTTTTGGTACAGTTTGCGGCGGATACGAAGACAAAATAAAAGAGACACTAGTTTATATTTTTACAGGCGGTGAACTTGGTTCATTTGGATTCAAGAGATGCAGAAATTTGTCCTGTTTGTCTTGGGTGATGCACTCAGTTGACCTCCACTATTTCAGATGGCATCCGTGGCGTATTCAGCTTATTTGGATCCTTGGGGTACAGGAGTTTGTCCTGCTATGTCAGGGGTGGTTTGGATGGTGCGTTTATAGGTGCAATTTGATAGATTATATGTCTAAATCATGCTGGTGAAGAACAAGTCTAGCGAGCTGAGAGGGAGGATGTGGTGTGGTATGCCCGCATGACTTGAGAATATAGAAGCGTGGCGATATGATAATTTGACGCCACAAGCGCCGGAGAAGACCTTCTGGCGTTGAGGACAACGCCTTTTGAAGAAAGGGAGGATGATACGGGCATCTACTGGTTAGCACGCTAGGACAATAAACTACGATGTATAATGTCTAAGGCCTGCGAGCCGCATGTGTTGGCCGAGCATTCAAAATAGGCCGGTTTGTATCCAGTTTAAGTCCAACTAGGTTTAGGTTCGAGTCAGTTTTGGTTTGGGTTTGTCCAACCGACTAGGGGTTGTCCTCTTATATAAAGAGAGCCAAGGCCTAGGGTTTGGGGAGGCTGAAAATTATGTAGAACTAAAAGTTCCAGGTTACCACCGTCCCTAGGGGATCGGCATGTAGGCGGCGTCTCGGATGTTCGTTAGTTATCTTTGCAAATAAAGGTGCGAGTGTTCTTGGATCTACCAAGAGGGTTCGTTCGTGGCTCGGGGGATCCTGGATCTGCCTAGAGTTGTCTAGCTTGGCGTGAAATAAAGGTGCGAGTGTTTTTGGATCTGCCAAGAGGGTTCCTGCATTTCTCGTTTAAATCTATCCATGTTCTTCAGGTTACGTGTATCGCTCACGTAATTGGGAGAATAGTTATCTCGGTGGTTCTTGCGGTGAAAGATCGGGCAAACGTCTATATCACTAAGACCTCCACTATAAGTAACTATCTTCAGGTGCTGAATTTACCCTTCAATGTTGTTGGATTCATTTGTCAATTCTTTTTGTTTCTTAGAATGGCACTTGGAGGGATTGTCACTGTCCTGCATACGTTCCTTGATATGAAGTAGGGAAATATCACTACATTATTCACATTATTGTCTTGGTGATGCAGGTATTTATACTACTCATCTGCCAATTTTTACAACCCTCAAGAGTTACTAAATCCTGAGATTAAATTCTTATTTCCTATTACAGCCTATGATGCTTTTAATGATGGATGAATATGTGAAGCCTCTTCCTGTCCCAAGGCGTGTTGGACAAGCAGATGATATTATTAGCCAGTCAGGAAGACCCAAGACAATAGTTGGCTTCCACACACATACAACCCATGTCTTGCTTGCAGCGCAGTATATGTTCATTAGCTGATTGTACGTTGAGCGTGGAGCATCTATTTCAGAAGCTAAATCGGTACAGAATCGTGATGTATCACATGGGGCTTCAAGCCGGTCATGTACTCATGTTTCGTATTCAGTTCTCTGTACGGAAATATTTGATTGTGGGGGCGAAGAGGCACCAAAATAGTATGGCTATGAAAGAAATAATACTTAAAAGGGCTCTAAATATTACTGAACACTTCCTGATCTAGGTCTAACGTCATAGGCGTAATGGCACTATAAAGTGTATATCCTGTATGGAGTTCTTTTTCTTCAGAACTGGACAAGTTCAACATTTTACACTAAAGAGAGTAGTCATGCTCATCTGTAATCACCGTGTGATTGGAAATACCGGTCCATTGCTTATGCATACGAGGCCGATGCACTTGTTGCTAATATTGCAAGACCGGAAAATTGAACATGCGATAAAAGAAGGCGCAATTGGATCGCCAAGTCATAGCCAGGAGGCACCCCAAGGGGCGCCCCAGCCTCTAGTCATAACTAAGATCAAGCGAGAGAGCCATGGTAGTCATTAAAAGATAGCCCAACACAAAAAAGAGCGGATTGTTTGTCGTTATAGATCCATAAAGGATTTATCGGCGAAGTTGGTTCACCTCCAATGTTAAATACTTCAAGTATACTTCACGTTAAATAACTTGGCAGTTTGTATAGGCGAGGGTAATTTTTTGAATGGCGGGGTCTTTCCATACCGAACTATTAGTACCATGTGATCTTATACTGGTATTATACGCAGAGACATATGATAGGTGCTTCGGAAGTACTGTCTAACAAAAATGGATCAGTCTGTACTTTGATATATTTCACGATTTACTGGATACTAACAGTTGTTTACAAACCGGAAAATTCTGTTTGCAATTATTTAAACACAGCTAGAACTAAGCTTCTGTTTCACACTAAGCGTGTAACCAAAATGTAAAGCCCGGCATACAAAGTAAGAGCATATGCATTTGTTTAAAAGTAAAATTTAAATTATGTCGATTACATCTTATATTTACTAGTAATTGGATACTCCCTACGGCCCCCACATTAATCCTAGAGGTTAAAATATAATTACCGTCGGATAAGCCACAGATCTACCCATAGCCGTCAGATGTCAGGCGCGTAGCCTCTACTCCCGCGTGACTATTCTTGGAGAGAAAACATCTTTAATTCTCCCCTCCACAATGTGGTGTCTTCGCGATCGATGCAGTTGGCAATACCTAGATCACGAACTCCACAGCTCCAGTCGATTAGTCTCATGCCGATGCAAGTTGTATGGATTAGTACTCGCATGCTGCTGCAAGACAATGCCGTCGGCCTGTACTAAATCTCGGTGTCGTGTACGCCGTGCGTCTCCTCGGCAGCATGCCGCAGCAGCCGATGTTGGACTATCCAGAACATCTATCATAATGTTTGACTGTGGTACGTGATGTGATCCTCTTTCAGTTAGATCCATAAGCTGCTTGACTTAGGCTACTGATTGACTGTGTCACCAGCGTACGTTTCCTCCAGAAATTATACAACAGAGTTGGTCATCAGTGTTTGATTCGGCGATCACGGTCACGCTTGGTTTTACATAAGCACTCGTCAGAGTATTGAGAACAATCAATGTGTAGTCATGCACACGGCCGGCCGGCCCGAAACCTATACACATCCGTATTACTCCTATAAAGGATAGAGGCATGGTTTGTCTTTGCCAATCGGCCACGCAGCGTCTTCCGTCGCGCGCGTTGCTCCTGGAGGTGCCATGTGTACGCGCTGGATTGGCCGCGCGCGTGAGACTTCCTTATCCGCTAAAAGGAGAAAACCTAGATCCAATTCCCATCCCGACCTAGCTCTCTCCCCTCTCTCTCCCTCGACTCAGTCCACCCCACCCGCCTCTCCTCCAAAAGCTCCTGCGGCGCGACGACCAGACGAATACGGAGCCGGACGAGGCGAGCTCGGTGCCGGGTGGTAGGAGGCACTGCAAGAGCACCGTCCTGGGTGACGGCGGCAGCACGGAGGGTGCCGCAGTGGGCTATCGCCTCGGCAGGAGGAGGAGAGCAGTGGAGGGGCTGTGCCGGTGAGGGAGGTGACCCACATGCCCGTCCTCGGCGGGAGGAGGGGGCGGAGTTCGGCGGCTGCCGAGGAGCCGCAACGGGTTGCCTCCTTCGCGGGAGGAGGGGCGGCGCCGTTAGGAGAGGCGGCCTACACAGCCGGCCTTGGCGGGAGGACCTGGACAGCGGCGGCCGCTGCGCTCGCCTCGATGGCGGCGAGGAGGACGATGGGGGTGACCTGAATCGCGATATGTGCCGATGACCAAATATTGCGCCGACGGCAAAAAGTCGGGGGCCGTCGGCACAGGTGGCTGGAGCCCCAGCCTGCCAAAGCGGCCGTCGGCACGGAGGAGGCCGTCGGCACAGGGGAAAAAGGGCCGACGGTGAACGTCGGCACATAGGCTGCCGTCGGCACAGAGGAAATAGGGCCGACGGCTGCCCTCGGCACCTCCTTAGCCGTCGGGACAGGCTACTCGCCCGTCTGGCTAGGGCCTACCAAGCTCTATGCCGACGGCTTTGCCGTCGGCACAGGTGCAAAAGTTTTTTTTCTTATTTTATGGATGTATGTGTATTTATTAATTACTCACAATTGATAAAATTAATATGATAATATTTTATGTTTAAAATATATAAACTCACAACCGTTACCGCGTGTATCGAGATCTAAGTCCATTTTATTTAGTAATACTACACCGACACCACTATCGAGTGGGTTTCTACCTTGTTTTTTTGTGTTGCTATGGCCTACCCTAGCACAACCAAGAAACTAGTTCCACATTGCTACCCCCTTTCGACGCCGTTACCGTGTGTTTCCGTGTTAGTCCGGTATTTCTCCAGCGGGTCTAGGGTTTCACCGGTGGGGGGGCTCCGGATCTTCTGGACCCCAAGACAAGCAAGGTGGTGCCATAGCCTGTTATTATAGGTGTGTTGTGTGCTTTGGATGCCAAATATTTCACTCCGGGGTGTGGGCCGCTTCACCGGCATCCACTTCTCTCTCGTGAGTTTACACGCGCTTATAGGCTGAAACTCCCGTATCGGACGAACGTCGTGAATCTTCCGAAGAGGTGGGTTCTATCTTGTTGTTTTGTGTTGCTATGTACTACCCTAACACAACCAAGCAACTAGTTACACATTGCTACTCCCTTTCGACGCCGTTACCGCGTGTTTCCGTGTTAGTCCGGTATTTCTCCAGCGGTTCTAGGGTTTCACCGGAGGGGGGCTCCGGATCGTCAGGACCCCAAGGCAACCAAGGTGGTGCCATAACATGTTATTATAGGTGTGTTGTGTGCTTTGGATGCCAAATATTTCACCCCGGGCTGTGGGCCGCTTCACCGGCATCCACTTCTCTCTCGTGAGTTTACACGCGCTTATAGGCTGAAACTCCCGTATCGGACGAACGTCGTGAATCTTCTGAAGAGGTGGGTTCTACCTTGTTGTTTTGTGTTCTATGGCCTACCCTAACACAACCAAGCACCTAGTTCCACATTTCTACCCCCTTTCGACGCCGTTACCGCGTGTTTTCGTGTAAGTCCGGTATTTCTCCAGCGGGTCTAGGGTTTCACCGGAGGGGGGGGGCTCCGGATCGTCTGGACCCCAACACAAGTAAGGTGGTGCTATAGCATGTTATATAGATGTGTTGTGTGCTTTGGATGCCAAAGATTTCACTTTGGGGTGTGGGCCGCTTCACCGGCATCCACTTCTCTCTCGTGAGTTTACACGCGCTTATAGGCTGAAACTCCCGTATCGGACGAACGTCGTGAATCTTCCGAATAGGTGGGTTCTACCTTGTTGTTTTGTGTTGCTATGGCCTACCCTAACACAACCACATTGCTACCCCCTTTCGACGCCGTTACCACGTGTTTCCGTGTAAGTCCGGTATTTCTCCAACGGGTCTAGGGTTTCACCGGAGGGGGGGCTCCGGATTGTCAGGACCCCAACACAAGCAAGGTGGTTCCATAACATGTTATTATAGGTGTGTTGTGTGCTTTGGATGCCAAATATTTCACTCCGGGGTGTGGGCCGCTTCACCGACATCCACTTCTCTCTCGTGAGTTTACACGCGCTTATAGGCTGAAACTCCGGTATCGGACGAAACGTCGTGAATTTTCTGAAGAGGTGGGTTCTACCTTGTTGTTTTGTGTTCTATGGCCTACCCTAACACAACCAAGCACCTAGTTCCACATTTCTACCCCCTTTCGACGCCGTTACCGCGTGTTTTCGTGTAAGTCCGGTATTTCTCCAGCGGGTCTAGGGTTTCACCGGAGGGGGGGGGCTCCGGATCGTCTGGACCCCAACACAAGTAAGGTGGTGCTATAGCATGTTATATAGATGTGTTGTGTGCTTTGGATGCCAAAGATTTCACTTTGGGGTGTGGGCCGCTTCACCGGCATCCACTTCTCTCTCGTGAGTTTACACGCGCTTATAGGCTGAAACTCCCGTATCGGACGAACGTCGTGAATCTTCCGAATAGGTGGGTTCTACCTTGTTGTTTTGTGTTGCTATGGCCTACCCTAACACAACCACATTGCTACCCCCTTTCGACGCCGTTACCACGTGTTTCCGTGTAAGTCCGGTATTTCTCCAACGGGTCTAGGGTTTCACCGGAGGGGGGGCTCCGGATTGTCAGGACCCCAACACAAGCAAGGTGGTTCCATAACATGTTATTATAGGTGTGTTGTGTGCTTTGGATGCCAAATATTTCACTCCGGGGTGTGGGCCGCTTCACCGACATCCACTTCTCTCTCGTGAGTTTACACGCGCTTATAGGCTGAAACTCCGGTATCGGACGAAACGTCGTGAATTTTCTGAAGAGGTGGGTTCTACCTTGTTGTTTTGTGTTCTATGGCCTACCCTAACACAACCAAGCACCTAGTTCCACATTTCTACCCCCTTTCGACGCTGTTACCGCGTGTTTCCGTGTAAGTTCGGTATTTCTCCAGCGGGTCTAGGGTTTCACCAGAGGGGGGCTCCAGATCGTATGGACCCCAACACAAGCAAGGTGGTGCCATAGCATGTTATTATAGGTGTGTTGTGTGCTTTGGATGCCAAAGATTTCACTCCGGGGTGTGGGCCGCTTCACCGGCATCCACTTCTCTCTCATGAGTTTACACACGCTTATAGGTTGAAACTCCCGTATCGGACGAAACGTCGTGAATCTTCCGAGCAGGTGGGTTCTACCTTTTTTTTTTATATGGGCCTAGCCTAACACAACCAAGCACCTAGTTCCACATTGCTACCCTCTTTCGACGCCGTTACCGCGTGTTTCCGTGTAAGTCCGGTATTTGTCCAGCGGGTCTAGGGTTTTACCGGAGGGGGGCTCCGGATCGTCAGGACCCCAACACAAGCAAGGTGGAGCCATATAATATTATTATAGGTCTGTTGTGTGCTTTAGATGGCAAATATTTCACTCCGGGGTGTGGCCCGCTTCACCGGCATCCACTTCTTTCTCGTGAGTTTACACGCGCTTATAGGCTGAAACTCCCGTATCAGACGAAACGTCGTGAATCTTCCGAAGAGGTGGGTTATACCTTGTTGTTTTGTGTGGCTATGGGCCTAGCCTAACACAACCAAGCACATAGTTCCATATTTCTACCCCCTTTCGACGTAGTTACCGCGTGTTTCCGTGTAAGTCCGGTATTTCTCCAGCGGGTCTAGGGTTTCACCGGAGGGGGGCTCCGGATCGTCAGGACCCCAAAACAATCAAGGTGGTGCCATAACATGTTATTATAGGTGTGTTGTGTGCTTTGTATGCCAAATATTTCACTCTGGGGTGTGGGCCGCTTCACCGGCATCCACTTCTCTCTCGTGAGTTTACACGCGCTTATAGGCTGAAACTCCCGTATCGGACGAAACGTCGTGAATCTTCCAAAGAGGTGGGTTCTACCTTGTTGTTTTGTGTTGCTATGGACTACCCTAACACAACCAAGCACCTAGTTCCACATTTCTACCCCCTTTCGACGCCGTTACCACGTGTTTCCGTGTAAGTCCGGTATTTCTCCAGCGGGTCTAGGGTTTCACCGGAGGGGGGGCTCCGGATCGCCTGGACCCCAACACAAGAAAAGTGGTGCCATAGAATGTTATTATAGGTGTTTTGTGTGCTTTGGATGCCAAAGATTTCACTCCGGGGTGTGGGCCGCTTCACCGGCATCCACTTCTCTCTCGTGAGTTTACACGCGCTTATAAGCTGAAACTCCCGTATCGGACGAAACGTCATGAATCTTCCGAAGAGGTGGGTTCTACCATGTTGTTTTGTGTTGATATGGCCTACCCTAGCACAACCAAGCAACTAGTTCCACATTGCTACCCCCTTTCGACGCTATTAACGTGTGTTTCCGTGTAAGTCCGGTATTTCTCCAGCGGGTCTAGGGTTTCACCGGAGGGGGGCTCCGGATCGTCTCTACCCCAACACAAGCAAGGTGGTGCCATAGGATGTTATTATAGGTGTGTTTTGTGCTTTGGATGGCAAATATTTCACTCCGGGGTGTGGGCCGCTTCACCGGCATCCACTTCTCTCTCGTGAGTTTACACGCGCTTATAGGCTGAAACTCCCGTATCGGACGAAACGTCGTGAATCTTCCGAAGAGATGGGTTCTACCTTGTTGTTTTATTTTTCTATGGCCTACCGTAGCACAACCAAGCACCTAGTTCCACATTTCTACCCCCTTTCGACTCCGTTAACGCGTGTTTCCGTGTAAGTCCGGTATTTCTCCAGCGGGTCTAGGGTTTCACCGGAGGGGGGCTCCGGATCGTTAGGACCCCAACACAAGCAAGGTGGTGCCATAGAATGTTATTATAGGTGTTTTGTGTGATTTGGATGGCAAATATTTCACTTTGGGGTGTGGGCCGCTTCACCGGCATCCACTTCTCTCTCGTGAGTTTACACGCGCTTATAGGCTGAAACTCCCGTATCGGACGAAACGTCGTGAATCTTTCGAAGAGGTGGGTTCTACCTTGTTGTTTTGGGTTGCTATGGTCTACCATAGCACAACCAGGCACCTAGTTCCACATTTATACCACCTTTCGACGCCGTTACCGCGTGTTTCCGTGTAAGTCCGGTATTTCTCCACCGGGTCTAGGGTTTCACCAGAGGGGGGGCTCTGGATCGTCTGGACCCCAACACAAGCAAGGTGGTGCCATAGCATGTTATTATAGGTGTTTTGTGTGCTTTGTATGCCAAAGATTTCACTCCGGGGTGTGGGCCGCTTCACCGGCATCCACTTCTCTCTCATGAGTTTACGCGTGCTTATAGGCTGAAACTCCCGTATCGGACGAAACGTCGTGAATCTTCCGAAGAGGTGGGTTGAACCTTGTTGTTTTGTGTTGCTATGGGCCTAGCCTAACACAACCAAGCACCTAGTTCCACATTGCTACCCCCTTTCGACGCCGTTACCGCGTGTTTCCGTGTAAGTCCGGTATTTCTCCAGCGGGTCTAGGGTTTCACCGGAGGGGGGCTCCGGATCGTCAGGACCCCAACACAAGCAAGGTGGTGCCATAGAATGTTATTATAGGTGTGTTGTGTGCTTTAGATGGCAAATATTTCACTCAGGGGTGTGGCCCGCTTCACCGGCATCCACTTCTCTCTCGTGAGTTTACACGCGCTTATAGGCTGAAACTCCCGGACAAAACGTCATGAATTTTCCGAAGAGGTGGGTTATACCTTGTTTTTTTGTGTTTCTATGGGCCTAGACTAACACAAACAAGCACATAGTTCCACATTGCTACCCCTTTCGACGTCGTTACCGCGTGTTTCCGTGTAAGTCCGGTATTTCTCCATCGGGTCTAGGGTTTCACCGGAGGGGGGCTCCGGATCGTCAGGACCCCAACACAAGCAAGGTGGTGCCATAGCATGTTATTATTGGTGTGGTGTGTGCTTTGGATGCCAAATATTTCACTCCGGGGTGTGGGCCGCTTCACCGGCATCCACTTCTCTCTCGTGAGTTTACACACGCTTATAGGCTGAAACTCCCGTATCGGACGAAACATCGTGAATCTTCCGAAGAGGTGGGTTATACCTTGTTGTTTTGTGTTGCTATGGCCTACCCTAACACAACCAAGCACCTAGTTCCACATTTCTACCCCCTTTCGACGCCATTACCGCTTGTTTCCGTGTAAATCCGGTATTTCTCCAGCGGGTCTAGGGTTTCACCGGAGGGGGGGGCTCTGGATCGCGTGGACCACAACACAAGAAAGTTGGTGCCATACCATGTTATTATAGGTGTGTTGTGTGCTTTGGATGCCAAATATTTCACTCCGGGGTGTGGGCCGCTTCACCGGCATCCACTTCTCTCTCGTTAGTTTACACGCGCTTATAGGCTGAAACTCCCGTATCGTTCGAAACGTCGTGAATCTTCCGAAGAGGTGGGTTCTACCTTGTTGTTTTGTGTTTCTATGGCGTACCCTAGCACAACCAAGCACCTAGTTTCACATTTATACCCCCTTTAGACGATGTTAACGCGTGTTTCCGTGTAAGTCCGGTATTTCTCCAGCGGGTCTAGGGTTTTACCGGAGGGGGGCTCCGGATCGTCAGGACCCCAAGACAAGCAAGGTGGTGCCATAGAATATTATTATAGGTGTGTTGTGTGCTTTAGATGGCAAATATTTCACTCCGGGGTGTGGCCCGCTTCACCGGCATCCACTTCTTTCTCGTGAGTTTACACGCGCTTATAGGCTGAAACTCCCGTATCGGACGAAACGTCGTGAATCTTCCGAAGAGGTGGGTTATACCTTGTTGTTTTGTGTGGCTATGGGCCTAGCCTAACACAACCAAGCACATAGTTCCATATTTCTACCCCCTTTCGACGTCGTTACCTCGTGTTTCCGTGTAAGTCCGGTATTTCTCCAGCGGGTCTAGGGTTTCACCGGAGGGGGGCTCCGGATCGTCAGGACCCCAAAACAAGCAAGGTGGTGCCATAGCATGTTATTATAGGTGTTTTGTGTGCTTTGTATGCCAAATATTTCAGTCTGGGGTGTGGGCCGCTTCACCGGCATCCACTTCTCTCTCGTGAGTTTACACGCGCTTATAGGCTGAAACTCCCGTATCGGACGAATCGTCGTGAATCTTCCAAAGAGGTGGGTTCTACCTTGTTTTTTTGTGTTGCTATGGACTACCCTAACACAACCAAGCACCTAGTTCCACATTTCTACCCCCTTTCGACGCCGTTACCACGTGTTTCCGTGTAAGTCCGATATTTCTCCAACGGGTCTAGGGTTTCACCGGAGGGGGGGCTCCGGATCGCCTGGACCCAAACACAAGAAAAGTGGTGCCATAGCATGTTATTATAGGTGTTTTGTGTGCTTTGGATGCCAAATATTTCACTCCGGGGTGTGGGCCGCTTCACCGGCATCCACTTCTCTCTCGTGAGTTTACACGCGCTTATAAGCTGAAACTCCCGTATCGGACGAAACGTCGTGAATCTTCCGAAGAGGTGGGTTCTACCATGTTGTTTTGTGTTTATATGGCCTACCCTAGAACAACCAAGCAACTAGTTCCACATTTCTACCCCCTTTCGACGCTATTAACGCGTGTTTCCGTGTAAGTCCGGTATTTCTCCAGCGGGTCTAGTATTTCACCGGAGGGGGGCTCCAGATCGTCTGTACCCCAACACAAGCAAGGTGGTGCCATATAATGTTATTATAGGTGTGTTTTGTGCTTTGGATGGAAAATATTTCACTCCGGGGTGTGGGCCGCTTCACCGGCATCCACTTCTCTCTCGTGAGTTTACACGCGCTTATAGGCTGAAACTCCCGTATCGGACGAAACGTCGTGAATCTTCCGAAGAGGTGGGTTCTACCTTGTTGTTTTATTTTTCTATGGCCTACCCTAGCACAACCAATCACCTAGTTCCACATTTCTACCCCCTTTCGACTCCGTTAACGCGTGTTTCCGTGTAAGTCCGATATTTCTCCAGCGGGTCTAGGGTTTCACCGGAGGGGGGCTCCGGATCGTTAGGACCCCAACACAAGCAAGGTGGTGCCATAGAATGTTATTATAGGTGTTTTTTGTGATTTGGATGGCAAATAATTCACTTTGGAGTGTGGGCCGCTTCACCGGCATCCACTTCTCTCTCGTGAGTTTACACGCGCTTATAAGCTGAAACTCCCGTATCGGACGAAACATCGTGAATCTTTCGAAGAGGTGGGTTCTACCTTGTTGTTTTGGGTTGCTATGGTCTACCATAGCACAACCAGGCACCTAGTTCCACATTTCTACCCCCTTTCGACGCCGTTACCGCGTGTTTCCGTGTAAGTCCGGTATTTCTCCACCTGGTCTAGGGTTTCACCAGAGGGGGGGCTCTGGATCGTCTGGACCCCAACACAAGCAAGGTGGTGCCATAGCATGTTATTATAGGTGTTTTGTGTGCTTTTTATGCCAAAGATTTCACTCCGGGGTGTGGGCCGCTTCACCGGCATCCACTTCTCTCTCATGAGTTTACGCGTGCTTATAGGCTGAAACTCCCGTATCGGACGAAACGTCGTGAATCTTCCGAAGAGGTGGGTTGAACCTTGTTGTTTTGTGTTGCTATGGGCCTAGCCTAACACAACCAAGCACCTAGTTCCACATTGCTACCCCCTTTCGACGCCGTTACCGCGTGTTTCCGTGTAAGCCCGGTATTTCTCCAGCGGGTCTAGGGTTTCACCGGAGGGGGGCTCCGGATCGTCAGGACCCCAACACAAGCAAGGTGGTGCCATAGAATGTTATTATAGGTGTGTTGTGTGCTTTAGATGGCAAATATTTCACTCAGGGGTGTGGCCCGCTTCACCGGCATGCACTTCTCTCTCGTGAGTTTACACGCGCTTATAGGCTGAAACTCCCGGACAAAACGTCATGAATTTTCCAAAGAGGTGGGTTATACCTTGTTGTTTTGTGTTTCTATGGGCCTAGCCTAACACAAAAAAGCACATAGTTCCACATTGCTACCCATTTCGACGCCGTTACCGCGTGTTTCCGTGTAAGTCCGGTATTTGTCCATCGGGTCTAGGGTTTCACCGGAGGGGGGCTCCGGATCGTCAGGACCCCAACACAAGCAAGGTGGTGCCATAGAATGTTATTATTGGTGTGGTGTGTGCTTTGGATGCCAAAGATTTCACTCCGGGGTGTGGGCCGCTTCACCGGCATCCACTTCTCTCTTGTGAGTTTACACGCGCTTATAGGCTGAAACTCCCGTATCGGACGAAACATCGTGAATCTTCCAAAGAGGTGGGTTATACCTTGTTTTTTTGTGTTGCTATGGCCTACCCTAACACAACCAAGAACCTAGTTCCACATTTCTACCCCCTTTCGACGCCATTACCGCTTGTTTCCGTGTAAATCCGGTATTTCTCCAGCGGGTCTAGGGTTTCACCGGAGGGGGGGGGGCTCTGGATCGCCTGGACCCCAACACAAGCAAGTTGGTGCCATACCATGTTATTATAGGTGTGTTGTGTGCTTTGGATGCCAAATATTTCACTCCGGTGTGTGGGCCGCTTCACCGGCATCCACTTCTCTCTCGTGAGTTTACACGCGCTTATAGGCTGAAACTCCCGTATCGGACGAAACGTCGTGAATCTTCCGAAGAGGTGGGTTCTACCTTGTTGTTTTGTGTTTCTATGGCCTACCCTAGCACAACCAAGCACCTAGTTTCACATTTCTACCCCCTTTAGACGATGTTAACGCGTGTTTCCGTGTAAGTCTGGTATTTCTCCAGCGGGTCTAGGGTTTCACCGGAGGGGGGCTCTGGATCGTCAGGACCCGAAAACAAGCAAGGTGGTGCCATAGAATGTTATTATAGGTGTGTTGTGTGCTTTAGATGGCAAATATTTCACTCCGGGGTGTGGCCCGCTTCACCGGCATCCACTTCTCTCTCGTGAGTTTACACGCGCTTATAGGTTGAAGCTCCCGTATCGGACGAAACGTCGTGAATCTTCCGAAGAGGTGGGTTCTACCATGTTGTTTTGTGTTGATATGGCCTACCCTAGCACAACCAAGCAACTAGTTCCACATTGCTACCCCCTTTCGATGCTATTAACGCGTGTTTCCGTGTAAGTCCGGTATTTCTCCAGCGGGTCTAGAGTTTCACCGGAGGGGGGGCTCCGGATCGTCAGGACCCCAACACAAGCAAGGTGGTGCCATAGGATTTTATTATAGGTGTTTTGTGTGCTTTGTATGGCAAAGATTTCACTCTGGGGTGTGGGCCGCTTCACCGGCATGCACTTCTCTCTCGTGAGTTTACACGCGCTTATAAGCTGAAACTCCCGTATCGGACGAAACGTCGTGAATCTTCCGAAGAGGTGGGTTCTACCATGTTGTTTTGTGTTGATATGGCCTACCCTAGCACAACCAAGCAACTAGTTCCACATTGCTAGCCCCTTTCGACGCTATTAACGCGTGTTTCCGTGTAAGTCCGGTATTTCTCCAGCGGGTCTAGGGTTTCACCGGAGGGGGGCTCCGGATCGTCTGTACCCCAACACAAGCAAGGTGGTGCCATAGAATGTTATTATAGGTGTGTTGTGTGCTTTGGATGGCAAATATTTCACTCCGGGGTGTGGGCCGCTTCACCGGCATCCACTTCTCTCTCGTGAGTTTACACGCGCTTATAGGCTGAAACTCCCGTATCGGACGAAACGTCGTGAATCTTCCGAAGAGGTGGGTTCTACCTTGTTGTTTTATTTTTCTATGGCCTACCCTAGCACAACCAAGCACCTAGTTCCACATTTCTACCCCCTTTCGACTCCGTTAACGTGTGTTTCCGTGTAAGTCCGGTATTTCTCCAGCGGGTCTAGGGTTTCACCGGAGGGGGGCTCCGGATCGTTAGGACCCCAACACAAGCAAGGTGGTGCCATAGCATGTTATTATAGGTGTGTTGTGTGATTTGGATGGCAAATATTTCACTTTGGGGTGTGGGCCTCTTCACCGGCATCCACTTCTCTCTCGTGAGTTTGCACGCGCTTATAGGCTGAAACTCCCGTATCGGACGAAACGTCGTGAATCTTTCGAAGAGGTGGGTTCTACCTTGTTGTTTTGGGTTTATATGGTCTACCATAGCAAAACCAAGCACCTAGTTCCACATTTCTACCCCCTTTCGACACCGTTACCGCGTGATTCCGTGTAAGTCCGGTATTTCTCCACCGGGTCTAGGGTTTCACCAGAGGGGGGCTCTGGATCGTCTGGACCCCAACACAAGAAATGTGGTGCCATAGAATGTTATTATAGGTGTGTTGTGTGCTTTGGATGCCAAATATTTCACTCCGGGGTGTGGGCCGCTTCACCGGCATCCACTTCTCTCTCATGAGTTTACGCGTGCTTATAGGCTGAAACTCCCGTATCGGACGAAACGTCGTGAATCTTCCGAAGAGGTGGGTTGAACCTTGTTGTTTTGTGTTGCTATGGGCCTAGCCTAACACAACCAAGAACCTAGTTCCACATTTCTACCCCCTTTCGACGCCGTTACCGCGTGTTTCCGTGTAAGTCCGGTATTTTTCCAGCGGGTCTAGGGTTTCACTGGAGGGGGGCTCCGGATCGTCAGGACCCCAACACAAGCAAGGTGGTGCCATAGAATGTTATTATAGGTGTGTTGTGTGCTTTAGATGGCAAATATTTCACTCAAGGTTGTGGCCCGCTTCACCGGCATCCACTTCTCTCTCGTGAGTTTACACGCGCTTATAGGCTGAAACTCCCGGACAAAACGTCATGAATTTTCCGAAGAGGTGGGTTATACCTTGTTGTTTTGTGTTTCTATGGGCCTATCCTAACACAAACAAGCACATAGTTCCACATTGCTACCCCTTTCGACGCCGTTACCGCGTGTTTCCGTGTAAGTCCGGTATTTCTCCATCGGGTCTAGGGTTTCACCGGAGGGGGGCTCCGGATCGTCAGGACCCCAACACAAGCAAGGTGGTGCCATAGAATGTTATTATTGGTGTGGTGTGTGCTTTGGATGCCAAAGATTTCACTCCGGGGTGTGGGCCGCTTCACCGGCATCCACTTCTCTCTCGTGAGTTTACACGCGCTTATAGGCTGAAACTCCCGTATCGGACGAAACGTCGTGAATCTTCCGAAGAGGTGGGTTATACCTTGTTGTTTTGTGTTGCTATGGCCTACCCTAACACAACCAAGCACCTAGTTCCACATTGCTACCCCCTTTCAACGCCATTACCGCTTGTTTCCGTGTAAATCCGGTATTTCTCCAGCGTGTCTAGGGTTTCACCGGAGGGGGGGCTCTGGATCGCCTGGACCCCAACACAAGCAAGTTGGTGCCATACCATGTTATTACAGGTGTGTTGTGTGCTTTGGATGCCAAAGATTTCACTCCGGGGTGTGGGCAACTTCACCGGCATCCACTTCTCTCTCGTGAGTTTACACGCGCTTATAGGCTGTGTCGTGGGATAATCACGGCAGACGTTACCGGGGGTAACTTGTCTTGGGGCAAGACGACACAGGCGTTTGGGAGAGGGTTTAGCCCGGAGGAGAACATGATGATATTCGATCTGGTAGCCGGCAATCATGTCGCCGAGTCTCCGATCTCAAGATAATAGCTCAAGTCACGTATTACACTGGATACTCGATATCAGGCGAGACTGCTAAAACTCTTGGATCTCTCTCAACTAAACCTAGGGGTCGGTTTATAAAGCACCCGTACCCCCTGGCTTGTCCTCCAAGGTGCACCCTGAATCCTACCCGGACACCGCATACAAACCCTAACTTCCCTTATTGTAACCCACAAACCGGGTTACAGGGCCTACAAATGTGGGACTTCCTGAAGTTTCTTTATCCTTAGCCGGATCCTGCGCAGCGTCCCTTGGGCCGGGTTACACCTGGGAGTTGGCCTACCGGGTTATTATCCCTCCATCAGTAGTCCCCAGAATAGCTTGGGCTTCACGTATTCTTCCTTGAAGCGCTTGCTATTCCCTGCAAAAATATCAAACGCACAAGTGTATGGAGGCCGGGTTAAGGTGCTTTGATAAATAGCTAGGCCTAACTCCATGGTGGCCATATAGTAACCCGGCCTTTCTCCAAGTACTTGGCTTAGCTTTCCAGGTCTAAACCCTGATAAAAATGCCAAAAGCCCGACTTACTTTACTCGATAATTAACCCTGATATCGCGAAAAATATCTCCTTCTTATTTCTGCCCGGATATCACTTTCAAAAAATCCGCACAGATGACCGTTATCCCCAAAATTTCCGGAGTCCGCCCGCTAGGATAGGTTTATCCGCCCGCATCTTATAAATAGAGCCCAGGGGGTACCTTAGATCCCAACATTTCACTCCAACCTTCCCTTTGCTTCCTTATTCCCCGCGCTCCGCAATTCCACAAGAATCTCAAGCCCGCCACCGTAGCAAGGCCATCGCCGGCCACGTTCATCCTTGAGCTGTTCCGCGCCGCCGCCAAACTCCGCCACCGCGCCTTCATTCCGCTCATCAAGGGTTGCAGGGGGACATCCAGACCGCGACATCGGCCGCCGCCACGCCAGATTCAAGCTCCTCCCAGTAAGTATTCGTTAAAATAGCTCCGCAATTTTTCGATTCACCTTAGATTGGATCTAGGTCAACCCGCGGGCCGTTTTTCTTGTTGCACCGGATTAGATCGATTTGACGCTCGCTAACTCCTTTAACAACCTGTTTGATAATTACACCCCATCCTCCTACCATTATTAATCACCAATTTCTTCGTAGAATCGTCTGCAAGTTTTCCAATCTAGATCCATTTCGCCTCAATTTTCCGCGCATAACATTGACACCCGGAAAATCCTCCTTTTCCGGCTATTTTGCTTGCAGTAGATACATGGGCAACCATCCGTCTTCCACAAATACTTTTCAATACGTAAGTGACCAATAATCTCCATAGTTGTACTTAATACCCGGATACCTCGCAATCTTCACTCCATGGTGTGATACCCGGATAGTTCTTAGTTTTCATACTTTCTTGGTACTCTAGACCCGGATAATCCAATACTTCCGAGTCTTATTTCCTGTACCTTTTTTCCTTGCGTTTTGCAGGTTGACCCCATGGCTCCCAAAAGGCAGGGGAAACAGCCGGCTCAGGCAAAGGCTACCCAAACCATATCGGCCAATTGGGGGCGATCCACAGTCACGAAGGTCAAACTAGACGGGCTGGCCGAGTTAAGAGTTCTCCCTTCTCAGAAGGACATCCACTTGAGAGCACCGGGCGACGAGACCCGGCCCACTCCCGCCGATAATGAGGTAATCTGCTTCATAGAGCACGTGACCCGGGGATTCCGTCCTCCGGGTCACCCTTTCTTTCGGGAGATCCTACACCACTATGGCCTCCGGGTATTCGACATTGGGCCTAACTCTATGTTGAATATTACCCACTTCATCGTTCTATCCGAGTCATACTTGTGCGTTCTGCCAAGTTTGGCTCTCTTCATCGAACTCTTCCAGTGTAAACCGTGCCGCGAAAGCGGCGACGGGGCACTTCTTACTTGCGGTGGAGTATCCATCCAGCGCCGCAAGAATTCACCGATGCCAACCCTCAATCTAAACTCCCACGTCGAACACTGGCAATTATCTTTCTTTTACTGCCACGACACCTCCCCAGACGGCGAGAAGAAGCTGCCGGGTTACTCGGAGGGCCTCCTCGAGTCTGCCGAGTCTTTCAACGCCTTCGCCCCCGACTCGGACAGGGAGGCGATCCAGCCTTTGCTGGCTAAGATAGTTGTTCTCTCAGCCCAAGGCCTTCTTGGGCTCAACTTGGTGAAGACGTGGGTGGATTTCCGGATCCAACCCAACTCTATCCGCGCCAAGTTGATGTGCGAGTACTCGGGGCACACCACAGACGCACTCCGATACTCCACCAAGAACTTTGCAACCGGCGACACCAACAAAACCATCAAGGGCTTCTTGACGGAGAAGTTGGAGGTGATAAGAAATATCGCCGGGTTACCTCCGTTCACTCGGGAAAATCCGGCCCCAGCGATAAGATCCGGTACTCATAACTTATTTCAACATTTTGACTTGATACAGCTTCTAATTCTTGCTTTCATTTTCTTGGTCGTAGGCTGACGATCCCTTCTGGAGAATTGAAACCTCCCCCCCTTCCAGAGACCCGGAAGAAGAGGACGAGCCCGCTGACGATGATGAAGGTGCTTATCCGAATCTTGTGCTATCTTTATTTGCATCACTTTCTTTCCACTTAACTCTTTTCCATTGATACATACTCGATCTTCAGGGCTGGAGGACGAAGAAGAAAGAGAGGAGGATGACCCGGAGGCCACCGAATCCGATCAGGAAGCCACAGTCGGGGCCAAGAGGAAAGCCAGAGGGGTGGTTTCCAAGGTTCCTTTTTCCTTTATATCTTCTGAGCCTTATTCCTTCGATACCATGCGTGAACTTAACCAACAGCTATCACAATCGTCATACTTGAAGGATCCTCTCCCGGCCAAGCGCAAGGTGACCCGGAGTTCCCCGGGTGAGGATTCCCTTAACCCGGGTATCTCCACTTCGCCCGCTCACCGGGCTGGCACTCCTCCACCTCAACCTTCCAAATCTCCTCAGCGCCATCCATCTCCTAATCACCCACGCGCTGGGAAATTCCGGGTTCCACTATCGGTCCCGTTGACAACCTCATCCGCTTCCAGCAGCGAACTCCCGCCGGATTATGCTGTAAATGCCGGGTAAGTCTCCACTGCTTGATATCCTTTCATACCTGATAACTTTCAACCAATACTACTAACCTCCTCTCTCTCTTTTCCCTTAGCGCCCAAGTCACCACTAGTGACCCGGAGAACACAGAGACAGAAAAACGAGAGACAGAGGAGCCGACTGATAACACAGACGTTGCGGCTGGCGACGAGGCTGAAGACGGCCAAGAAGAACCCTTTAATGACCCGGTTCATCAGGAAGCCGGATCTCCAAAATCCTCCGAAGAAATGGACGAGGAGATCGAGGTCCTGGATAACCAGACGGTCCGGGTCTCGACCCCAAGATCCGGCAAAGTCCTTCAATCAGGAGATCAATCTGCCGGCCCTTCTCGTGTTCGCCCCGAAGACATGACATTTGCCCAAATGCTTGATGCCCTCTACACCTTGAGGTTCGATGAAGAAAATATTCTAGATGCTTTGATAACAAAGCATAAGGTAAGTCCGAATAATACCACTTATTTCCTTATGTAGTCCCCAAGTTCCGAGTGAATTGCTTGTTAATTTGCTTGGAACTTCATAGTAGATCCGACTAACTCTTCCTTGTGCTTCCACCCAGGATTTCGTGGCCCAATCTGAGAAGAAATTGGCGAAGGCCGCCAAGCGCATTGAGAAGGAGACGGCTCTACGCGAGGCAGCTGAAACTGAAGCTCGACGGAGTGGGAAGATAAGCCGGAAATATAGAAAAAGGGCTCACTCGGCGGAGGACAAGCTGACGACACTATCTGTTCAAATTGCCGATACTTATCGTGCAGCAACTGGTACGATCCTTGACATTAGCAGCTGAGACCCGGATTCCCCTTTGGATAAATAGCCGGACCTCCTTACTCATTGCTTTTCTCACTTTCTGCAGGCCCGGATGATGCAATCCCTGAAGAAGACGATGCTGCCAAGCTGAAGGTCATTAAGGATACTATCCGGCAGCTCAGTGCCGGAGTTGGATGGATTCTTGACGAACTCCGACTGCCGGGTGTTTGACCAGGTAACATGAAGAAGCTGCTGGGAGTCTGCTCCACCATTTCCGAGTGGATTTGGCATTGGAAACGCTCGTCCTGCCGTTTTGGAGTAACCCGGGGGCTTGCGCTGGCTAAAGCTTACTTCCCTAAGCTAGAGCCGGCCAAGCTTATGGGCGGGTTTCCAGAATTCAATCAGGACGGGTCTAAGTTCTCGCCAAAGAACTTCAAGGCCATCCAGAAGGAAGTTCGTCACCCAGCCAGTGTGATTGCTGACAGTTTGGACATCGACTCTATTCTCCCTGCATATGATGCTAATGACAAGGTTATTAAGGCAGATCGCCCCAAGCCGTATGATATGCTTGATCGATGGAAGGAGGAAGCTGCCAAGATTAGGGAGGAAGCTGCGAAGAAGAAGGCTGAAGCCGACTCTGCGCCTGCTACTTATACGCCAGTCGTCCCTCCTCCTGCGCGAGCCGGTGCTGCTGCTGATCCGGGTGCTGCTGCTACTACAAGCGATGGCAAGGGCAAGGCGAAGATGGACGCCGCGGCTTAGAATGCCGAGTGATACCTGCTCCTTAATGCCACTTCTCATGCGTCAGTCGGCCGATGTGCCGTTTAAACAATTATTTTTTGGATGGTGCGCCTGTGCACGTTTGATATCATTTACCGGGATTTTTTAATGCACGCTAAGGTCTTGATATACTCTATGCCTCTTCTGGCCTTTTAAATTTATCCACTTTTGAACTCATTTGCTCTTGATATCCGACTTTCTTTATTGTTCCTTTTGTGAGACTCGGTTTCCGGGTTTCATGGGTGTTGACAAGCGGACTTGCTTCTAAGTCCCCAAGCCCCCAAGACTCGGATGTTTGGATTTTTTGAGCTTTAACAACTAAGCAATTTTTCTCCTTTTCAAGATCCCGAGTCCCCAAGACCCGGATTTCTGAGTCTGGGATACGTGATTTTTCAAGGAGAACGCATTGTTTGCTGCTAAGTCCAAAAAGCCCAGAGCCGTTTCACGTAGGTATTGAAGTTATGCTTGATAAGCGTTGAGTTTCCGGCTATTAGCCTTGTACTCTGCATAACTTGTGGTTTAGATGACCCTTTTGACTATCTTGTACTGTAAGCCGGCTTTCGCGTGGATACCATGTTGTTACATCTATACGAAAACAGGGTCAGACAAGTCCCATTGGGCTTCATGGCTGATTGTAATCGTAAGCGAGCAAATCATGCCACTTTAGCGCGAGTCACATCGAGCTTAAGTAAGAAAAGTCAAGAAAATTTGGCTCCTTTGTCCGGTTATAAGATTGCAGCCGTACTCGTTTGCAAGTAATCGGCCCTTATAACTCATAGGCATCAAGGCCGGGTCTTTGAGTTTGCAACTGTGCTATTCAAGCAATCAGCCCCCAAGACCTATGTATATGCAACATACTGAGAGTGAAGAACATAAGAATAACCACCTCTTTACTTGATATGAAAAAGTTAGGTCAGCAAGCCGCCTCATTAAAAACCCATCCAGTCCCCAAGGGTACCCTAGATAGGAAAAGAGTACGTCTGAAACCTGATGCCTGTTACATCGTGAAATTCCACTTGCCAATATAGTCTTTACTAAGTATAATATGGACGTAGCTGAGCCACGTTCCATGGTCTGTCTCTTTCTTGCATAGATGAAGTGGTATGAGCGGTGTCATTAACTGTAGCCGACTCTTCCCTTGCATCTACCAAGTAATATGATCCATTATGCAGATTCCGGCTTATGATAAACGGTCCTTCCCATGGTGGTGATAATTTGTGTTTTCCTTCGTTTGACTGTACCAGGCGCAGGACCAGGTCTCCTTCCTGGAAGACCCGGGTTTTCACGCGCCGACTATGATACCTCCGTAAATCTTGCTGATATATGGCTGATCTTTCCAGGGCTTGTTCCCTTTGTTCTTCTAACATATCTACGGCGTCCTGCCGGGTCTTTTCGTTCTCTACTTCGACGTAAGCTGATACTCGCGGTGAATCGTGAATAATGTCACTCGGTAACACTGCTTCCGCACCATAGACCATGAAGAAGGGTGTCATCTGAGTGGATCTGTTAGGTGTAGTGTTGATACCCCAAGCCACGGAAGGAAGTTCTTCGACCCATGCACCAGCAGCCCTGATACAGGGAACTCGCAATCATGGTTTTAATCCGCGAAGCAATTCTTGGTTTGCCCTCTCCACTTGTCCATTGGCCTGTGGATGAGCCACTGATGCTACATCAAGCCGGATTCCATTGTTGCCACAGAACTTTTCCATCTCACCAAGGGACATGTTGGTTCCATTGTCGGTAATTATGCTGTGGGGATACCCGAACCGGTAGATAATTCTTTTCAGGAACTGGACTGCTGTAGCTGCTTCACAATTAGTAACTGGCATAACGTCAACCCACTTGGTAAACTTATGAATAGCCACTAAAAGATGTGTCTTCTTGCAAGGTGACATATGAAAGGGGCCAACCATGTCCATACCCCAGACAGCGAACGACCAAGTTAACGGGATGGTCCGTAATTCCATAGCCGGCACATGGGTTTGGCGAGCGTACCTTTGACATCCGTCACACCTTGCTACTAATCGTTCCGCATCTGCTAGAGCCGTGAGCCAGAAGAATCCGTGTCGATAAGCCTTGGCCACAAGGGATCTTGTGGATGCATGATGCCCACAATCACCTTCATGGATTTCCTTGAGAATCTGTCGGCCTTCTTCTGGTGCCACGCAGCGCAAAAAGACCCCCGCGGCGCTTCTCTTGTATAACTCCCCGTTGATGATAGAATATCCCTTTGCTCGCCGCAAAATTTGCCTTGCTAACACCTCTTGCTGTGGTAACTCGCCTCGTGATAGGTAGGCCAAAAACGGTTCTGTCCACTCGGGAATAGCACGTACAGTGGCCACGAGTCCTAAATCCGGGTCTTGATTTGCCAATTCCTCCTCTGACTCGGTTTTAACTGATGGTCGCCATAATTCGTCCAGGAAAACGTTCGGTGGAACCGGCTCTCTGCGCGAGCCGAGTCTAGCGAGGGCGTCGGCTGCCTCATTCTTTCTTCTGTCTATATGCTCCACCTCATACCCGGAAAAACATCCTGCAACCCTATCAACTTCCCTGCGGTATGCTGCCATAGTTGCGTCCTTTCTATCCCAAGTTCCTGACACCTGCTGTACCACAAGGTCCGCTCCGAAGCATCGTATCCTCTTAATGTTCATCTCCTTGGCTACCTTTAAGCCATGCAATAGGGCCTCATACTCGGCCACGTTGTTGGAACAGTCAAAGTGAATTTGTAGTACGTAACTCAATTTGTCTCCTTTGGGTGATGTTAGCACCACTCCAGCTCCTGATCCCTCGTACTGCTTTGATCCATCAAAGTGCATGATCCATGACTCGGAGTTTGGAACCATGGTAGTCATGCCTGTGTGTGTCCAATCATTAACGAAATCAACCAAAGCCTGAGATTTGATTGCTGACCTGGGCTCGTAGCTGATGTGATAATCCCCCATTTCTATCGCCCATTTGGCTATTCTTCCGGTCGCATCCGAGTTTCTGATGATATCCGACATTGGTATTGAGCTAACCACTGTTATGGGGTGTTCCTGGAAATACGGCTTCAGTTTCCGGCTGGCCATAAAGACCCCGAAAACCAGCTTTTGCCAATGCGGATAGCGATGCTTTGCCTCTGATAATACCTCACTGACATAATAAACCGGCCTCTGGACTGGATAATCTTTCCCATCCTCTTTACGCTCCACAACCACTACTGCACTGACGGCTCGGGGGCCAGCTGCCACGTATAGCAACATAGGCTCTTTAGGACCCGGGGCCGCTAGTACTGGTGCTTCAGATAACTGCTTCTTTAGTGCCTCGAACACCTCATCCGCCTCTTGATCCCATACAAATTTTTCGGATTTCCTCAAGAGCCGGTACAAGGGTATTGCCTTTTCTCCGAGTCTCGATATAAATCGGCTCAAGGCTGCTACGCAGCCCGTGAGCTTTTGAACATGTTTCAAATTTTCCGGCTTTTTCAGACTTTGGATACCTTTGATTTTGTCCGAGTTTGCTTCAATTCCTCTCTCGGAAACGATAAAGCCAAGTAATTTCCCGGCTGGAACTCCAAATACGCACTTTGTCGGGTTAAGCTTCATCTGATACCTCCTTAAGTTCTTGAACGTCTCCTTCAGATCATCGATAAATGTTTCTGCCTTCCTGGTCTTGATAACCACATCATCCACATAAGCATGGACGTTGCGTCCAATTTGGTCCTCGAAGCACTTCTGAATACACCGTTGATAAGTTGCGCCAGCGTTCTTCAACCCAAACGTCATAGTTTTGTAACAAAAGGCCCCAAAAGGGGTTATAAACGATGTTTTCTCCCAATCCTCCCTCTTGAGTTTAATCTGATGATATCCGGAATAAGCGTCCAGAAAGCATAATATGTCACTCCCAGCTACTGCATCTATGATCTGATCTATCCTTGGTAGTGCGAACGGATCCTTTGGGCAATGCTTGTTGAGACTCGTAAAATCAATGCACATCCTCCACTCATTGGTCTTTTTCATCACTAGCACCGGATTTGCTAACCAATCCGGGTGAAATACTTCCATGATAAAGCCGGCTGCCAATAGCCGAGCAATTTATTCACCTATAGCTTTCCTTCTTTCCTCATTCATCTTCCTCAAGCCCTGCTTCACAGGCCTGGACTTGGGATCTACATGCAAACTGTGCTCTGCCAACTCTGTAGGGATACCCGGCATGTCGCTAGGTGTCCAGGCGAATACGTCCGCGTTCGAACGAATAAACTCCACAAGTGCCTTCTCCTGCTCGCTGTCCAAGTTAGACCCTATAGTAAATTGCTTAGTGGGATCACCTTCGACAAAAGCTATCATCTTGGTGTCCTGTGCTGCCTTGAATTTTGCTCTTTCGTCCTCAGTATTCGGCCTTTTCAATGCGGTTCCATCATCCGGATCTACTTGAGACCAATAATACTTGAGTTCTTCTTTTCTGCAAGCTTGCTCGGCCATTACCGAATCTCCTTCGTCGCACTCGGCCGCTATATCCCGGCTTCCATGTATGGTGATGGTCTGCTTAGGACCCGGAATCTTCAGCTGCAAATACACATAACACGGTCTGGCCATGAATTTGGCGTAAGCCGGTCTTCCAAATAGTGCGTGATAAGGACTGCGCAATTTGACCACCTCGAACGTGAGCCACTCAACTCGATAATTATCCGCTGATTCTCCGAAATCTACCTCTAATGCGATTTTCCCCTCGGGACATGCCGAGTGACCCGACACTATTCCATGAAAAATTGTTGAGCTTTTCTGTAGCTGGGACTCTTTGAGACCCATGCGTGAAAAAGTTTCCCAGTACAAGATATTGATGCTACTTCCACCGTCCATAAGGACCCTTTTTAACTCGTAACCATTAACCTGTGGTGCGACTACCAATGCTAAGACTCCTGGGTGCTCTATTCTTTCCGGGTGATCTCTTCTGCTCCATGTTATCTCTTGTTCCGCCCATCTCAGGTATCCCGGAAGAGCCGAGGAAACCGAGTTCACAGCTTGCTTGAGTATCTTTTTGTCCCTATTAGAAGTTCCTGTAGTATGCACATGATATTGTCCTTTTAAATCATATGTACGTACCATACCGATGAAGACACTGATCTGGCCGATCGTCACAATAGATCCGGATTCGAGGTGATCCGACTCTGGCCCCCAGCCGGAATCGTCCACCATCTTCTCCCCTTCGTGGTCGATGTAGATCTCGCCGACGACAAGATTCTCCATGTTCTTCCGAGCTTCTCCCGTGATGTAAACACCTTTGGACGCAGGCCCCACGGTGGGCGCCAACTGTCGTGGGATAATGACGGCAGACGTTACCGGGGGTAACTTGTCTTGGGGCAAGACGACACAGGCGTTTGGGAGAGGGTTTAGCCCGGAGGAGAACGTGATGATATTCGATCTGGTAGCCGGCAATCAAGTCGCCGAGTCTCCGATCTCAAGATAATAGCTCAAGTCACGTATTACACTGGATACTCGATATTAGGCGAGACTGCTAAAACTCTTGGATCTCTCTCAACTAAACCTAGGGGTCGGTTTATAAAGCACCCGTACCCCCTGGCTTGTCCTCCAAGGTGCACCCTGAATCCTACCCGGACACCGCATACAAACCCTAACTTCCCTTATTGTAACCCACAAACCGGGTTACAGGGCCTACAAATGTGGCCCTTCCTGAAGTTTCTTTATCCTTAGCCGGATCCTGCGCAGCGTCCCTTGGGCCGGGTTACACCTGGGAGTTGGCCTACCGGGTTATTATCCCTCCATCAGGCTGAAACTCCCGTATCGGACGAAACATCGTGAATCTTCCGAAGAGGTGGGTTCTACCTTGTTGTTTTGTGTTTATATGGCCTACCCTAGCACAACCAAGCACCTAGTTCCACATTGCTACCCCCTTTAGACGATGTTAACGCGTGTTTCCGTGTAAGTCCGGTATTTCTCCAGCGGGTCTAGGGTTTCACCGGAGGGGGGCTCCGGATCGTCAGGACCCGAACACAAGGAAGGTGGTGCCATAGACTGTTATTATAGCTGTGTTGTGTGCTTTAGATGGCAAATATTTCACTCCGGGGTGTGGCCCGCTTCACCGGCATCCACTTCTCTCTCGTGAGTTTACACGCGCTTATAGGTTGAAACTCCCGTATCGGACGTAACGTCGTGATTATTTCGAAGAGGTGGGTTCTACCTTGTTGTTTTGGGTTGCTATGGCCTAATTTAGCACAACCAAGCACCTAGTTCCACATTGCTACCCCCTTTCGACGCCGTTAACACGTGTTTCCGTGTAAGTGCGGTATTTCTCCAGCGGGTCTAGGGTTTCACCGGAGGGGGGCTCCGGATCGTCAAGACCCGAACACAAGCAAGGTGGTGCCATAGGATGTTATTATAGGTGTGTTGTGTGCTTTGTATGGCAAAGATTTCACTCCGGGGTGTGGGCCGCTTCACCAGCATCCACTTCTCTCTCGTGATTTTACACGCGCTTATAGGCTGAAACTCCCATATCGGACGAAACGTCGTGAATCTTTGGAAGAGGTGGTTTCTACCTTGTTGTTTTGGGTTGATATGGACTACCATAGCACAACCAAGCACCTAGTTCCACATTGCTACCCCCTTTCTACGCCGTTACCGCGTGTTTCCGTGTAAGTCCGGTATTTCTCCGGCGGGTCTAGGGTTTCACCGGAGGGGGGCTCCGGATCGTCAGGACCCAAACGCAAGCAAGGTGGTGCCATAGCATGTAATTATAGGTGTGTTGTGTGCATTGGATGCCAAAGAATTCACTCCGGGGTGTGGGCCGCTTCACCGGCATCCACTTCTCTCTCGTGAGTTTACACGCGCTTATGGGCTGAAACTCCCGTATCGGACGAAACGTCGTGAATCTTCCGAAGAGGTGGGTTATACCTTGTTGTTTTGTGTTGCTATGGCCTACCCTAGCACAACCAAGCACCTAGTTCCACATTGCTACCCCATTTCGACGTTGTTAATGCGTGTTTCCGTGTAAGTCCGGTATTTCTCCAGCGGGTCTAGGGTTTCACCGGAGGGGGGCTCCAGATCGTCAGGACCCCAAAACAAGCAAGGTGTTTCCATAGCATGTTATTATAGGTGTGTTGTGTGCTTTGGATGGCAAATATTTCACTCCGGGGTGTGGGCCGCTTCACTGGCGTCCACTTCTCTCTCGTGAGTTTACACGCGCTTATAGGCTGAAACTCCCGTATCGAACGAACGTCGTGAATCTTCTGAAGAGGTGGGTTCTACCTTGTTGTTTTGGGTTTCTATGGCCTACCATAGCACAAACAAGCACCTAGTTCCACATTGCTACCCCCTTTCGACGCCGTTAACGCGTGTTTCCGTGTAAGTCCAGTATTTCTCCAGCTGGTCTAGGATTTCACCGGAGGGGGGCTCCGGATCGTCTGGACCCCAAAACAAGCAAGGTGGTGCCATATAATGTTATTATAGGATTTGTTGTGTGCTTTGGATGGCAAATATTTCACTCTGGGGTGTGGGCCGCTTCACCGGCATCCACTTCTCTCTCGTGAGTTTACACGACGCTTATAGGCTGAAACTCCCGTATCGGACGAAACGTCATGAATCTTCCGAAGAGGTGGGTTCTACCTTGTTGTTTTGTGTTGCTATGGCCTACCCTAGCACAACCAAGCACCTAGTTCCACATTTCTACCCCCTTTCGACGCTGTTAACGCGTGTTTCCGTGTAAGTCCGGTATTTCTCCAGCGGGTCTAGGGTTTCATCGGAGGGGGGCTCCGGATCAGGACCCCAACACAAGCAAGGTGGTGCCATATCATGTTATTATAGGTGTTTTGTGTGCTTTGGATGGAAAATATTTCACTCCGGGGTGTGGGCCGCTTCACCGGCATCCACTTCTCTCTCGTGAGTTTACACGTGCTTATAGGCTGAAACTCCCGTATCGGACGAAACGTCATGAATCTTTCGAAGAGGTGGGTTCTACCTTGTTGTTTTGTGTTGCTATGGCCTACCCTAGCACAACCAAGAACCTAGTTCCACGTTGCTACCCCCTTTCGACGTCGTTAACACGTGTTTCCGTGTAAGTGTGGTATTTCTCTAGCGGGTCTAGGGTTTCACCGGAGGGGGCTCCGGATCGTCTGGACCCCAACACAAGCAAGGTGGTGCCATAGCATGTTATTATAGGTGTATTGTGTGCTTTGGATGCCAAATATTGCACTCCGCGTTGTGGTCCGCTTCACCGGCATCCACTTCTCTCTCGTGAGTTTACACGAGCTTATAGGCTGAAACTCCCGTATCGGACGAAACGTCGTGAATCTTCCGAAGAAGTGGGTTCTACCTTGTTGTTTTGTGTTTAAATGGCCTACCCTAGCACAACCAAGCACCTAGTTCCACATTGCTACCCCCTTTCGACGCCGTCACCGCGTGTTTCCGTGTAAGTCCGGTATTTCTCCAGCGGGTCTAGGGTTTCACCGGAGGGGGGGGGGGCTCCGGATCGTCAGGACCCCAACACAAGTGATGGAGGGATGATAACCTGGTAGGCCAACGCCGAGGTGTAACCCGGCCCAAAGGACGCTGCGCAAGATCCGGCTAAGGATAAAGAAATTTCTAGAAGGCCCAAGTTCGTAGGCCTGGTAACCCGGATTGCGGGTTACGGTAAGGAAAGCTAGGGTTTTGTATGCGGTGTCCGGGTAGGATTCAGGGTGCGCCTTGGAGGGCAAGCCAGGGGGTTTTGGGTGCTTTATAAACCGGCCCCTAAGTTAGGTTAGGAGAGATCCAAGAGTTCTAGCAATATCGCCTGATATCGAATATCCAGTGTAATACGAGGGTTGAGTTATTATCTTGAGATCGGAGACTCGGCGACTTGATTGCCGGCTACCAGATCGAATATCATCATGCTTTCCTCTGGGCTAAACCCTCTCCCAAACACCTGTGTCGTCTTGCCCCAAGATAAGTTACCCCTGGTAACGTCTGCCGTGATTATCCCACGACAGTTGGCGCCCACCGTGGGGCCTGCGTCCAAAGGTGTTTACATCACGGGAGAAGCTCGGAAGAACATGAAGAATCTAGTCATCGGCGAGATCTACACCGACCACGAAGGAGAGAAGATGGTGGACGATTCCGGCTGGGGGCCAGAGTCTGATCACCTCGAATCTGGATCTATCGTGACAATCGGCCGGATCAACGTCTTCGTCGGTATGGTACGCACTTCCGGTTTGATCCCTGACGATTTTGGATCTGATTCTGTGTCAGGGGAGGCCACCTATATCCAATCAGATGGGGAGGAATCAGTAGGAACGACAGATCCGACGGAAGAACCCACCACGAAGAGGGAACAGCCGGGAGAACCGGCCTGGACCCCGCGTGGCCGGGTCGAGAGAGAAGATGATACCGAATCTATCCTGGATCTGCTAGAGAACCGGTACGAGGAAAATAGCAACGAAGAGGAACAACATGAATTCGCGCCAAGCATTGCGCGCCGGGTTGCGGTTTACACGGCTCCCGCGACCAATCTCGATCAGGAGAACGTGACCGCGGCCGCAGTCGGAGCAGCACAAGCATTGGCCCAGCAGCAAGGTGCGGCAAACGGAAACCCGGTCCTGGTCCGGGTTGATGGAGAATCGGCATCAGTTACCAGCCGCGCAGCAGACGACGAGTTGCAGGCAAACACGTTCGGATTTCTAGCAAACCGGACACCAGGGGCGGGTCCTTCAAATCCACAGCATCTGACCCTGTTCGACAACAATTTGATCCTAGATCCCACAGTTCTTGCCACGGTTATCACTCCAGAGAACGCGGCGGAACGTGTTAGGGATCTAGATGTAGCCTGTCGTGCATTGGAGCAACAGAGAAGGCAAGTAGAAGCAGAAAAGCAAGGGATGGCCACACGCCAACGGGAGCTGGATGCGTTGGAAACCCGGCTCCGAGAGGAAACAATTAGAATACATCAAAGGCACCAAACCAGGTTACCAGCGTTGGGTGGGGTTATAAATCCGGCTGCGTTGTTTATCACACCTCAAGATCAGCCGATTCCCGCGGCGAACCAAGGAACTGCACCTCAGCCGGCAACTGCGGGAACACAGCCGGCAAACGAGTAGGCCGGGTTACCTTTACCCCAGACTAGAGTTACAATCGGCGATACATTACCACCACCACCAACGTCACGATTTCGCACACCGGCAGGTCATTACAACAATCCCATGGACAACGTGTGCGCAGCAACACTCGCATTGAATCAAATCCCCGTGAGAGAGTCGCCCCACGCAGAGGAGACCCGGCGGGCGATAGATATGCTGCACACCGCGGTGGCGCAGCAAGCTAATTATCCGGATCACAGAGGTGGAATGCATGGGACACCATACGCCAGTCAGCAGCGAGGCAATACAGGAAATATCCAAACAAGCTCAGCACGGCGGAGGGAAGAGCAGCAGCAAATGCCGCCTCCTCCCCGTACTCAGGCAGCACCGGCAGCATCAGCAGCGCAAGCTATCGTGGATAGTTCCAGAGCCAGAAGGGTCGTGGCGGGGTCTGCGATACATGGGCCACCAGCAGTACCACGTCCAGCCGTACCCCCCGCGGGATCACACGTTTCCCGAGTAAGACCAGCTTCGACCATTCTTGCATGACCTAAATGTCTCTCGGACAGCATCAGGGCTGAACCTTACCCGGAAAAATTCAAAGAGCCGGGTAAAGTGGTGGATTACGAACCGACTATGGATCCATTAACATGGTTGAGCAGTTATGAGATGGCTATGTCGATTCGCAATGCATCCGAGAATCTTCAAGCCAAATTCATGTACTTGATGATGTCAGAAGGAGCAGCAAAGTTATGGTTCACTAATCTACCGGAAGGATCTATCAAGTCATGGGAGGAGTTGAAAACCGCGTTTGTCAAGCACTTTCATGGGACGTGCAGAAAGTTATTCACTATTGATGGCCTGGAACGATGTGTTCAGAAGAAGGGAGAATCGGCGCGCAGCTGGGTGCACCGGGTTATGGAGATACTTCATTCATCTACAGATATTCAGCCCAAGGATGCGCTGCAAGCTATGGCAAAGACCTGCAAATACACACCTTTAGTGCAAAAGTTAACTCGCATGAAATCTAGTCGGAACGCTTCAGAAGTTACATTGGGAGAGCTAATGGATGCATGCAACAAGCACGCTGCAACGGATACTACAGAAGAGGAAGTTGATGACAAAAAAGCAAAAGCAAACACAAGTAATAACGGAAGAACCGGCAATGGATCAGCGCCGGGTAACAACGGAAACAACCAGAACAAGCGCCCGTTTGAGGGAGGCTCCGAGTTTGTCGCCAACACTGAAGCCGGGTCTGCAAGGCCTAGGGCGGAAGGAAATTTTAATACAGGAAACCACAATGGAGGAAACTATCAAGGGCCGCCAAGGCCGAGCAACAATTGGGACATCTTCAGGATGGCGTGCCCGAAGCACAGCAGGAACGGTAGGCCGGCTAACCACTCCCTGGAGCAATGCGCCGACCTACAGAGATGGAAGAACGAGGAAGTGAACAGAGCCATGCGAGGTGCAGGTCGGGGAGGGGGACCGGGTCCAGGTGGAAACCCGGGCAACGGCCCACCCCCAGCCGGTAACCCGGCAGCCGGAAATCAGGGCAACAATCAAGGGGGAGCTGGAGGTTTCCAGGCTAACCCCAAACAGTTGGGTCAATATCACGTGCATACTACAGGAAGTTCTAACAAGGACAAAAAGATACTGAAGCAAGCGGTAAACTCGGTTTCTTCGGCCGTTCCGAGATATCTGAGGTGGTCAGAACAGGATGTAACATGGAGCAGAAGAGACCACCCGGAAAGAATAGAACACCCGGGAGTCTTAGCATTGGTAGTCGCACCACAGGTCAATGGGTACGAGCTGAAAAAGGTCCTGATGGATGGAGGAAGCAGCATCAATATCCTGTACTGGGAAACCTTTCTACACATGGGTCTCAAGGAATCTCAGCTACAAAAAAGTACAACAATCTTTCATGGGATAGTGCCGGGTCACTCAGCGTGCCCCGAGGGAAAAATCGCATTGGAAGTAGCCTTTGGGGAATCAAAGGACAATTATCGAGTTGAGTGGCTCACTTTCGAGGTGGTTAAGTTGCACAGTCCTTATCACGCGCTATTCGGAAGGCCGGCTTATGCTAAATTCATGGCTAGGCCGTGTTATGTGTATCTACAGCTAAAAATCTCGGGTCCTAAGCAGACCATCACCATACATGGAAGCCGGGATATAGCAGCTGAATGCGATGAAGGAGACGCAGCAATGGCTGAGCAAGCCTGCAGGAAAGAGGAACTCAAGCAGTACCGGTCTCAAGCAGACCCGGATGACAGCGCAGCACTGAAAAGGCCGAGTACTGAAGACGAAAGAGCAAAGTCCAAGGTAGCACAAGATACTAAGATGGTGGCTTTCATCAAGGGTGATTCCCCCAAACAATCTGGCATAAGAGAAGAAATTGCACGCCCGTTCACAGCCAGCCGCGTCATCGAAACACCTCACCCGGACTGGCTAGCAAACCCGATACTCATTATGAAAAGGACTAACAAGTGGAGAATGTGTATCGGTCACGTCAGTTCCGGACAGATTCCCAAGAAAGATTAAACAATGTAACGGGCAGCGGGTTTCAGACGCACTCTTTTCCTATCCAGGGTACCTAAGGGGACTGGAAGGTTTTTAATGAGGCGGCCTGCTGACCCAAATTTTCTCATATCAATAAAGAGGTGGTTATCAAGTCTTATCTTGTTATGATCTTTACTTCGGTCACAGGTAAGTAGTATTCATTGCTACCAGTACATCAGTATCGTCAAGTATGTTGCGTATATACAGGTCTTGGGGGCTGATTGCTTGAATAGCACAGTTACAAACCCAAAGACCCGGCATTGATGCCTATGAGTTATAAGGGCCGATTACTCGCAAACGAGTACGGCTGCAATCTTATAACCGGACAAAGGAGCCAAATTTTCTTGACTTTTCTTACTTAAGCTTGATGTGACTCGCACTAAAGTGGCATGATTTGCTCGCTTACGATTACAATCAGCCATAAAGCCCAATGGGACTTGCCTAACCCTGTTTTCGTATAGATGTAACAACATGGTATGCACGCGAAAGCCGGCTTACAGTACAAGATAGTCAAAAGGGTCATCTAAACCACAAGTTATGCAGAGTACAAGGCTAATAGCCGGAAAATCAATGTTTATCAAGCATAACTTCATTACCTATGTGAAACAGCTCCGGTTTTGGGCTTAGCAACAACAAATTTGTTCTCTTCGAAAAGACCACATATCCCAGACTCGGAAATTCGGGCCTTGGGGACTGCGGGTTTCGAAACAGAAACAAGTTGTTTAGTCACTGAGCTCGAAAAACCCCAACATCCGAGTCTTGGGGACTTGGGGACTTAGAGAAAAGTCCACTCGTCGAAACCCACGATACTCGGAAACCGAGTGTCACAAAAGGAAAACATAAAGAAGGTCGGATATCAAGAATAAGCTAAAAAAACCAGATAAGTATCAAGTTCATCCAAACGCCAGAAAAGGCACGAGGTATATCAAGGAATTAAAGTGCGTTACAGATCTCGGTACTAATATCAAAGGTGCATAGGTGCACTGATAAAAGAACATCTGTTTCGAACAAAAACGTCGAATCGACCAAGGTATCGCGACGGCATTTGTTTACTCGGCTTCTTGAGTAGGGTCCACATCTTTGCCCTTGCCCTCCGGGTCTTGGTCCTGGGCCTGCTCCTGAGCTCTCCCGGCATCGTCACCCGGATTCTTCGCATCAGGACGGACAGGTGGGAGGACAGCCGGTGTAGAGGTGGTTGGCTCTGATCCTAACTCGGCCTCCCTCTTCGCGGTTTCTTCCCTCTTCCTGGCCGAATTGGCAGTCCATTTCTCCAAAATATCGAAGGGCGGGGGTGCGTCCTCCTTCACGATTTTATCTTCAGCATTGTACGAACTCATAAGTGCACTCAGATCCATACTATCGGCCAAAGTGGTTGCCGAGTGTCGCACTGAGGATTGTATGGCCTTGAAGTCCTTGGGTCCAAACTTGGAGCCATCCGCTTTGAATTCTGGAAACCCGGATATCACCTTTGCCGGCTCAAGCTTAGGAAAGTAAGCCTTAGCCAGCGTAAAGGCCTGGGTCATACCAATCCGGCATGCCGAGCGTTTCCAGATCTCGATCCATGCAGGCACTGTGGAGCAGGCTTGGATAAGATTTTCTTCACCAGGATATACCTCAGTAGGCCACTTCACGGCATCCAATATAAACTTGGTGCCGGCAAAGAAAGTCCGGAGCACAGTATTTAAAGTTTTAGCCTTTGCAACAGCATCCTCTTCTGGGGCCGCAAGGTTAGCACCTGCAGTCGAAACAAAGAAAAGCCATATCAGTAATTCCGAGTATCGCGTAACAAAATAGAGGCATGAAGTCAGTTGGCAGCAAAAACTTACTAAGCAAGATGCGATAAGTATCGGTAACTTGGTCCGATAATTTCTTCAATGCGGTTTGAGCAGTGGTGCACTTTTTCTTGTATTTGGAGACATCTTTTTTCAAATTTTCCACGTCAGCCTCAAGGGTCTCTCTCCGCTTCACCTCGGCAAGCAGAAGTTGTTCGGTCTTGAGCAAAATTTCGTCAGATTGGGTGACCTGTGCCTGTAAGGGACAAAACGTACAAGTATCAGTCGGATATCAGGGCAAGCAGAATATCGCATAGAGTACCGAGTACAACTTCAACAAGTTATGCTTGGAACTTGGGGACTAGATGGATACCACGAGATGTCAAGTATTGTTACCTGGTGCTCTGCTGCCATGCGCTCCAGAATATCGCTCTCCGAGGCCTTCATAGCAAGGAGAGCGCTCATCATCTGATCGAAAGTATTGTCGCCCAAGTTGGAAGACCCGGGATCTTGGAGACTCGGAGAAGGAGCTCTCTTCTTGGCGGGAGAAGGCGTTCGGGTCGTCCGAATATTGGAGTCTGGCGCTCCTCCTTCCGTGCCCAAGGCTGCAGCTTTTTTCTCCTCGTGTGCGTGCGAGGCAATTGGGTACTCGGCTTCTTGATTGGCCGAGTTTATGGGAGGCACTCGTTGTTCTTCGTCGCCAGCTGCAGTCGTCATATTATCGGCCGGGTTCTCTTTACCCGGGTCATCGGTCTCCATATCTTCTTGGTCGCTAACAGTGACCGCGGCTCTGTGGACAGTATAAGTAAGTAGTTAGCGTGTAACTAGAAAAAAGTGATGAAAGGGTGATAAAGCATCAGGAAAGGAACTTTACCCGGGATTCACCACGTAGTCCAAGGGGAGCTCACTGCTGGATCCGGATGAAACTGAAAAACATCAAGACATAGGATTATCCCATAAGGGGATGGTTCAGAAAGGCTTTGATATCCAAGAAAGGATTAGGCAAATACCAGCGCGTTGAGCCGGAGACGACGAAACACCCGGATTAAGAGCGTCGTCACCCGGAAAGTTCCGAGTTATTCGACGCTTGGTTGCGAGCGGATCCTTCAAATACGGCCAATTGGATAACTTCCGGTTCAGCTCGTGCATATTATCAAAGGAATATGGTTTGGAGGTAAGGAAATGGTATGGAACCTTGAAGATGACCCCTTGGGGTTTCCTCTTTGCTCCGACCTTAACTGGTGGCTCGGCGTCGTCCTCGTCGCTCGCTGACTCCACCTTGCCTTCAGTTTCTTCTCCTTCGTCCTTGTCCTCTTGTTTTGAAAAGTTATCAGGGTCTACAGTCGGAAAATGAAGAACGAGCAACAATGAGCTCAAAGAAACTAAGTGAAACTCGGAATGTACCTTCATCCGAGTCAACGACGTTTTCTTTCTCCTCTGGACTCTCGGAGTTAGGGGGAGTTTCAATCTTCCAAAAATCGTCATCGGCCTAAGAAGAAGATATAAGAACGAGGGTTATCAGCTGTATCGAATGGGAAGTGTGAAGGTAAAAATATAAGTCGGATCTTTACCTTGGGGGCCGGGTTCTCGCGTGTGAAGGGTTCTAACCCGGCTATATTCCGGATCACCTCCAACTTCTCTGTCAAGAAGCCCTTGATAGTCTTGTTGGTGTCACCGGCTGCAAAGCTATTGGTGGAGTATCGGAGCGAGTCCGTGGTGTGCCCCGAGTACTCGCACATTAACTTTGTACGGATGGAATTGGGTTGGATCCGGAAGTCAACCCAAGTTTTCACCAGGTTAAGCCCAATGAGACCTTGGGCCGAAAGAATAGCGATTTTTGCCAATAGAGGTTGGATTGCCTCCCTGTCCGAGTCAGGGGCAAAGGCGTTGAAGGTCTCGGAGATATCGAGAAGGCCCTCCGAGTAACCCGGCAGTTTCTTTTCGCCGGGTGGGGAGGTGTCCCGGCAGTAAAAGTATGAAAGTTGCCAGTGTTTGACGTGGGAGTTGAGAGTGAGAGGTGGCATTAGAGAATTCTTGCGGCGCTGGATAGAGACCCCGCCGCAAGCGAGAAGTGCCCCGTCACCGCTTTTGCGGCACGGTTTGCACTGAAAAAGTTCAATAAAAAGAGCCAAACTTGGCGGTGTGCACAAGTATGACTCGGAAAGAACGATGAAATGGGAAATATTTAACACAGAGTTAGGCCCTATGTCAAATATTCGGAGGCCATAGTGGCTCAAAATGTCTCGAAAGAAAGGGTGACCCGGAGGACGGAACCCCCGGGTCACGTGCTCCACAAAACATATTACCTCATCATCCGCGGGCGTAGGCCGGGTCTCGTTACCCGGCACCCTCCAATGGATATCCTTTTGAGGGGGAGAACCCCTAACTCGGCCAGTTCTTCTAACTTGGCCTTCGTAACCGTGGATCGCGCCCAGTTGGCGGATATGGAGTTGGTGGTCTTGGCCTTGGCCGGCTGTTTCCCCTGCTTCTTGGGAGCCATGGGATTGACCTGCAAAGCACAAGGTAGGAGGGTACAAGGAGTAAGACTCGGAAACCATGAGTTGTCTGAGTATTGGTGAGCGATACCAAGGCAACATGGAAGCTAAATATTATCCGGGTATCGTTCTGCGGAGCAAGGTTACAAGTTATCCGGGTATCAAGCATCATTATGAAAATTATGGGGGGCTTATGTATTGAAAAGTGTTTGAAGAAGATGGATGGTTGCCCATGTATATACTGTAAGCAAAAGAACCGGAAAAAGAGGACTTTCCGGGTGACAGAGACAGGAGCGGAAAATTTGGGTGGCCCGAGCCTAGATTGGAGATTCCATTTCTAGATTTGTCGTGAAAATAGTGACTATGGGCAGTAGGGGAGTGAGGTGAAGTCTATATTCAATCCGTTGGATGAGCTAGAATGAATTCGAGCGACCTAATTCGGCGTGACCAGAAAGATGACCGGCGGGTTGACTTAGATCCAATCTGAAGTAAATCGAGAAATTGCAAGGGCAAGTTAATGGATATGAGAGACTTACTGGAGGAGATCGAAGTGAAGCCCGACGGAGGCAAATAGCACAAGCTTGGTGCCCCTTTGCGATTCCCGGCGGGTAGGTCGGGGGTGCGGCGGCGGATCTTGGCGGCGGCACGGGGCAAACTGTGGCGGAGCGCAACCGGCGGCAGATTGGCTCTGGTGATGCGCGTGAGGTCTCCGTGACGATGCTCTGTGAGCTTGAGCGTGGAGGCGAGGAGGAAGAAGAAAGGGGGAAAATGAGCCGTTGGGGTTGGATTTGCTCCTAAGTGCCTATTTATAAGGGTGTGGGCGGCTAAACCTAGCTCAACGGGTGGCAGCCGGAAATTTCGGGTTAACGGCTATTTGCCTGGATTCTGTGGGGTGTGCTTTGAGTGCTGAACGAGATATCCGGACGGAAATAAGAATGAGATCTTCTCCGTAACATCGGGGTCAATTATCGAGTAAAGTTAGCCGGATCTTTAACATTCTTATCAGGGTGTTAACCCGGGTAGATAAGTAAAGACTTGGAGAAAGCCGGGTTACTATATGGCCACCGTGGGGTTAGGCCTAGCTATTTATCAAAGCTAATTAACCCGGCCTCCATTGATCTTGTAAGTTTGATAATTTTGCAGGGAATAGCGTGCGCTTCAAAGAGGATCCTATGAAGCCCAAGCTATTCTGGGGACTACTGATGGAGGGATGATAACCTGGTAGGCCAACGCCGAGGTGTAACCCGGCCCAAAGGACGCTGCGCAAGATCCGGCTAAGGATAAAGAAATTTCTAGAAGGCCCAAGTCCGTAGGCCTGGTAACCCGGATTGCGGGTTACGGTAAGGAAAGCTAGGGTTTTGTATGCGGTGTCCGGGTAGGATTCAGGGTGCGCCTTGGAGGGCAAGCCAGGGGGTTCGGGTGCTTTATAAACCGGCCCCTAAGTTAGGTTAGGAGAGATCCAAGAGTTCTAGCAATATCGCCTGATATCGAATATCTAGTGTAATACGAGGGTTGAGTTATTATCTTGAGATCGGAGACTCGGCGACTTGATTGCCGGCTACCAGATCGAATATCATCATGCTTTCCTCTGGGCTAAACCCTCTCCCAAACACCTGTGTCGTCTTGCCCCAAGATAAGTTACCCCTGGTACGTCTGCCGTGATTATCCCACGACAACAAGTGTCGTGGGATAATCACGGCAGACGTTACCGGGGGTAACTTGTCTTGGGGCAAGACGACACAGGCGTTTGGGAGAGAGTTTAGCCCAGAGGATAACATGATGATATTCGATCTGGTAGCCGGGAATCAAGTCGCCGGGTCTCCGATCTCAAGATAACAACTCAAATCACGTGTTACACTGGATACTCGATATTAGGCGAGACTGCTAGAACTCTTGGATCTCTCTCAACTAAACCTAGGGGTCGGTTTATAAAGCACCCGTACCCCCTGGCTTGTCCTCCAAGGTGCACCTTGAATCCTACCCGGACACCGCATACAAACCCTAACTTCCCTTATTGTAACCCACAAACCGGGTTACAGGGCCTACAAATGTGGGCCTTCCTGAAGTTTCTTTATCCTTAGCCGGATCCTGCGCAGCGTCCCTTGGGCCGGGTTACACCTGGGAGTTGGCCTACCGGGTTATTATCCCTCCATCAGTAGTCCCCAGAATAGCTTGGGCTTCACGGATTCTTCCTTGAAGCGCTTGCTATTCCCTGCAAAAATATCAAACGCACAAGTGTATGGAGGCCGGGTTAAGGTGCTTTGATAAATAGCTAGGCCTAACTCCATGGTGGCCATATAGTAACCCGGCCTTTCTCCAAGTACTTGGCTTAGCTTTCCAGGTCTAAACCCTGATAAAAATGCCAAAAGCCCGACTTACTTTACTCGATAATTAACCCTGATATCGCGAAAAATATCTCCTTCTTATTTCTGCCCGGATATCACGTTCAACACTTAAAGCATATCTCAAAAAATCCGCACAGATGACCGTTATCCCCAAAATTTCCGGATTCCGCCCGCTAGGATAGGTTTATCCGCCCGCATCTTATAAATAGAGCCCAGGGGGTAACTTAGATCCCAACATTTCACTCCAACCTTCCCTTTGCTTCCTTATTCCCTGCGCTCCACAATTCCACAAGAATCTCAAGCCCGCCACCGTAGCAAGGCCGTCGCCGGCCACGTTCATCCTTGAGCTGTTCCGCGCCGCCGCCAAACTCCGCCACCGCGCCTTCATTCCGCTCATCAAGGGTTGCAGGGGGACATCCAGACCGCGACATCGGCCGCCGCCACGCCAGATTCAAGCTCCTCCCAGTAAGTATTCGTTAAAATAGCTCCGCAATTTTTTGATTCACCTTAGATTGGATCTAGGTCAACCCGCGGGCCGTTTTTCTTGTTGCACCGGATTAGATCGATTTGACGCTCGCTAACTCCTTTAACAACCTGTTTGATAATTACACCCCATCCTCCTACCATTATTAATCACCAATTTCTTCGTAGAATCGTCTGCAAGTTTTCCAATCTAGATCCATTTCACCTCAATTTTCCGCGCATAACATTGACACCCGGAAAATCCTCCTTTTCCGGCTATTTTGCTTGCAGTAGATACATGGGCAACCATCCGTCTTCCCCAAATACTTTTCAATACGTAAGTGACCAATAATCTCCATAGTTGTACTTAATACCCGGATACCTCGCAATCTTCACTCCATGGTGTGATACCCGGATAGTTCTTAGTTTTCATACTTTCTTGATACTCTAGACTCGGATAATCCAATACTTCCGAGTCTTATTTCCTGTACCTTTTTTCCTTGCGTTTTGCAGGTTGACCCCATGGCTCCCAAAAGGCAGGGGAAACAGCCGGCTCAGGCAAAGGCTACCCAAACCATATCGGCCAATTGGGGGCGATCCACAGTCACGAAGGTCAAGCTAGACGGGCTGGCCGAGTTAGGAGTTCTCCCTTCTCAGAAGGACATCCACTGGAGAGCACCGGGCGACGAGACCCGGCCCACTCCCGCCGATAATGAGGTAATCTGCTTCATAGAGCACGTGACCCGGGGATTCCGTCCTCCGGGTCACCCTTTTTTTCGGGAGGTCCTACACCACTATGGCCTCCGGGTATTCGACATAGGGCCTAACTCTATGTTGAATATTACCCACATCATCGTTCTATCCGAGTCATACTTGTGCGTTCCGCCAAGTTTGGCTCTCTTCATCGAACTCTTCCAGTGTAAACCGTGCCGCGAAAGCGGCGACGGGGCACTTCTTACTTGCGGTGGAGTATCCATCCAGCGCCGCAAGAATTCACCGATGCTAACCCTCAATCTAAACTCCCACGTCAAACACTGGCAATTATCTTTCTTTTACTGCCACGACACCTCCCCAGACGGCGAGAAGAAGCTGCCGGGTTACTCGGAGGGCCTCCTCGAGCCTGCCGAGTCTTTCAACGCCTTCGCCCCCGACTCGGACAGGGAGGCGATCCAGCCTTTGCTGGCTAAGATAGCTGTTCTCTCAGCCCAAGGCCTTCTTGGGCTCAACTTGGTGAAGACGTGGGTGGATTTCCGGATCCAACCCAACTCTATCCGCGCCAAGTTGATGTGCGAGTACTCGGGGCACACCACAGACGCACTCGATACTCCACCAAGAACTTTGCAACCGGCGACACCAACAAAACCATCAAGGGCTTCTTGACGGAGAAGTTGGAGGTGATAAGAAATATCGCCGGGTTACCTCCGTTCACTCGGGAAAATCCAGCCCCAGCGGTAAGATCCGGTACTCATAACTTATTTCAACATTTTGACTTGATACAACTTCTAATTCTTGCTTTCATTTTCTTGGTCGTAGGCTGACGATCCCTTCTGGAGAATTGAAACCTCCCCCCCTTCCAGAGACCCGGAAGAAGAGGACGAGCCCGCTGACGATGATGAAGGTGCTTATCCGAATCTTGTGCTATCTTTATTTGCGTCACTTTCTTTCCACTTAACTCTTTTCCATTGATACATACTCGATCTTCAGGGCTGGAGGACGAAGATGAAAGAGAGGAGGACGACCCGGAGGCCACCGAATCCGATCAGGAAGCCACAGTCGGGGCCAAGAGGAAAGCCAGAGGGGTGGTTTCCAAGGTTCCTTTTTCCTTTATATCTTCTGAGCCTTATTCCTTCGATACCATGCGTGAACTTAACCAACAGCTATCACAATCGTCATACTTGAAGGATCCTCTCCCGGCCAAGCGCAGGGTGACCCGGAGTTCCCCGGGTGAGGATCCCCTTAACCCGGGTATCTCCACTTCGCCCGCTCACCGGGCTGGCACTCCTCCACCTCAACCTTCCAAATCTCCTCAGCGCCATCCATCTCCTAATCACCCACGCGCTGGGCAATTCCGGGTTCCACTATCGGTCCCCTTGACAACCTCATCCGCTTCCAGCAGCGAACTCCCGCCGGATTATGCTGTAAATGCCGGGTAAGTCTCCACTGCTTGATATCCTTTCATACCTGATAACTTTCAACCAATACTACTAACCTCCTCTCTCTCTTTTCCCTTAGCGCCCAAGTCACCACTAGTGACCCAGAGAACACAGAGACAGAAAAACGAGAGACAGAGGAGCCGACTGATAACACAGACGTTGCGGCTGGCGACGAGGCTGAAGACGGACAAGAAGAACCCTTTAATGACCCGGTTCATCAGGAAGCCGGATCTCCAAAATCCTCCGAAGAAATGGACGAGGAGATCGAGGTCCTGGATAACCAGACGGTCCGGGTCTCGACCCCAAGATCCGGCAAAGTCCTTCAATCAGGAGATCAATCTGCCGGCCCTTCTCGTGTTCGCCCCGAAGACATGACATTTGCCCAAATGCTTGATGCCCTCTACACCTTGAGGTCCGATGAAGAAAATATTCTAGATGCTTTGATAACAAAGCATAAGGTAAGTCCGAATAATACCACTTATTTCCTTATGTAGTCCCCAAGTTCCGAGTGAATTGCTTGTTAATTTGCTTGGAACTTCATAGTAGATCCGACTAACTCTTCCTTGTGCTTCCACCCAGGATTTCGTGGCCCAATCTGAGAAGAATTTGGCGAAGGCCGCCAAGCGCATTGAGAAGGAGACGGCTCTACGCGAGGCAGCTGAAACTGAAGCTCGGCGGAGTGGGACAATAACCCGGAAATATAGAAAAAGGGCTCACTCGGCGGAGGACAAGCTGACGACACTATCTGTTCAAATTGCCGATACTTATCGTGCAGCAACTGGTACGATCCTTGACTTTAGCAGCTGAGACCCGGATTCCCCTTTGGATAAATAGCCGGACCTCCTTACGCATTGCTTTTCTCACTTTCTGCAGGCCCGGATGATGCAATCCCTGAAGAAGACGATGCTGCCAAGCTGAAGGTCATTAAGGATACTATCCGGCAGCTCAGTGCCAGAGTTGGCTGGATTCTTGACGAACTCCGACTGCCGGGTGTTGGACCAGGTAACATGAAGAAGCTGCTGGGTGTCTGCTCCACCATTCCCGAGTGGATTTGGCATTGGAAACGCTCGTCCTGCCGTTTTGGAGTAACCCGGGGGCTTGCGCTGGCTAAAGCTTACTTCCCTAAGCTAGAGCCGGCCAAGCTTATGGGCGGGTTTCCAGAATTCAATCAGGACGGGTCTAAGTTCTCGCCAAAGAACTTCAAGGCCATCCAGAAGGAAGTTCGTCACCCAGCCAGTGTGATTGCTGACAGTTTGGACATCGACTCTATTCTCCCTGCATATGATGCTAATGACAAGGTTATTAAGGCAGATCGCCCCAAGCCGTATGATATGCTTGCTCGATGGAAGGTGGAAGCTGCCAAGATTAGGGAGGAAGCTGCGAAGAAGAAGGCTGATGCCGACTCTGCGCCTGCTACTTCTACGCCAGTCGTCCCTCCTCCTGCGCGAGCCGGTGCTGCTGCTGATCCGGGTGCTGCTGCTACTACAAGCGATGGCAAGGGCAAGGCGAAGATGGACGCCGCGGCTTAGAATGCCGAGTGATACCTGCTCCTTAATGCCACTTCTCATGCGTCAGTCGGCCGATGTGCCGTTTAAACAATTATTTTTTTGGATGGTGCGCCTGTGCACCTTTGATATCATTTACCGGGATTTTGTAATGCACGCTAAGATCTTGATATACTGTATGCCTCTTCTGGCCTTTTAAATTTATCCACTTTTGAACTCATTTGCTCTTGATATCCGACTTTCTTTATTGTTCCTTTTGTGAGACTCGGTTTCCGGGTTTCATGGGTGTTGACAAGCGGACATGCTTCTAAGTCCCCAAGCCCCCAAGACTCGGATGTTTGGATTTTTTGAGCTTTAACAACTAAGCAATTTTTCTCCTTTTCAAGATCCCGAGTCCCCAAGACCCGGATTTCTGAGTCTGGGATACGTGATTTTTCAAGGAGAACGCATTGTTTGCTGCTAAGTACAAAAAGCCCAGAGCCGTTTCACGTAGGTGTAACATCCCAAGTATGAAAATCATCCACTTAGAATGTCTGTTGCATGTTTATTAAAGTTTTGCATCATGTCATCATTTGTTTCTATGTTGTTTGCATTTGTTTCCTTATTATTGCAATTGTTTTCCACTGTTTTCACAACTCAAACTTAAACCTTATTCAAACATGGTTTCATACTTGCTCTGTTACAACTTTTGGAACAAAAATAACAAATAAAAACAACCCTTTTATTCCTTGTTTTTCACTTATCAAATTGTTGGTTTAATCAAACCATTAATCCAATTACTTAATTCTACTTCACTTCAATTCAAACCAAATGAATTTCAAATCAGTAGCTATTTGAATACATGAAAATCACTCAACCATTGCAATCTTTAAACACTTATTCCTTAGGGTGAACCCTATTAAAAATTGTTGTTTAATATTGTGTTTAATATTAGAAATGCTTTAAATTTAATTTCAAATGCAAACCTAATTTTAAAAACTCAATTTTTGAAATCCAATTTTGGAATATGTTTTCTAATTACATAACAAGCCTAAACTAATTTTTCTGTAATTTTTCTTAACTAAACCCTTAACAGTTTTCTTCCAAAAGCAAAACTACAAAAAAAATAAAGCAGAAAAAAAATAAAAAGCAAAGGAGACCAGCGCGCGCGCGGCAGCTAAACCAGCCCAGCCCACTAGGCCTACGCGCGCGCGCCAGCCAGCCCGCCTAAACCCCCGATACCGCTTCACTCGCGCCAAGATTCGTGCCGCCCTTCTGTTTCCCCTTCGTCACCCCGTACGGCAGGGAATCGGGCGGAGCCACCGCAACCCCGCGCGCCTCCGGCGGCAGCCCAAGCTCCTGGCGCCTATAAGAGCCCTAGGGCACCTCCCGCACCTACCCTAACCCTAGTTGCCCTCTTTCCCTCGCCGCCGCCGCCATCCGTTGCTTCCCCGACAAGATCTCTCCTCTGCTGCAACCTCACCGGCGACGGGAGCTCTGAAACTCCCGATGGCACCACCTCCTTAGCCACCTTCTCCACTCACTGCTCACGGGAATCAAAAGGCCGCTGTCCCCGCTACGGTTTGGACACGTGAGCTCCACAGGAGATCAACCACAGCATCCTCGCCGTCCACGACAACGCCGCGCCGCCGTCGAGCTCACTGATCTTCTCTGCCCCTCGACGAAAGCCCGGTGAGCCACCAGCTACCCCTCGCTCTCCCTCTGGCTTGTGCATGTTCTCCTACACGTTCTGCATGCGTCCAAACACCCTACAGCAGCGGGCTGTCCGTTGATCGCCGGCGAGCCTCGCTGTTTTTCTCTCTGTCAGTCGAGCAACGAACACTCGTCAGTTTCGTCAGATAAAAATTCAGTCTTTGCACGATCTGTAACAATATCCTCACCGCGTGTGGTATACTGACAACAGACGCGCCACAGCGCAGTGGTTCAGTGCTAACGTTGCATCGCGAGCTCGCGGGATCGATCCCCCGCGGCCGCACCTCTTTTTCGTGGATTTCTCGAGCGCGCGGCCCCACCTAGCAGTGGCCTCCCTTGCCACGCCAGCGCGCGCTAGCCACGCTGGCCACGGGCCCTACCTGGCAGCGTGTGTGCAGATTTCCTGCTCGGTAACAAAAGTTTAATTCGAATCTGTTAATTTTTCCAATTCTTTTTAAATGGGCAGAATAAACACCTAATTGGAAAATTCAATAACTTTTAATATATGAATCCAATAAATAAAAACTTTATATGAATTCTGGTCCAAATTTCATAATCTTTCCAACTAGCCTATTTGTGTTCTGTTTTGAGTTTTCAAAATACTTTTAAATTTCAAATTTGAATAACTCAAATGCAATTTGTAATAATTCATAACTAATTCATACTGTTTTCAAATAATTCAAATAAAATATGTTTTTCATACCATTTTGAATACCCTATTCAAATATAAAATTTGTTTGCTGGTTTGAACAATTTAAATTGCCTAAACATTTTAAATCTTGTTTAATTCAATTAAAACTTGTTTAAGATTGTTTAATTCATAATTAATAATCCTAAGTCCGATTTCAAAATGTGAAACATGTAATTCAACTAAAATTTGATGTTCTTTTCAAATATAAAACTTGTAAATTGTTTTGCACACTCTAACTTGATGAAAACAATAATTGTTTGTGTAACATGTTTAAGTAACAAAATTTTCCAAAACTTAATAAATCAATTCCAAACTTGTTTTACTCCTTTTCCCTTGCATCTATCATTGTTATTTGTTGTTATCTTGCTATCACCATCATGCATGCATCATGATAACAACTTTCACATAATAAATAGTTGTAAATCAATTGTTCCAATTATTTCAATGGATCCTTTTCCATATGCAACCTTGCATATGGGTCCATTTAATTTGTGCTATCATGTTAGTCAGTTTATTTAGATGCACCTATTAAATTGTCATGCATCATCTTGATTGTGCACAATGCCATGGCAATGATTGTTTACATTCCTGTTTTGTTTGTTTGCTTCTTCTCGGTTAGACGACGACTACGTTGAGACCGACGATCCTTACGACACCACTACCCAGGACCTAGCTCAGTACCCGGCTGTTGAGCTCCCAGGCAAGTTATCACTCACATGAACCATCGTGTTCCTTTCAACCCTGGTTACCGATACTTTCCGTTGTCTATACTTGCTAGCCTTAGTGGTAGATGTTTCTGTTACGAACCTATCACATGAATCCTTTAACCCATGATATTGCCTCGTCACCCCTCCTACAACCCATTGATTGAGCCAGTGTCTTTCTAGCATGCTTAGGTTGTTTTGCTCGAGTCTGTTACCCGTTACTTTCAGTTACTATATCTTTATTATGTTCTGGGGCTCGATGTTTAATCAATCAATCAATCATGCTAATGTTATTACTGTTAATAATAATCTGATGATAATGCACCGGCAGGAGGCCCTGTGTGGTTTTGAGGCCTGCTAGTGTCGACCCTAATAGGAAAAGGGTCTTGTCTACTGATCCATGATGAGCGCACTACCCGCATGTGGGAAGAGAGTATGGGCGCCCCCCTCAATTTGATTCGATTCGCATCTCGTCCAAATCATCTCATTTAGTTCGTGCTTTCTATTTGCCGCATGCATGTTTTTGCGAGCCCAGCGCAGGGTGGAACTTTTGTAGTCGGCATATAGGGGGACACGGTCTTAGAGTGCTATGAGGGTCCCTTTTCTTCGGGGCTTGATTAGCCGTGCGCCCAAGGTGCTTTGGGCTTGATGCGGAGAAGAGTTGAATTGTGTTGAGTGCCCCGCTTGGTGGGAGGCATCCCATCTGGCGGGTTATTCATACGTGTACGGCCAAATTGGTGCAACCCTGCAGGGATAATCTTCTCGAGAAGCCGTGTTTTCCGCGGTTATGGATTACTTGGTGAAAGTACTGGCTAACAAGTACTCAGGACAACTTCAACATAATGATCAATCATGTTTCACCCAATGATTAATAACTTGACTAGTAATAGGTTATTCACACCAATAACTTGATTCATCTTAATCCAACTGTGTGAGTTATCCTCGGATTGCTTCTTTGGATAAGGGGCGAGATCCAGGATGGGTTTGGTTGAAGTTATCTTCCAGTTGGTTACAACACTCGATCTTATCCCCTTTCTAATAGTTGGATATGATAGAATCTCTGTAGTTGGTTAGCGCAGCTAGTTGCAGCATTATTATATAACCCCTTCTTCCGTTGAACCAAGTCATCTGTGCTTGTGTTGACGGGCTATACTTTGGTGAACTGTGAGTCTTGCTTGCCAGTACTTGGATGTACTGACCCCGTTGGGGCTGTGGTTTACGCAGAGTACGACTACGGCTACGATGACCACCAGGATGGCTACTTTGTGGAGTTCGACGAGACTGCAGACGAGTAGTTAGCTGGACCAGGGCTGGATCCAGAACCTACGTGGATGGGCTTCGTCTTCTTTATTTTCTTCGGCTTCTTAAGCCTGTTGGATTTGTCTGTACCCAGACACCTTTGATTGCTTCCGCTGTTGTAATGGATGATATGTTGGGACATGTGTCCTCTGGATGATTGTATTCGCTATTTCTGCCTTAGTGAAGGCCAGTTGCAACCTTATTTCAATCTTTTGTGTCTTAGAGATATGTTGTGATCATCATTCGTTCAAAGCTGTTGACGTACAGTGCGTGATTGATATGAAGTACGTCAGCAGTAGTGCCTATGACTTCTAGTGGATAGTTTACATCGACGGTGGAATAGCAGGGCTTGTGTTGTCGCGCATAAGCGCAGGCCTACCAGGAAGCTGGGACGTGGGAGCAGTTATGCCCCATAATCCAAGCACCTGCTATCCAGTTCGTACGATGAGTATCCCTTAGAAGCCAGGGTGCGACAAATGGTATCAGAGCCTGTCTGCCTGTAGGATCCCTTTTTACTGGTCGCAGTTGAGTCTAGAAACTATTTTGTAGCTATATAGGAAAAAATGAAACGTGAGAGTAGGAATTCTGCCATTTTTCTTCTTTCCCCACCCACCCACCCTTTTCTGGTAAGGAAGTGCAACGTTGTTTTCTGTTCTTAACTAAACTTTCAAGTTAGGATTTCACGTGTTTTGGGTTCTCTGTAGTACCTCAGGACTTTTGGTCTCGTTTTCCCGATGTTGCTTCGATATCATGTTCTTTTCAACATCCTTATCGTCCGTTGAACCTTGTTGTTGTTTTCCACATCCTTTTTCATCTACCGGAGTCTAATCAAAACCTTCCAAATCATCTGCAGATGGGTCTCAGCTACTACCCGCAGGTGGTTCGCATGACTCGCTGTGAGAGCACCGCCGGTTATCCGGAGATGCTGAGAGACATGGTTACCTATCTGGGGTTCCGTTGGGCACCAGAGTACCAGGTCTACGAGCACCAGCGCGAGTTCGACCAGACTTTCTACCGGGCTATCGTCTACATTCTGTCGGATGATGGCAGGAGCATTGCCCACCGCTACGAGGCAGTAGGTTCCACAGTGGATATGGCCGTGCAGCAGGCAGCGTACGTGAGTCTCACCGTTCTCCGTGCTGACTACTGGGGGTTTGATGATTCCATCTATCGTCACATCCCCCATGGTTACATCACGGCAGCGGGAGTTCACTTCACTCTCCACCGCAACCTGGATACCTACGAGGATGATAGCTCCAGGCTGCACACCACTGCCCAGTTCGTGTGGCACAGTGACGCAGTTGCTTCCGCACTTTCTCAGGAGTTAGCCTCAGTCATAGAGCAGCTCTACCTCGCGTTGACGCGTCTGGCGACGTACACCAGACTTTGTTGGAGACGAGCGCTTTGCGCGTTTCCAGCAGACACTGGGTTTTCCTCTGCCAGATGCTGGAGGTTACGAGCCGATCAGAGGCCCACTTCTCGACCTCGGAGCTGGTTACACAGGGATTCCCCGCTATGGAGCACAGGGACACGACGCTTTCTACTTCACCACACCGAGAGTTGCTCTCAGAGCAGTTCATATCTACAGGGATCGTCGTGATACCTACTTCCGTGGGATTCCTCCGCACCGTATCTCTCGTCGTACTACTCACCGCCGTCCTGCGTGATGAGCATGGGAGTACCGATGTATCCATTCCTAGCTATGTTTAGTTATCCTTGTCTTTCGAACCATGTATTGGTCTGTTGGATATTCTGATGTATTTGAACATGTGATGATGTACCTGTTGGTTATCTATTCATGCGTCGGAATAATCTATCTTTCGGTTACCAAGTCTATCCTTTTCTGTTGTTGTGCTAAAATGCATTTCTGTTCAGGATGCCTCCAACCAGGAACACCCCGCCTCCGCCACCACCAATGGGGGAACTGTTAGCTCAGATGACCCAAGTGGTGACACAGATGGCCCAGATCCAGGCTAACCAGCACCACAACCAGAATGCTCCAAGGGTCACCATCAAGGACTTCCTCAGCTTGGGCCCAAAAGCTTTCGTGGCAACACGTGAGCCCCTGGATGCTGATGACTGGATCCGTGACGTAGCAAGAGCTCTGGAGATTGCTCATGTTGCGGAAGAGGATAAGGTCAAGTATGCCACCTACCTACTGAAGGGTATGGCAGCTACTTGGTGGGAGAACTACCAGACCATGAGAGCTGGCTTTCCTATCAACTGGGGATGTTTCAAGGATGCCTTCCTGAAGCACCACATCCCGGATGGTCTCATGGAAAGGATGCGTGAGGAATTCTGCTCTCTCAGACAGGGCAAGCTGGACGTCCTCGGCTACCAGAACGAGTTCAATCGTCTCGCTCGGTACGCTGGTGACGAAGTGTCCACTGAAGCCAAGAAGATGGCAAGGTTCCGCCGAGGTTTTAACCCGGAACTGAAGTACGCTCTCACAAACATCAAGTGCAAGGACTTCGTGGAGCTTGTGAACACCGCGCTCAATGAGGAGAATGGGCGCAAGGCGTTCGAAGAGTCGCGCAAGCACTCGCGTGAGGGTGGTTCCTCCTCCAACATGACCACCCCTCCGCAGAAGCGCCGCATCTGGGTGCCAAATGGTGCTGTCACTCGGGCTCCAAATGCCCAAGCTTCTCCAGGCTTTGGTCCCCGCCCACCCAACCCATCTCAGATGCAGGGTCAGAGGTTCCCGATGGGGCAGCCAAGGCCAGGTCCTTCTCGTGTCGTCACTTGCTACAAGTGCAAGGATACTGGACACTATGCTGATAAGTGCACTCAGAAGCAGCTACCCCTACCTCCTCGCCCCAACAACAACCAGGCTATGGTTAGTGCTCCCCCGGCTAAAGCCTTCAACTCCAACAACAGGCCTGTCGGGAGGAACGCGAGGGTGAACCATATCAAGGCCGACAAAGCTGAGGAAGCTGCTGACGTCGTTCTCGGTATATTACCCGTAAACTCTATTCCAGCTAAAGTGTTGTTTGATACTGGAGCATCGCATTCATTTGTGTCAAAGATTTTTGCAAAAGCATACAACCTAGTTCTGGTTCCGCTAAGCAATCAAATGATTGTTCACTCTCCGGGACCGCAAATGTTGACTTCCAAGATAAGCATGGACAATGAGATCCTAATTGGAGGTCGTATATTCCTTGCTTCACTCATGTTGCTGGGAAATTCTGACATTGATGTCATTCTGGGTATGGATTGGTTGAAGACCCACAAAGCTAAAATTGACTGTGCTCAAAAGTCAATAACTCTCTCCCACACTTCAGGCCAGATAGTCTATTCTCCATATGGATCAAGTTCTGTTCAGCTGTTCAACCTCGATGCCAAACCCCTTCCTGCAATTGAAAATGTTCCAGTGGTTTGTGAGTTCCCTGACGTCTTTCCAGAAGAGTTGCCAGGGATGCCCCCGGACAGAGCAGTTGAGTTCGTGATCGAGCTTGAGCCAGGTACTGCTCCAATCTCTAAGCATCCATATAAGATAGCTCCTCCTGAACTGAAATTGTTGAAGGAGCAAATCGATATGTACATGGACAAAGGTTACATTCAGCCTAGTTCCTCCGCTTGGGGTTGCCCAACTCTGTTTGTTGCCAAGAAGGATCAAACAAAAAGACTCGTGGTTGACTATCGTCCTCTCAACGAGAAAACAATCAAGAACAAGTATCCACTTCCTCGTATCGATGATCTTTTTGATCAACTTGCTGGAGCCTCAATATTCTCAAAGTTGGACTTGAGGATGGGTTACCATCAGATAAAGATCAGAAAGGAAGATATTCCTAAGACAGCTTTCACCACTCGTTACGGTCTATATGAATACACCGTCATGTCCTTTGGTCTCACCAATGCACCGGCAACGTTCTCAAGACTCATGAATTCTGTCTTCCATGAATACCTCGACAAGTTCGTTGTGGTATATCTTGATGACATTCTAGTCTACTCAAAATCCGAGGAAGAGCATGGAGAACACCTTCGTCTCACTCTCATGAAACTTCGCGAGCATCGTTTGTATGCCAAGTTTTCCAAATGTGAGTTCTGGATTCCAGAAGTTGCATATCTTGGTCATATCATCTCTGCCAAAGGCATTGCCATTGATCCTGAAAAGGTTAAGGCAATTGTTGATTGGAAACCCCCTAAGACGGTAAAGCAAGTCAGAAGTTTTCTTGGCTTGGCTAGCTATTGCCGTCGTTTCGTCCAAAACTTTTCCAAGATAGCCAAACCTCTCACTGATCTCACAAAGAAGGACAAAAAGTTCGTTTGGACTCCACAATGTGATGAGAGTTTCAACCTCCTGAAGACTAAACTCACTTCCACACCTGTTCTAGTTGGCCCCGATACTACCAAACCTTTCCAGATATTCTGTGATGCATCTCTCCAAGGCCTAGGAGCAGTTCTTATGCAAGAACGTCAAGTTGTGGCTTATGCTTCACGTCAGTTGAATGCACATGAGAAAAACTATCCCACTCATGATCTTGAACTTGCAGCAGTTGTGTTTGCCCTCAAGAAATGGAGACAATACTTGTTGGGTAACAAAACTGAAATCTTTTCCGATCATAAGAGTCTGAAATACATCTTCACTCAGCCAGATCTGAACCTCAGGCAAAGGAGATGGATTGAGAAGATTAAAGACTTTGATCTCACCATTTCTTACACTCCAGGCAAGGCTAATGTTATGGCCGACGCTCTCAGTCGCAAATCCTATTGCAATAATCTCATGATCATGGAAAGCCAACCTCCACTTCATGAAGAATTCCAGAAGCTGAACCTTGGTCTTGTTCCTGAAGGATACCTTGCTAGCTTGACAGCCAGCCCAACTCTCGAGGACAAGATTCGTTCTGAACAACTTCGTGATAATGAAATCAAGAAGATGGTAGAGCAAATCAAGGAGGGCAGTGATAAGTTCAAGTCCTTCTCAATTGATGACAAAGGAACTGTGTTCTTCGAAGGACGCATTGCAGTTCCTCATATTCAAAGTCTCAAGGATATCATTCTCAAGGAGGCTCATGAAACTCCTCTATCCATTCACCCTGGAAGTACAAAGATGTACCAGGATCTCAAGACTCTGTATTGGTGGCCTGGCATGAAACGTGAAATTGCTCAATACGTTTCTGAATGCGACGTTTGTCAACGTGTTAAGGCAGTCCATCAAAAAACAGCAGGTCTACTCCAACCTCTGAAAATTCCTGAGTGGAAGTGGGACATGATTGAAATGGACTTCGTTACTGGGTTTCCAAAGTCCAAAAATGGCAACGATGCAATCTTCGTTGTTATTGATCGTCTCACTAAGGTTGCTCACTTCTATGCTGTAAAGGAAACTATCTCAGCTAGCCAGTTAGCAGAGCTCTACACAGCAAAGGTTGTTCCTCTTCATGGTGTTCCATTGGAAATAAGCTCAGACCGTGGAAGTATTTTCACTTCTCATTTCTGGAAGAGCTTTCAAGAAGCATTGGGCACCAAACTTCTGTTCAGCACAGCTTATCACCCTCAGTCTCAAGGGCAAGTCGAAAGAGTCAATCAGATTCTCGAGGATATGCTCAGAGCATGTGGTCTCTCCTTTGGCATGAAATGGGAGGATTTCCTTCCATATGCTGAATTCTCCTACAACAACAGCTACCAGGCAAGCCTAGGCATGGCACCATTTGCGGCACTGTATGGTCGAAGATGCAGGAGTCCAATCAATTGGTCTGGAGCTGGTGAACGTTCACTTTTAGGCCCTGACATTGTTAAGGAAGCCGAGGAGAAAGTTCGTATCATTCGTGACAATCTCAGGATTGCTCAGTCTCGTCAGAAGAGCTATTATGATAGCAAGCAAAGGGATATGGTCTACGCACCTGGTGATAAGGCATATCTCCGTGTAACTCCCCTCAGAGGCACTCATCGTTTTGGTGTGAAAGGAAAGCTGGCACCAAGATACATTGGTCCTTTCAACATCCTCTCAAGACGGGCAGAGAATGCTTATCGTCTTGAACTTCCAGAAAAACTATCCAAGGTGCACGATGTGTTCCACGTGTCACAACTCAAGAAGTGTTTCAAAGATCCAGATCGTGCAGTTGATCATGATTCCATTGAACTGCAAGATGATCTATCTTATGAGGAGCACCCTATTCGTATTCTCGATGAGACCGAGCGTAAGACTCGCAACAAGATCACCAAGTTCTTGAAAGTGCAATGGTCGCATCATTCCGATAAAGAGGCAACATGGGAGACCGAAGAGGATCTTCGCAAGAAGTATCCGGACCTGTTCATTTCTCAGTAGGGAATCTCGGGGCGCGATTCCTTCAAGGGGGGGCGTTTTGTAACATCCCAAGTATGAAAATCATCCACTTAGAATGTCTGTTGCATGTTTATTAAAGTTTTGCATCATGTCATCATTTGTTTCTATGTTGTTTGCATTTGTTTCCTTATTATTGCAATTGTTTTCCACTGTTTTCACAACTCAAACTTAAACCTTATTCAAACATGGTTTCATACTTGCTCTGTTACAACTTTTGGAACAAAAATAACAAATAAAAACAACCCTTTTATTCCTTGTTTTTCACTTATCAAATTGTTGGTTTAATCAAACCATTAATCCAATTACTTAATTCTACTTCACTTCAATTCAAACCAAATGAATTTCAAATCAGTAGCTATTTGAATACATGAAAATCACTCAACCATTGCAATCTTTAAACACTTATTCCTTAGGGTGAACCCTATTAAAAATTGTTGTTTAATATTGTGTTTAATATTAGAAATGCTTTCAATTTAATTTCAAATGCAAACCTAATTTTAAAAACTCAATTTTTGAAATCCAATTTTGGAATATGTTTTCTAATTACATAACAAGCCTAAACTAATTTTTCTGTAATTTTTCTTAACTAAACCCTTAACAGTTTTCTTCCAAAAGCAAAACTACAAAAAAAATAAAGCAGAAAAAAAATAAAAAGCAAAGGAGACCAGCGCGCGCGCGGCAGCTAAACCAGCCCAGCCCACTAGGCCTACGCGCGCGCGCCAGCCAGCCCGCCTAAACCCCCGATACCGCTTCACTCGCGCCAAGATTCGTGCCGCCCTTCTGTTTCCCCTTCGTCACCCCGTACGGCAGGGAATCGGGCGGAGCCACCGCAACCCCGCGCGCCTCCGGCGGCAGCCCAAGCTCCTGGCGCCTATAAGAGCCCTAGGGCACCTCCCGCACCTACCCTAACCCTAGTTGCCCTCTTTCCCTCGCCGCCGCCGCCATCCGTTGCTTCCCCGACAAGATCTCTCCTCTGCTGCAACCTCACCGGCGACGGGAGCTCTGAAACTCCCGATGGCACCACCTCCTTAGCCACCTTCTCCACTCACTGCTCACGGGAATCAAAAGGCCGCTGTCCCCGCTACGGTTTGGACACGTGAGCTCCGCAGGAGATCAACCACAGCATCCTCGCCGTCCACGACAACGCCGCGCCGCCGTCGAGCTCACTGATCTTCTCTGCCCCTCGACGAAAGCCCGGTGAGCCACCAGCTACCCCTCGCTCTCCCTCTGGCTTGTGCATGTTCTCCTACACGTTCTGCATGCGTCCAAACACCCTACAGCAGCGGGCTGTCCGTTGATCGCCGGCGAGCCTCGCTGTTTTTCTCTCTGTCAGTCGAGCAACGAACACTCGTCAGTTTCGTCAGATAAAAATTCAGTCTTTGCACGATCTGTAACAATATCCTCACCGCGTGTGGTATACTGACAACAGACGCGCCACAGCGCAGTGGTTCAGTGCTAACGTTGCATCGCGAGCTCGCGGGATCGATCCCCCGCGGCCGCACCTCTTTTTCGTGGATTTCTCGAGCGCGCGGCCCCACCTGGCAGTGGCCTCCCTTGCCACGCCAGCGCGCGCTAGCCACGCTGGCCACGGGCCCTACCTGGCAGCGTGTGTGTAGATTTCCTGCTCGGTAACAAAAGTTTAATTCGAATCTGTTAATTTTTCCAATTCTTTTTAAATGGGCAGAATAAACACCTAATTGGAAAATTCAATAACTTTTAATATATGAATCCAATAAATAAAAACTTTATATGAATTCTGGTCCAAATTTCATAATCTTTCCAACTAGCCTATTTGTGTTCTGTTTTGAGTTTTCAAAATACTTTTAAATTTCAAATTTGAATAACTCAAATGCAATTTGTAATAATTCATAACTAATTCATACTGTTTTCAAATAATTCAAAGAAAATATGTTTTTCATACCATTTTGAATACCCTATTCAAATATAAAATTTGTTTGCTGGTTTGAACAATTTAAATTGCCTAAACATTTTAAATCTTGTTTAATTCAATTAAAACTTGTTTAAGATTGTTTAATTCATAATTAATAATCCTAAGTCCGATTTCAAAATGTGAAACATGTAATTCAACTAAAATTTGATGTTCTTTTCAAATATAAAACTTGTAAATTGTTTTGCACACTCTAACTTGATGAAAACAATAATTGTTTGTGTAACATGTTTAAGTAACAAAATTTTCCAAAACTTAATAAATCAATTCCAAACTTGTTTTACTCATTTTCCCTTGCATCTATCATTGTTATTTGTTGTTATCTTGCTATCACCATCATGCATGCATCATGATAACAACTTTCACATAATAAATAGTTGTAAATCAATTGTTCCAATTATTTCAATGGATCCTTTTCCATATGCAACCTTGCATATGGGTCCATTTAATTTGTGCTATCATGTTAGTCAGTTTATTTAGATGCACCTATTAAATTGTCATGCATCATCTTGATTGTGCACAATGCCATGGCAATGATTGTTTACATTCCTGTTTTGTTTGTTTGCTTCTTCTCGGTTAGACGACGACTACGTTGAGACCGACGATCCTTACGACACCACTACCCAGGACCTAGCTCAGTACCCGGCTGTTGAGCTCCCAGGCAAGTTATCACTCACATGAACCATCGTGTTCCTTTCAACCCTGGTTACCGATACTTTCCGCTGTCTATACTTGCTAGCCTTAGTGGTAGATGTTTCTGTTACGAACCTATCACATGAATCCTTTAACCCATGATATTGCCTCGTCACCCCTCCTACAACCCATTGATTGAGCCAGTGTCTTTCTAGCATGCTTAGGTTGTTTTGCTCGAGTCTGTTACCCGTTACTTTCAGTTACTATATCTTTATTATGTTCTGGGGCTCGATGTTTAATCAATCAATCAATCATGCTAATGTTATTACTGTTAATAATAATCTGATGATAAGGCACCGGCAGGAGGCCCTGTGTGGTTTTGAGGCCTGCTAGTGTCGACCCTAATAGGAAAAGGGTCTTGTCTACTGATCCATGATGAGCGCACTACCCGCATGTGGGAAGCGAGTATGGGCGCCCCCCTCAATTTGATTCGATTCGCATCTCGTCCAAATCATCTCATTTAGTTCGTGCTTTCTATTTGCCGCATGCATGTTTTTGCGAGCCCAGCGCAGGGTGGAACTTTTGTAGTCGGCATATAGGGGGACACGGTCTTAGAGTGCTATGAGGGTCCCTTTTCTTCGGGGCTTGATTAGCCGTGCGCCCAAGGTGCTTTGGGCTTGATGCGGAGAAGAGTTGAATTGTGTTGGGTGCCCCGCTTGGTGGGAGGCATCCCATCTGGCGGGTTATTCATACGTGTACGGCAAAATTGGTGCAACCCTGCAGGGATAATCTTCTCGAGAAGCCGTGTTTTCCGCGGTTATGGATTACTTGGTGAAAGTACTGGCTAACAAGTACTCAGGACAACTTCAACATAATGATCAATCATGTTTCACCCAATGATTAATAACTTGACTAGTAATAGGTTATTCACACCAATAACTTGATTCATCTTAATCCAACTGTGTGAGTTATCCTCGGATTGCTTCTTTGGATAAGGGGCGAGATCCAGGATGGGTTTGGTTGAAGTTATCTTCCAGTTGGTTACAACACTCGATCTTATCCCCTTTCTAATAGTTGGATATGATAGAATCTCTGTAGTTGGTTAGCGCAGCCAGTTGCAGCATTATTATATAACCCCTTCTTCCGTTGAACCAAGTCATCTGTGCTTGTGTTGACGGGCTATACTTTGGTGAACTGTGAGTCTTGCTTGCCAGTACTTGGATGTAGTGACCCCGTTGGGGCTGTGGTTTACGCAGAGTACGACTACGGCTACGATGACCACCAGGATGGCTACTTTGTGGAGTTCGACGAGACTGCAGACGAGTAGTTAGCTGGACCAGGGCTGGATCCAGAACCTACGTGGATGGGCTTCGTCTTCTTTATTTTCTCCGTCTTCTTAAGCCTGTTGGATTTGTCTGTACCCAGACACCTTTGATTGCTTCCGCTGTTGTAATGGATGATATGTTGGGACATGTGTCCTCTGGATGATTGTATTCGCTATTTCTGCCTTAGTGAAGGCCAGTTGCAACCTTATTTCAATCTTTTTTGTCTTAGAGATATGTTGTGATCATCATTCGTTCAAAGCTGTTGACGTACAGTGCGTGATTGATATGAAGTACGTCAGCAGTAGTGCCTATGACTTCTAGTGGATAGTTTACATCGACGGTGGAATAGCAGGGCTTGTGTTGTCGCGCATAAGCGCAGGCCTACCAGGAAGCTGGGACGTGGGAGCAGTTATGCCCCATAATCCAAGCACCTGCTATCCAGTTCGTACGATGAGTATCCCTTAGAAGCCAGGGTGCGACAGTAGGTATTGAAGTTATGCTTGATAAGCGTTGAGTTTCCGGCTATTAGCCTTGTACTCTGCATAACTTGTGGTTTAGATGACCCTTTTGACTATCTTGTACTGTAAGCCGGCTTTTGCGTGGATACCATGTTGTTACATCTATACGAAAACAGGGTCAGACAAGTCCCATTGGGCTTCATGGCTGATTGTAATTGTAAGCGAGCAAATCATAACACTTTAGCGCGAGTCACATCGAGCTTAAGTAAGAAAAGTCAAGAAAATTTTGCTCCTTTGTCCGGTTATAAGATTGCAGCCGTACTCGTTTGCAAGTAATCGGCCCTTATAACTCATAGGCATCAAGGCCGGGTCTTTGAGTTTGCAACTGTGCTATTCAAGCAATCAGCCCCCAAGACCTATGTATATGCAACATACTGAGAGTGAAGAACATAAGAATAACCACCTCTTTACTTGATATGAAAAAGTTAGGTCAGCAAGCCGCCTCATTAAAAACCCATCCAGTCCCCAAGGGTGCCCTGGATAGGAAAAGAGTACGTCTGAAACCTGCTGCCTGTTACATCGTGCAATTCCACTTGCCAATATAGTCTTTACTAAGTATAATATGGACGTAGCTGAGCCACGTTCCATGGTCTGTCTCTTTCTTGCATAGATGAAGTGGTATGAGCGGTGTCATTAACTGTAGCCGACTCTTCCCTTGCATCTACCAAGTAATATGATCCATTATGCAGATTCCGGCTTATGATAAACGGTCCTTCCCATGGTGGTGATAATTTGTGTTTTCCTTCGTTTGACTGTACCAGGCGCAGAACTAGGTCCCCTTCCTGGAAGACCCGGGTTTTCACGCGCTGGCTATGATACCTCCGTAAATCTTGCTGATATATGGCTGATCTTTCCAGGGCTTGTTCCCTTTGTTCGTCTAACATATCTACGGCGTCCTGCCGGGTCTTTTCGTTCTCTACTTCGACGTAAGCTGATACTCGCGGTGAATCGTGAATAATGTCACTCGGTAACACTGCTTCCGCACCATAGACCATGAAGAAGGGTGTCATCTGAGTGGATCTGTTAGGTGTAGTGTTGATACCCCAAACCACGGAAGGAAGTTCTTCGACCCATGCACCAGCAGCCCTGATACAGGGAACTCGCAATCGTGGTTTTAATCCGCGAAGCAATTCTTGGTTTGCCCTCTCCACTTGTCCATTCTCCTGTGGATGAGCCACTGATGCTACATCAAGCCGGATTCCATTGTTGCCACAGAACTTTTCCATCTCACCAAGGGACATGTTGGTTCCATTGTCGGTAATTATGCTGTGGGGATACCCGAACCGGTAGATAATTCTTTTCAGGAACTTGACTGCTGTAGCTGCTTCACAATTAGTAACTAGCATAACCTCAACCCACTTGGTAAACTTATCAATAGCCACTAAAAGATGTGTCTTCTTGCAAGGTGACATATGAAAGGGGCCAACCATGTCCATACCCCAGACAGCGAACGGCCAAGTTAACGGGATGGTCCGTAATTCCATAGCCGGCACATGGGTTTGGCGAGCGTACCTTTGACATCCGTCACACCTTGCTACTAATCGTTCCGCATCTGCTAGAGCCGTGAGCCAGAAGAATCCGTGTCGATAAGCCTTGGCCATAAGGGATCTTGTGGATGCATGATGCCCACAATCACCTTCATGGATTTCCTTGAGAATCTGTCGGCCTTCTTCTGGTGCCACGCAGCGCAAAAAGACCCCCGCGGCGCTTCTCTTGTATAACTCCCCGTTGATGATAGAATATCCCTTTGCTCGCCGCAAAATTTGCCTTGCTAACACCTCTTGCTGTGGTAACTCGCCTCGTGATAGGTAGGCCAAAAACGGTTCTGTCCACTCGGGAATAGCACGTACAGTGGCCACGAGTCCTAAATCCGGGTCTTGATTTGCCAATTCCTCCTCTGACTCGGTTTTAACTGATGGTCGCCATAATTCGTCCAGGAAAACGTTAGGTGGAACCGGCTCTCTGCGCGAGCCGAGTCTAGCGAGGGCGTCGGCTGCCTCATTCTTTCTTCTGTCTATATGCTCCACCTCATACCCGGAAAAACATCCTGCAACCCTATCAACTTCCCTGCGGTATGCTGCCATAGTTGCGTCCTTTCTATCCCAAGTTCCTCACACCTGCTGTACCACAAGGTCCGAATCTCTGAAGCATCGTATCCTCTTAATGTTCATCTCCTTGGCTACCTTTAAGCCATGCAATAGGGCCTCATACTCGGCCACGTTGTTGGAACAGTCAAAGTGAATTTGTAGTACGTAACTCAATTTGTCTCCTTTGGGTGATGTTAGCACCACTCCAGCTCCTGATCCCTCGTACTGCTTTGATCCATCAAAGTGCATGATCCATGACTCGGAGTTTGGAACCATGGTAGTCATGCCTGTGTGTGTCCAATCATTAACGAAATCAACCAAAGCCTGAGATTTGATTGCTGACCTGGGCTCGTAGCTGATGTGATAATCCCCCATTTCTATCGCCCATTTGGCTATTCTTCCGGTCGCATCCGAGTTTCTGATGATATCCGACATTGGTATTGAGCTAACCACTGTTATGGGGTGTTCCTGGAAATACGGCTTCAGTTTCCGGCTGGCCATAAAGACCCCGAAAACCAGCTTTTGCCAATGCGGATAGCGCTGCTTTGCCTCTGATAATACCTCACTGACATAATAAACCGGCCTCTGGACTGGATAACCTTTCCCATCCTCTTTACGCTCCACAACCACTACTGCACTGACGGCTCGGGGGCCAGCTGCCACGTATAGCAACATAGGCTCTTTAGGACCCGGGGCCGCTAGTACTGGTGCTTCAGATAACTGCTTCTTTAGTGCCTCGAACGCCTCATCCGCCTCTTGATCCCATACAAATTTGTCGGATTTCCTCAAGAGCCGGTACAAGGGTATTGCCTTTTCTCCGAGTCTTGATATAAATCGGCTCAAGGCTGCTACGCAGCCCGTGAGCTTTTGAACATGTTTCAAATTTTCCGGCTTTTTCAGACTTTAGATAGCTTTGATTTTGTCCGGGTTTGCTTCAATTCCTCTCTCGGAAACGATAAAGCCAAGTAATTTCCCGGCTGGAACTCCAAATACGCACTTTGTCGGGTTAAGCTTCATCTGATACCTCCTTAAGTTCTTGAACGTCTCTTTCAGATCATCGATAAATGTTTCTGCCTTCCTGGTCTTGAAAACCACATCATCCACATAAGCATGGACGTTGCGTCCAATTTGGTCCTCGAAGCACTTCTGAATACACCGTTGATAAGTTGCGCCAGCGTTCTTCAACCCAAACGTCATAGTTTTGTAACAAAAGGCCCCAAAAGGGGTTATAAACGATGTTTTCTCCCAATCCTCCCTCTTGAGTTTAATCTGATGATATCCGGAATAAGCGTCCAGAAAGCATAATAGGTCACTCCCAGCTACTGCATCTATGATCTGATCTATCCTTGGTAGTGCGAACGGATCCTTTGGGCAATGCTTGTTGAGACTCGTAAAATCAGTGCACATCCTCCACTCATTGGTCTTTTTCATCACTAGCACCGGATTTGCTAACCAATCCGGGTGAAATACTTCCATGATAAAGCCGGCTGCCAATAGCCGAGCAATTTCTTCACCTATAGCTTTCCTTCTTTCCTCATTCATCTTCCTCAAGCCCTGCTTCACAGGCCTGGACTTGGGATCTACATGCAAACTGTGCTCTGCCAACTCTGTAGGGATACCCGGCATGTCGCTAGGTGTCCAGGCGAATACGTCCGCGTTCGAACGAATAAACTCCACAAGTGCCTTCTCCTGCTCGTTGTCCAAGTTAGACCCTATAGTAAATTGCTTAGTGGGATCACCTTCGACAAAAGCTATCATCTTGGTGTCCTGTGCTGCCTTGAATTTTGCTCTTTTGTCCTCAGTATTCGGCCTTTTCAATGCGGTTCCATCATCCGGATCTACTTGAGACCGATAATACTTGAGTTCTTCTTTTCTGCAAGCTTGCTCGGCCATTACCGAATCTCCTTCGTCGCACTCGGCCGCTATATCCCGGCTTCCATGTATGGTGATGGTCTGCTTAGGACCCGGAATCTTCAGCTGCAAATACACATAACACTGTCTGGCCATGAATTTGGCGTAAGCCGGTCTTCCAAATAGTGCGTGATAAGGACTGCGCAATTTGACCACCTCGAACGTGAGCCACTCAACTCGATAATTATCCACTGATTCTCCGAAAGCTACCTCCAATGCGATTTTCCCCTCGGGACATGCCGAGTGACCCGGCACTATTCCATGAAAAATTGTTGAGCTTTTCTGTAGCTGGGACTCTTTGAGACCCATGCGTGAAAAAGTTTCCCAGTACAAGATATTGATGCTACTTCCACCGTCCATAAGGACCCTTTTTAACTCGTAACCATTAACCTGTGGTGCGACTACCAATGCTAAGACTCCTGGGTGCTCTATTCTTTCCGGGTGATCTCTTCTGTTCCACGTTATCTCTTGTTCCGCCCATCTCAGGTATCCCGGAACAGCCGAGGAAACCGAGTTCACAGCTTGCTTGAGTATATTTTTGTCCCTATTAGAAGTTCCTGTAGTATGCACATGCTATTGTCCTTTTAAATCAGATGTACGTACCATACCGATGAAGACACTGATCTGGCCGATCGTCACAATAGATCCGGATTCGAGGTGATCCGACTCTGGCCCCCAGCCGGAATCGTCCACCATCTTCTCCCCTTCGTGGTCGATGTAGATCTCGCCGACGACAAGATTCTCCATGTTCTTCCGAGCTTCTCCCGTGATGTAAACACCTTTGGACGCAGGCCCCACGGTGGGCGCCAACTGTCGTGGGATAATCACGGCAAACGTTACCGGGGGTAACTTGTCTTGGGGCAAGACGACACAGGCGTTTGGGAGAGGGTTTAGCCCAGAGGAGAACATGATGATATTCGATCTGGTAGCCGGCAATCAAGTCGCCGGGTCTCCGATCTCAAGATAACAACTCAAATCACGTGTTACACTGGATACTCGATATTAGGCGAGACTGCTAGAACTCTTGGATCTCTCTCAACTAAACCTAGGGGTCGGTTTATAAAGCACCCGTACCCCCTGGCTTGTCCTCCAAGGTGCACCCTGAATCCTACCCGGACACCGCATACAAACCCTAACTTCCCTTATTGTAACCCACAAACCGGGTTACAGGGCCTAGAAATGTGGGCCTTCCTGAAGTTTCTTTATCCTTAGCCGGATCCTGCGCAGCGTCCCTTGGGCCGGGTTACACCTGGGAGTTGTCCTACCGGGTTATTATCCCTCCATCAACAAGCAAGGTGTTGCCATAGCATGTTATTATAGGTGTGTTTTGTGCTTTCGATTCCAAATATTTCATTCCGGGGTGTGGGCCGCTTAACCGGCATATCTCTCTCGTGAGTTTACACGCGCTTATGGGCTAAAACTCCCGTATCGGACGAAACGTCGTGAATCTTCGGAAGAGGTGGGTTCTACCTTGTTGTTTTGTGTTGCTATGGCCTACCCTAGAACAACCAAGCACCTAGTTCCATATTGCTACCCCCTTTCGACGTTGTTAACGCGTGTTTCCGTGTAAGTCCGGTATTTCTCCAGCGGGTCTAGGGTTTCACCGGAGGGGGGGCTCCGGATCGTCTGGACCACAACACAAGCAAGGTGGTGCCATAGCATATTATTATAGGTGTGTTGTTTGCTTTGGATGCAAAAGATTTCACTCCGGGGTGTGGGCCGCTTCACCGGCATCCACTTCTCTCGTGAGTTTACACGCGGTTATATGCTGAAACTCTCGTATCGGACGAAACGTCGTGAATCTTCCGAAGAGGTGGGTTCTACCTTGTTGTTTTGGGTTTATATGGCCTACCCTAGCACAACCAAGCACCTAGTTCCACATTTCTACCCCCTTTCTACGCCGTTACCGCGTGTTTCCGTCTAAGTCCGGTACTTCTCCAGCGGGTCTAGGGTTTCACCGGAGGGGGTACTCCGGATCTTATGGACCCCAACACAAGAAAGGTGGTGCCATAGCATGTTATTATAGATGTGTTGTGTGCTTTGTATGGCAAAGATTTCAATCCTGGGTGTGGGCCGCTTCACCGGCATCCACTTCTCTCTCGTGAGTTTACACGCGCTTATAGGCTGAAACTCCCGTATCGGACGAAACATCGTGAATCTTACGAAGAGGTGGGTTCTACCTTGTTTTTTTGGGTTGCTATGGCCTACCCTCGCACAACCAAACAACTATTTCCACATTTCTACCCCCTTTCGACGCCATTACCGCGTGTTTACGTGTAAGTCCGGTATTTCTCCAGCGGGTCTAGGGTATCACCGGAGGAGGGGCTCCGGATCGTCTGGACCCCAACACAAGAAAGGTGGTGCCATAGCATGTTATTATAGGTGTTTTGTGTGATTTGGATGCCAAAGATATCACTCCGGGATGTGGGCCGCTTCACCGGCATCCACTTCTCTCTCGTGAGTTTACACGCGCTTATAGGCTGAAACTCCCGTATCGGACGAAACGTCGTGAATCTTCCGAATAGGTGGGTTCTACCTTGTTGTTTTGGGTTGCTATGGACTACCCTAGCACAACCAAGCAACTAGTTCCGCATTGCTACCCCCTTTCGACGCCGTTAACGCGTGTTTCCGTGTAGGTCCGGTATTTCTCTAGCGGGTCTAGGGTTTCACCAGAGGGGGGGGGGCTCTGGATCGTCTGGACCCCAACACAAGCAAGGTGGTGCCATATCATGTTATTATAGGTGTTTTGTGTGCTTTGGATGGCAAATATTTCACTCCGGGGTGTGGGCCGCTTCACCGGCATCCACTTCTCTCTCGTGAGTTTACACGCGCTTATAGGCTGAAACTCCCGTATCGGACGAAACGTCGTGAATCTTCCGAAGAGGTGGGTTCTAACTTGTTGTTTTTGGTTTATATTGCCTACCCTAGCACAACCAAGCACCTAGTTACACATTGCTACCCCCTTTCGACGCTGTTACCGCGTTTTTCCGTGTAAGACCGGTATTTCTCCAGCGGGTCTAGGGTTTCACCGGAGGGGGGGCTCCGGATCGTCAGGACCCCAACACAAGCAAGGTGGTGGCATAGCATGTTATTATAGGTGTGTTGTGTTCTTTGGATGCCAAAGATTTCACTCCGGGGTGTGGGCCGCTTCACCGGCATCCACTTCTCTCTCGTGAGTTTACACGCGCTTATAGGCTGAAACTCCCGTATCGGACGAAACGTCGTGAATCTTTCTAAGAGGTGGGCTCTACCTTGTTGTTTTGGGTTTCTATGGCCTACCCTAGCACAACCAAGCACCTAGTTCCACATTTCTACCCCCTTTCGACGCCGTTACCGCGTGTTTCCGTGTAAGTCCGGTATTTCTCCAGCGGGTCTAGGGTTTCATCGGAGGGGGGCTCCGGATCGTCAGGACCCCAACACAAGCAAGGTGGTGCCATATCATGTTATTATAGGTGTGTTGTGTGCTTTGGATGGCAAATATTTCACTCCGGGGTGTGGGCCGCTTCACCGGCATCCACTTCTCTCTCGTGAGTTTACACGTGCTTATAGGCTGAAACTCCCGTATCGGACGAAACGTCGTGAATCTTTCGAAGAGGTGGGTTCTACCTTGTTGTTTTGTGTTGCTATGGCCTACCCTAGCACAACCAAGAACCTAGTTCCACATTGCTACATCCTTTCGACGCCGTTAACGCGTGTTTCCGTGTAAGTCTGGTATTTCTCTAGCGGGTCTAGGGTTTCACCAGAGGGGGCTCCGGATCGTCTGGACACCAACACAAGCAAGGTGGTGCCATAGCATGTTATTATAGGTGTGTTGTGTGCTTTGGATGCCAAATATTTCACTCCGCGGTGTGGGCCGCTTCACCGGCATCCACTTCTCTCTCGTGAGTTTACACGAGCTTATAGGCTGAAACTCCCGTATCGGACGAAACGTCGTGAATCTTCCGAAGAGGTGGGTTATACCTTGTTGTTTTGTGTTTAAATGGCCTACCCTAGCACAACCAAGCACCTAGTTCCACATTGCTACCCCCTTTCGACGCCGTCACCGCGTGTTTCCGTGTAAGTCCGGTATTTCTCCAGCGGGTCTAGGGTTTCACCGGAGGGGGGGGCTCCGGATCGTCAGGACCCCAACACAAGAAAGGTGTTGCCATAGCATGTTATTATAGGTGTGTTGTGTGCTTTGGATGCCAAAGATTTCATTCCGGGGTGTGGACCGCTTCACCGGCATATCTCTCTCGTGAGTTTACACGCGCTTATGGGCTGAAACTCCCGTATCGGACGAAACGTCGTGAATCTTCCGAAGAGATGGGTTCTACCTTGTTGTTTTGTGTTTCTATGGCCTACCCTAGCACAACCAAGCACCTAGTTCCACATTGCTACCCCCTTTCGACGTTGTTAACGCGTGTTTCCGTGTAAGTCCGGTATTTCTCCAGCGGGTCTAGGGTTTCACCGGAGGGGGGCTCCGGATCGTCTGGACCCCAACACAAGCAATGTGGTTCCATAGCATGTTATTATAGGTGTGTTGTTTGCTTTGGATGCCAAAGATTTAACTCCGGGGTGTGGGCCGCTTCACCGGCATCCACTTCTCTCGTGAGTTTACACGCGCTTATAGGCTGAAACTCTCGTATCGGACGAAACGTCATGAATCTTCCGAAGAGGTGGGTTCTACCTTGTTGTTTTGGGTTGCTATGGCCTACCCTAGCACAACCAAGCACCTAGTTCCACATTGCTACCCACTTTCTACGCCGTTACCGCGTGTTTCCGTCTAAGTCCGGTACTTCTCCAGCGGGTCTAGGGTTTCACCGGAGGGGGGACTCCGGATCGTATGGACCCCAACACAAGAAAGGTGGTGCCATAGAAGGTTATTATAGGTGTGTTGTGTTCTTTGTATGGCAAAGATTTCACTCCGGGGTGTGGGCCGCTTCACCGGCATCCACTTCTCTCTCGTGAGTTTACACGCGCTTATAGGCTGAAACTCCCGTATCGGACGAAACGTCGTGAATCTTACGAAGAGGTGGGTTCTACCTTGTTTTTTTTGGGTTGCTATGGCCTACCCTAGCACAACCAAACAACTATTTCCACATTTCTACCCCCTTTCGACGCCGTTACCGCGTGTTTCCGTGTAAGACCGGTATTTCTCCAGCGGGTCTAGGGTTTCACCGGAGGGGGGGCTCCGGATCGTCTGGACCCCAACACAAGAAATGTGGTGCCATAGCATGTTATTATAGGTGTTTTGTGTGATTTGGATGACAAAGATATCACTCCGGGTTGTGGGCCGCTTCACCGGCATCCACTTCTCTCTCGTGAGTTTACACGCGCTTATAGGCTGAAACTCCCGTATCGGACGAAACGTCGTGAATCTTCCGAATAGGTGGGTTCTACCTTGTTGTTTTGGGTTGCTATGGACTACCCTAGCACAACCAAGCAACTAGTTCCACATTGCTAACCCCTTTCGACGCCGTTAACGCGTGTTTCCGTGTAAGTCCGGTATTTCTCCAGCGGGTCTAGGGTTTCACCAGAGGGGGGGGGCTCTGGATCGTCTGGACCCCAACACAAGCAAGGTGGTGCCATATCATGTTATTTTAGGTGTATTGTGTGCTTTGGATGGCAAATATTTCACTCCAGGGTGTGGTCCGCTTCACCGGCATCCACTTCTCTCTCGTGAGTTTACAAGCGCTTATAGGCTGAAACTCCCGTATCGGACAAAACATCGTGAATCTTCCGAAGAGGTGGGTTATAACTTGTTGTTTTTTGTTTATATGGCCTACCCTAGCACAACCAAGCACCTAGTTACACATTGCTACCCCCTTTCGACGCTGTTACCGCGTTTTCCGTGTAAGTCCGGTATTTCTCTAGCGGGTCTAGGGTTTCACCGGAGGGGGGCTTCGGATCGTCAGGACCCCAACACAAGCAAGGTGGTGGCATAGCATGTTATTATAGGTGTGTTGTGTGCTTTGTATGCCAAAGATTTCACTCCGGGGTGTGGGCCGCTTCACCGGCATCCACTTCTCTCTCGTGAGTTTACACGCGCTTATAGGCTGAAACTCCCGTCTCGGACGAAACGTCGTGAATCTTTCGAAGAGGTGGGTTCTACCTTGTTGTTTTGGGTTTCTATGGCCTACCCAAGCACAACCAAGCACCTAGTTCCACATTGCTACCCCCTTTCGACGCCGTTACCGCGTGTTTCCGTGTAAGTCCGTTATTTCTCCAGCGGGTCTAGGGTTTCACTGGAGGGGGGGCTCCGGATCGTCTGGACCCCATAACAAGCAAGGTGGTGCCATAGAATGTTATTATAGGTGTGTTGTGTGCTTTTTATGGCAAATATTTCACTCCGGGGTGTGGGCCTCTTCACCGGCATCCACTTCTCTCTCGTGAGTTTACACGCGCTTATAGGCTGAAACTCCCGTATCGGACGAAACGTCGTGAATCTTATGAACAGGTGGGTTCTAACTTGTTGTTTTGGGTTGCTATAGACTACCCTAGCACAACCAAGCAACTAGTTCAACATTGCTACCCCCTTTCGACGCCGTTACCGCGTGTTTCCGTGTAAGTCCGGTATTTCTCCAGCGGGTCTAGGGTTTCACCAGAGGGGGGGGCTCTGGATCGTCTGGACCCCAACACAAGCAAGGTGGTGCCATATCATGTTATTATAGGTGTGTTGTGTGCTTTGTATGGCAAATATTTCTCTCCGGGGTGTGGGCCGCTTCACCGGCATCCACTTCTCTCTCGTGAGTTTACACGCGCTTATAGGCTGAAACTCCCGTATCGGACGAAACGTCGTGAATCTTCCGAAGAGGTGGGTTCTAACTTGTTGTTTTGGGTTTATATGGCCTACCCTAGCACAACCAAGCACATAATTAGACATTTCTACCCCCTTTCGATGCCGTTACCGCGTTTTTCCGTGTAAGTCCGGTATTTCTCCAGCGGGTCTATGGTTTCACCGGAGGGGGGCTCCGGATCGTCAGGACCCCAACACAAGAAAGGTGGTGGCATAGCATGTTATTATATGTGTGTTGTGTGCTTTGGATGGCAAAGATTTCACTCCGGGGTGTGGGCCGCTTCACCGGCATCCACTTCTCTCTCGTGAGTTTACATGCGCTTATAGGCTGAAACTCCCGTATCGGACGAAACGTCGTGAATCTTTCGAAGAGGTGGGTTCTACCTTGTTGTTTTGGGTTGCTATGGCCTACCCTAGCACAACCAAGCACCTAGTTCCACATTGCTACCCCCTTTCGACGTCGTTACCGCGTGTTTCCGTGTAAGTCCGGTATTTCTCCAGCGGGTCTAGGGTTTCACCGGAGGGGGGGCTCCGGATCGTCTGGACCCCAAAACAAGCAAGGTGGTGCCATATAATGTTATTATAGGTGTGTTGTGTGCTTTCGATGGCAAATATTTCACTCCGGGGTGTGGGCCGCTTCACCGGCATCCACTTCTCTCTCGTGACTTTACACGCGCTTATAGGCTGAAACTACCGTATCGGACGAAACGTCGTGAATCTTCCGAAGAGGTGGGTTCTACCTTGTTTTTTGGGTTGCTATGGCCTACCCGAGCACAACTAAGCACCTAGTTCCACATTGCTACCCCCTTTCAATGCTGTTAATGCGTGTTTCCGTGTAAGTCCGGTATTTCTCCAGCGCGTCTAGGGTTTCACCGGAGGGGGGGCTGCGGATCGTCTGGAACCCAACACAAGCAAGGTGGTGCCATAGCATGTTACTATAGGTGTGTTGTGTGCTTTGGATGCCAAAGATTTCACTCCGGGGTGTGGGCCGCTTCACCGGCATCCACTTCTCTCTCGTGAGTTTACACGCGCTTATAGGCTGAAACTCCTGTATCGGACGAAACGTCGTGAATCTTCCGAATAGGTGGGTTCTAACTTGTTGTTTTGGGTTGCTATGGACTACCCTAGCACAACCAAGCAACTAGTTCCACATTGCTACCCCCTTTCCACGTCGTTACCGCGTGTTTCCGTGTAAGTCCGGTATTTCTCCAGCGGGTCGAGGGTTTCACCGGAGGGGGCGCTCCGGATCGTCTGGACCCCAACACAAGAAAGGTGGAGCCATAGAATGTTATTATAGGTGTGGTATGTGCTTTGTATGGCAAATATTTCACTCCGGGGTGTGGGCCGCTTCACCAGCATCCACTTCCCTCTCGTGAGTTTACACGCGCTTATAGGCTGAAACTCCCGTATCGGACGAAACGTCGTGAATCTTCCGAAGAGGTGGGTTATACCTTGTTTTTTTTGGGTTTCTATGTCCTACCCTAGCACAACCAAGAACCTAGTTCCACATTGCTACTCCCTTTCGACGCCGTTAACACGTGTTTCCGTGTAAGTCCAGTATTTCCCCAACGGGTCTAGGGTTTCACCGGAGGGGGGCTCCGGATCGTATGGACCCCAACACAAGCAAGGTGGTGCCATAGCATGTTATTATAGGTGTGTTGTGTGCTTTGGATGCCATATATTTCACTCCGGGGTGTGGGCCGCTTCACCGGCATCCACTTCTCTCTCGTGAATTTACACGCGCTTATAGGCTGAAACTCCCGTATCGGACGAAACGTCGTGAATCTTCCGAAGAGGTGGGTTCTACCTTGTTTTTTGGGTTGCTATGTCCTACCATATCACAACCAATCAACTAGTTCCATATTGCTACCCCATTTCGACGCCCTTACCGCGTTTTTCCGTGTAAGTCCGGTATTTCTCCAGCGGGTCTAGGGTTTCACCGGAGGGGGGGCTCCGGATCGTTTGGACCCCAACACAAGCAAGGTGGTGCCATAGCATGTTATTATAGGTGTGTTTTGTGCTTTGGATGGAAAAGATTTCACTCCGGGGTGTGGGCCGCTTCACCGGCATCCACTTCTCTCTCGTGAGTTTACACGCGCTTATAGGCTGAAACTCCCGTATCGGACGTCGTGAATCTTCCGAAGAGGTGGGTTCTACCTTGTTGTTTTGTGTTACTATGGCCTACCCTAGAACAACCAAGAAACTAGTTCCACATTGCTACCCCCTTTCGACGCCGTTACCGCGTGTTTCCGTGTAAGTCCGGTATTTCTCCAGCGAGTCTAGGGTTTCACCGGAGGGGGGGCTCCCGATCGTCTGAACCCCAACACAAGAAAGGTGGTGCCATAGCATGTTATTATAGGTGTTTTGTGTGCTTTGGATGGCAAAGATTTCACTCCGGGGTGTGGGCCGCTTCACCGGCATCCACTTCTCTCTCGTGAGTTTACACGCGCTTATAGGCTGAAACTCCCGTATCGGACGAAACGTCGTGAATCTTCCAAAGAGGTGGGTTCTAACTTGTTGTTTTGGGTTGCTATAGCCTACGCTAGCACAACCAATCAACTAGTTCCACATTGCTACCCCCTTTCGACGCCGTTACCGCGTGTTTCCGTGTAAGTCCGGTATTTCTCCAGCGGGTCTAGGGTTTCACCGGAGGGGGGGCTCCGGATCGTCTGGACCCCAACACAAGCAAGGGGGTGCCATATCATGTTATTATAGGTGTGTTGTGTGCTTTGGATGGCAAAGATTTCACTCCGGGGTGTGGGCCTCTTCACCGGCATCCACTTCTCTCTCGTGAGTTTACACGGCGCTTATAGGCTGAAACTCCCGTATCGGACGAAACGTCGTGAATCTTCCGAAGAGGTGGGTTCTACCTTGTTGTTTTGTGTTGCTATGTCCTACCCTAGCACAACCAAGCACCTAGTTCCATATTTCTACCGCCTTTCAACGCCGTTAACGCGTGTTTCCGTGTAAGCCCGGTATTTCTCCACCGGGTCTAGGGTTTCACCGGAGGGGGGCTCTAGATCGTCAGGACCCAAACACAAGCAAGTTGGTGCCATATCATGTTATTATAGGTGTTTTGTGTGCTTTGTATGGCAAATATTTCACTCCGGGGTGTGGGCCGCTTCACCGGCATCCACTTCTCTCTCGTGAGTTTACACGCGCTTATAGGATGAAACTCCCATATCGGACGAAACATCTTGAATCTTTCGAAGAGGTGGGTTCTACCTTGTTGTTTTTGGTTGGTATGTCCTACCCTAGCACAACCAAGAACCTAGTTCCACATTGCTACCCCCTTTCGACGCCGTTAACGCGTGTTTCCGTGTAAGTCCGATATTTCTCCAGCGGGTCTAGGGTATCACCGGAGGGGGGCTCCGGATCGTTTGGACCCCAACACAAGCAAGGTGGTGCCACAGCATGTTATTGTAGGTGTTTTGTGTGATTTGGATGGCAAAGATTTCACTCCGGGGTGTGGGCCGCTTCACCGGCATCCACTTCTCTCTCGTGAGTTTACACGGCGCTTATAGGCTGAAACTCCCGTATCGGACGAAACGTCGTGAATCTTCCGAAGAGGTGGGTTCTACCTTGTTGTTTTGTGTTGCTATGTCCTACCCTAGCAAAACCAAGCACCTAGTTCCACATTTCTATCGCCTTTCAACGCCGTTAACGCGTGTTTCCGTGTAAGCCCGGTATTTCTCCAGCGGGTCTAGGGTTTCACCGGAGGGGGGCTCTAGATCGTTAGGACCCCAACACAAGCAAGTTGGTGCCATATCATGTTATTATAGGTGTGTTGTGTGATTTGGATGGCAAATATTTCACTCCGGGGTGTGGGCCGCTTCACCGGCATCCACTTCTCTCTCGTGAGTTTACACGCGCTTATAGGCTGAAACTCCCATATCGGACCAAACATCGTGAATATTTAGAAGAGGTGGGTTCTACCTTGTTGTTTTTGGTTGCTATGGCCTACCCTAGCACAACCAACAACCTAGTTCCACATTGCTACCCCCTTTCGACGCCGTTAACGCGTGTTTCCGTGTAAGTCCGGTATTTCTCCAGCGGGTCTAGGGTATCTGTCGTGGGATAATCACGGCAGATGTTACCAGGGGTAACTGATCTTGGGGCAAGACGACGCAGGCGTTTGGGAGAGGGTTTAGCTCAAAGGAAAACATGATGATATTCGATCTGGTAGCCGGCAATCAAGTCGCCGAGTCTCCGATCTCAAGATAATAACTCAACGCTCGTGTTACACTAGATATTCGATATCGGGCGATCTCGCTAGAGCTCTTGTCTCTCTCTAAACTAGACCTAGGGGTCGGTTTATAAAGCACCCGAACCTCTTGGCTTCCCATCCAAGGCGTACCCTGAATCCCACCCGGACACTGCGTACAAAACCCTAGCTTTCCTTACCGTAACCCACAATCCGGATTACTAGGCCTACAAACTTGGGCCGTCTAGAAGTTCCTTTGTCCTTAACCGGATCTTGTGCAGCGTCCTTGAGGCCGGATTACACCTTGGAGTGGGCCTACCGGGTTATTATCCCTCCATCAGTAGTCCCCAGAATAGCTTTTGCTTCTCGAAATTCTCTTTGAAGCGCACGCTATTCCCTGCAAAATTATCAAACTTACAAACTCAATGGAGGCCGGGTTAAATTGCTTTGATAAACAGCTAGGCCTAACTCCACTATGGCCATATAATAACCCGGCTTTCTCCAAATCCTCTGCTTTGCTTTCCAGGTTAACACCTTGATAAGAATGTTAAAAATCCGGCTTTCTTTACTCGATAATTGACCCTGATGTCGCGGAGAAGATCTCCTTCTTATCTTTGTCCGGATATCCCGCTTAACACTTAAAGCATATCTCGCAAAATCCGCGCAGACATCTGTTATCCCAAAATCTCTGGCTTCCACCCGTCGGAATAGGTTTATCCGCCCGCACCTTATAAATAGATGACTAGAAGACAACCTAGACCCCAACGTCTCATTCCAACTCCTTCTCCTTCCTCACTTCTCGCGCCCACGCAACACCATCACAGGAATACCAAGCTCGCCACCGGAGCAAACCGCCGCCGGCTACGCTCGCCCTCGAGCCACCCCGCACCGCCGCCAAGCTCCACCACCGCGCCCTCATCCTGCTCATCAAGGGCTGCAAAGGGGTATCTAGATCACGCCACCAGCCGCCGTCGTGTTAGACTTCAATCCTTTTCAGTAAGTTCCTTGTATCCGTTAACCCAATCTTGCAATTTTTCGATTTACCCTAGATTGGATCTAGGTCAATCCGCGGGCCGCCTTTCTTGTGGCGCCGGATTAAATGGCCTAGATGCTTGCTAGCTCGTCCAATAGCCTGATTGACGATCACACACCATCCTCCTACCGTTATTAATCATCAATTTCTTCGTAGAATTGTCCGCAAGTTTTCCAATCTAGATCCATTTCATCCCAAATTTCCGCACGCGTCGTTGACACCCGGAAATACTCCTCTTCCGGTTCTTTCGCTTGCAGTAGATATATGGGCAACCATCCATCTTCCTCAAACACCTTTCAATATGTAAGTAACCAATAGTTTCTATGATTATGTTTGATACCCGGATACCTTGTGATTTTCACTCTGCGGCATGATACCCGGATAACTCTTACTTTGCATACTTCCTCGATACCCAATATATATACTCGGGTAACCTAGTATTTCCGAGTCTTATTTCCTGTATCTTTTTTCCTTTCATTTTGCAGGTTGATCCCATGGCTCCCAAAAGGCAAGGGAAACAGCCGGCCCAGGCGAAGACAACCCAATCCATATCCGCCAATTGGGGGCGATCCACAGTCACAAAGGCCAAGCTGGAAGAGCTGGCCGAGTTGGGGGTTCTCCCCTCTCAGAAGGACATTCATTGGAGGGCGCCGGGCGACGAGACCCGGCCCACACCCGCCGACGGCGAGGTAATTTGTTTTGTAGAGCACGTGACCCGGGGATTCCGTCCCCCGGGTCACCCTTTCTTTCGTGAGGTTCTGAGCCATTATGGCCTCAGGATATTTGACATAGGTCCTAACTCTATGTTGAATATTATTAACTTCATTGTTTTGTCCGAGTCGTACTTGTGCACTCCGCCAAGTTTGGCTCTGTTTATTGAACTCTTCCAGTGCAAGCCGTGCCGCGAAAGCGGTGACGGAGCACTTCTCACTTGCGGCGGGGTATCCATCCAACCCCGCAAGAATTCACCAATGCCAACCCTCAATCTAAATTCCCACGTCAAACACTGGCAATTATCCTTCTTCTACTGCCACGACACTTCCCCAGACGGCGAGAAGAAACTGCCGGGTTACTCGGAGGGCCTCCTCGACCTTTCTGAAAATTCAATGCTTTCGCCCCTGACTAGGACAGGGAAGGAATCATGCCTTTACTAGCTAGGATAGCCGTTCTCTCCGCCCAAGGTCTTCTTGGGCTCAACTTAGTGAAAACTTGGGTTGATTTCCGGATCCAACCCAACTCTATCCGCACCAAATTGATGTGCGAGTACTCGGGGCACGCCACGGACGCTCTCCGATATTCTACCAAGAGCTTTGCAGCCGGCGATACCAACAAAACCATCAAGAGCTTCTTGACGGAAAAATTGGAGGTGATAAAGAACATCACCGGGCTACCCCCATTCACTCGGGAAAACCCGGCTCCAGCAGTAAGACCCGATACTCATAAATTTATTTCCGCACTTCAACTGGATACAGCTTCTAACTCTTACTTTTATCCTTTTGTTTTAGACTGATGATCCCTTCTGGAGAGTTGAAACCTCCCTTTCTCCCAGAGACCCGGAAGAAGAAGACGAGCCGGCTGATAACGACGAAGGTACTTATCCGATTCTTCTGCCAATTTTACTTGCATCATTTTTCCTCACTTAACTTTTTCCATCGATACATACTCGGCTTGCAGGGCCGGAGGACGAGGATGAGAAGGACGATGAAGACCCGGAGGCCACCGAGTCCGATCCAGAAATAACGGTCGGGGCCAAGAGGAAAGCCAGAGGAGTGGTGTGCAAGGTTCCCTATTCCACCATGTCTTCCGAACCCTACTCTTTTGATAATATGCACAGACTTAACCAACAACTATCCAACTCATCGCACTTGAAGGACTCTTTCCCAACCAAGCGCAGAGTGACCCGGAGTTCACCGGGGAACGATCCCCTTAACCCGGGTATCTCCTCCTCGCCAAACCGTCGGGCCGATACTCCTCCTCCTCGCCCCTCCAAATCTCCTCAGCGTCATCCATCTCCCAATCACCCACTCGCGGGGCAATTCCGGGTCCCACTATCGGTCCCTTTGGCGGCTTCATCTGCTTCCAGCAGTGAACTCCCGCCTGATTACGCTGTAAACACCGGGTGAGTCTTTACTATACGATATCCTTTCATACCTGATATTTTCAATTACTATTGCTAACTGCTCTTCTCTCCTTTCTTTAGCGCTCAAGTCACAGTTAGTGACCCGGAGAATGTGGAGACGGACAACTGGGAGACAGAGGAGCCGACTGATAACGTGGACGCCGCGACTGGCGGCAATACTGAGAACGACCAGGAACAAAGCCCCTTGGGCAATCCAGTTCGCCAAGCCGCCGGGTCTCCAGAGTCATCCGAACCAGTGGACGAGGAGATCGAGGTCCCGGACACGAGGATGGGTTCTCCCATCCCGGATACCCAGACTGTCCGGGTCTCGACCCCAAGGGCAGGGAAAGCTCCCCAACCAGGCGACCAGGCTGCCGGCTCTTCTGGTGTCCGACCCGAGGACCTGACGTTTGCCCAGATGCTCGAAGCCCTGCGCACTTTGAGGGCTGATGAAGAAAATATCTTGGAGGCTTTAATAGCCAAACATGAGGTAAACCCGGATAATACTGCAGCGTCCTAATCTAGTCCCCAAGTTCTGGGTGAATTGATTGACAATTTGCTTGGAACTTTATGGTATAACCGACTGATAGCCTGCCTTTTACCCGGCTAACCCTTCCTTGCATCCGTACAGTCCTTCGTGACTCAATCTGAGGAGAAACTGGCAAAGGCCACCAAGCTTATTGAAAAGGAGGTGGCTCTGCGTGAGGCAGCCGAGGCTGAGGCCAGGAGGAGTGGGAAGATAATGAAGAAGTATAGGAGGAGGGCTCACGCAGCAGAAGATGATCTAACGAGCCTTTCTTTTCAAATTGCTGATACGTATCGTTCGTTGCTTGGTACGATTCTTAATCCGGGTTATCCTTCTGATAAATAGCTGCAGTTTCCTTACTCATGCTTCCATTTCTTTCTGCAGGTCCGGATGAAGTGATGCCTGACGAGGATGATATTGCCAGGCTGAAAACTATCAAGAGCGTTATCCGGCAGCTATGCGCCGGAACCAGATGAATCCTTCAAGAAATACGGTGGCCGGGTAAAGGGCATGTCGACCTGAAGAGAATGTTGGACGCCTGATCCACTATCCCCGAGTGGATTTGGCACTGGAAACGCTCGTCCTGCCGGGTTGGAGTAACCCGGGGGCTTGTGCTTGCTAAAGCTTACTTCCCTAAGCTCGATCCAGCCAAGCTTATGGGCGGGTTTCCGGAATTCAAGCTTATGGGTCCAAGTTCTCCACGAAGGATTTCAAGGCCATCCAGAAGGAAGTCCGTCACCCGGCCAGCGTTATTGCTGACGGCTTGGATGTCGATTCCATCGTCCCTGCATATGATGCTGCTGGTGAAGCGATTAAGTCGGATCTTCCCGAGCCGTATGACATGCTGGCCCGATGGAAGGAGGAAGCTGCTAAGTTTAGGGAGGAAGCCGCCAAAAAGAAGGCCGAAGCCGACTCTGCGCCTGCTACCTCCACACCAGTCGTTCCTCCTCCTGCGCGAGCCGGCACTGCTGATCCGGGTGCTGCTGCTACCACAAGTGATGGCAAGGGCAAGGCGAAGATGGACGTCGCGGCCTAGAACGCCGAGTGATACCTGATACCTGATGCCACTTCATACACGTCAGTCGGCCGGTGTGTCGTTAAAACAATTATTTTGGATGGTGCGCCTGTGCACCTTTGATACTATTTACCGAAGTTTGTAATGCACTCTAAGTTCTTGATACACTTTGTGCTTCTTCTGATCGTTTAAATTTATCCACTTTTGAGTCCACTTGTTCTTGATATCCGACTTTCTTTATTTTTTCCTTTTGTGAGACTCGGTTTTCGAGTTTCATGGGTGTTGACGAGCGGACTTGCTTCTAAGTCCCCAAGACTCGGATGTTTGGGTTTTTTGAGCCTGAGCAACTAAGCAACTTTTTCTTTTTCAAAATCCCGAGTCCCCAAGACCCGCAGTTCCGAGTCTGGGATACGTGGTCTAAAAAGAGAACAAATTGTTTGCTGCTGAGCCCAAAAAACCCAGAGCCGTTTCACATAGGTTTTGAAGTTATGCTTAATAATCGTTGAGTTTCCGGCTTTTAGCCCTGTACTCTGCATTACTTGTGGTTTAGATGACCCTTTTGACTATCTTGTACTTTAAGCCGGCTTTCACGTGGATACCATGTTGCTACATCTATACGAAAACAGTGTCAGCCAAGTCCCATTGGGCTTCGTGGCTGATTGTAATCGTAAGCGAGCAAATCATGCCACTTTATTGCGAGTCACATCGAGCTTAAGTAAGAAAAGTGAAGAAAGTTTGGCTCCTTTGTCCGGTTATAAGATTGCAGCCGCACTCGTTTGCGAGTAATCGGCCCTTATAACTCATAGGCATCAAGGCCGGGTCATTGAGTTTGCAACTGTGCTATTCAAGCAATCAGCCCCCAAGATCTATATATATGCAACATACTGAGGTTAAAGAACATAAGAATAACCACTTCTTTTCTTGATATGAGAACGTTAGGTCAGCAAGCCGCCTCATTAAAAATCCATCCAGTCCCCAAGGGTGCCCTAGATAGGAAAAGAGTGCGTCTGAAACCTGCTGCCTATTACATCGTACGATTCCACTTGCCAATATAGTCTATACTAAGTATAGTAGGGACGTAGCTGAGCCACGTTCCATGGTCTGTCTCTTTCTTGCATAGATGAAGTGGTGCGAGCGGTATCGTTAAATGTAGCCGACTCTTCCCTTGCATCTATCAAGTAATATGATCCGTTATGCAGATTCCGGCTTATGATGAACGGTCCTTCCCATGGTGGTGATAGCTTGTGTTTTCCTTCGTTTGACTGTACCAGGCGCAAAACCAGGTCTCCTTCCTGGAAGACCCGGGTTTTCACGCGCCGGCTATGATACCTCCGTAAGTCTTGCTGATATATGGCTGATCTTTCCAAGGCTTGTTCGCTTTGTTCTTCTAACATATCTACGGCATCCTGCCGGGTCTTCTCGTTTTCCACTTCGACGTAAGCTGATACCCGAGGTGAATCATGAATAATATCACTCGGCAACACCGCTTCCGCACCATAAACCATGAAGAATGGTGTCATCTGAGTAGATCTGTTAGGTGTAGTGTTGATACCCCAAACCACGGAAGGTAGCTCTTCAACCCACGCACCCGCAGCCGTGGTTTTAGCCCACGAAGCAACTCTTGGTTTGCCCTCTCCACTTGTCCATTGGCCTGTGGATGAGCCACCGATGCTACGTCAAGCCGGATTCCATTGTTGCCACAAAACTTCTCCATCTCGCCAAGGGACATGTTGGTTCCATTGTCGGTAATTATGCTGTGTGGATACCCGAACCGATAGATAATTCTTTTCAGGAACTTAACTGCTGTAGCTGCTTCACAATTTGTAACTGGCATAACCTCAACCCACTTGGTGAATGTCACATCCCATTTTTGGAATACCTGATAACACTATTGTTTTGCTAATTGCTTGACAATTAAACTTTGGTTATGTGTGTTTGAGTGCAACTAAACAAACTAATTATATAAACTTACATGGCTAAGAAATTGAAATCAAAATATTCAACATATTGTTCCAATGACCTTGGCAATATGTTCTAAAGTAAATATTGATCAAAGAGTTTTCCAAAAACATCTTATGAATCTCATACTTGTTGAATATTATTCCAAGACCTAAATTAAGAAAGAGGAAACACTTAATAAAATTTCCCTAAAAGATTATCAGAAAAAGAGGCATTCTTAAATGCTTCACCAAAATATTATCAAATGTTTTTCCAACCTTGCAAGATTAAAAAAAAAGTATTAGAGAGCATCTACTTGCTATCTCTAGTCACATAAATATTTTGGCAAATCATTTGCTAAAGAAAAGCCAAGTGCTTTATTAAATAGAAATTCCAATATTTCCAGAAACAGAAAACTAAAACAAGTTACTATTGGAAACTTTCTTTAAATGATTTGAAATTCACACCATTGCTTCCTTATATAAAATAAGGAACACACACAAGAAGAGACCAAAAATTGAATCCATTAAAGTCCTGAAAACATGGTTTTTCTCCACAGCAACAATTGGGATTTTGAACAAGTTTGTTCTACAAACTTTTTCCAAATGCCATGAAATAAATAACACATGCTCTATATCATAAATAAGGATGAAAACCAAAAGGGCACAAGTTTTTGAATTATTTAAGTTGCCAAAAACCCCTGTTTTCTTGACAGCACCTTTTTGAAATTTGAACAAGTTTGTTCTATGAAGTAACTCACAATGACTTGAATTTTCTACCACATAAGGAACACATCAAATAAGGAATGTGTGCCAAAAATTATCATTTTTGGAAGCTCCTAAGTAGGTTAATAAATTCAATGTCCATTTATGTAAGAATTCAAATTTGAACAACTTTGAATTATCAAGTTTAGGCAAATGAGCCAATTTTCACATATGTTGTGTATCTTAACTAATAAGAATTTTGGGCAAAAGGATTTCAATTTTAGACTTTGTTCTCCTTGTGAAAACATCAATTTTCAGAGAGGAAAAGGACATATTTGTAATAGCCAGGGACTAAATTGTAAGCTGAGTCACTCTTGTTCTTCTTCTTCCTGTAGCTGCAAGTTGAGGCATGGAAGCCCATGCTCCATTGCTTCGAATAGAAGACATCTAGGTGTTTAAAACCCCCATGTGCTGCTACCAGCTCCCTCTCTCACCCCCTCAAGCTCCTCTCTCTCTCTCTAATTTTCTTGCTCAAACCCGAAACCCTAGCATATAGGCTCGCCGGCAATCGGTCGTCTCCGAGCTCGCCGCCGGCCGCCGAGTAGCTCTTCAGCTTCGCCTCGTCGAGTAGTCCCTCGGTGCCGAAGGAATCGAGCCGAATCGCCTCGTAGAGCCCGCGCCGTCCAAGTTCGTCTTCGTGCCCGACGGAGCTCCGGCGAGCTATCGCCGCCGACTCGCGTCCTCTCCGCCCTAGCCGAGCCTTCCAACGAGTTTATGGTGAGCACGCGGTCCTCCGCCGCCCTTTTCCCCTCTCCCTCTCCCTCTAGAACGCCGCCGTGTCGAGGCCGCTTTCCGGCCGCCGTGCGCGCCTCGTCGCCGCCGCTTTTCCGGCCAGTCCCTGGAAACGAAACTGGCCCTAGAAGGTTCCCCTCGCCGAGACCAACTCTTAGATGTATTCGGTTTGTGAAATGGTGGCCGAAATCGCAAGATAGGAGCTCGCCGGAGGCGTCTCCCGCCGGCGATGGCGTCACGCTGATGTCGTGGTGACGCCAGCGAACCCTTGACCGCGCTGGTACGGTTGAACCTGCCAGTGGGTCCGCGATCTTCCCGCGTGGCCGCCCGCGTGGCTGGATGGCCCGCGCGTCAGCGACTATGGCTAGATCCCACCGCGGTAAACGCAGATCTGGCCGGCCCGTTTGCAGATCTGGCCCAACAACTGTTGTTTTTCCATTTTATTTTTACAGAAAACATACATGGTTGCTTTTGGCTCTAAAATGCTACCTAAAATATGAATTTGACCAAACCAAAATTCAAAGATATAAAGGAACTAAATCTAAACCACCTCCATTTTGTAGATCTACATTTGGATGAATAGATTTGAAATGAAAAATGATTTGGCAACAGGTACCAGAAACACCAAAATGAGCACCATTTTTATTTTACAACTCAGAATGAAGTGAGGCAAATTGCATTGGAAATCCCTTGAAATTTCCTAACTGCAGAAATTAACCTTGCTTCCAAATTCATTGTATTTTTGAAATGGCATGCAATTTGGTAAAACACCAGAAAGCACTTTGGTGATTTTTATAAAATTATTAAAAAGTGAATTTTGATGCAAACTCAACTGTATGGTCTTGTATATGTTTAGGGCTATCCAAACCTAGCTGGGTTTAATTTTTAGAGCAACCTAGAAAATTTGGTGGACAGATCTTTATTTTGCATGAATCTGCCATTTTGGCATTTTTAGTTAATTAATTTGTGTGATGATATTTTTGTGTTGCAATATTGTTTTCTAGCATGTATAAGTTGTGTGAACTTGCTTTCTAAGTATTACTTAGCTATTTTATCATGTTAGAATGTGTGGACTTGAGTTGAGAAGAAATAGGATTTATATTAATATCATATGTTTATCTCTAGTTTATTACTTGCATATAATTTTTGAATGATTAATTTGTGTGCAAGTGATTGAATTGTTGTGTTGATATATTAGATTCAGTACCATGTTGGTACTTATATTTTGTTGTTATCACCTCTGCTAGGTTGCATTTGAGTTGGTAGAAAAGCATGAGTAGCTTTGTGATGACTATGAAATTGTTATGGAAAAATTCCCTCATGTGTGGAATTTTTGACATGAACATTTGTGATTGTGTAGCCACATAATTTTGTGTTGTATACATAGGACCAGTAGCATTTTGATAAGGTTGTTATGAGTACTTGACCCCTAAAGTTTTCACTTGTGTGAAAATAATAGCATGAGTAGCATTACCTTGTTATTTTAGCATCCTATTATTTTCTGCTAGTATTGTTATTGCACTAGGTGCTAGTTTAGGCTTTTGTAATTTTTGTCAAGTATGACCAGAGGCATTGTGACCTCTTATTGCTTTGTTATGCTAGTGGAACACCCACTGGTTTCATTGCATTTTTGGTGGAAACATTATTTCCCCCACACTAGATGTGTTTCTTTTATATAGTTCTATAACTAATGAGTGCCTAGTATTTTTGCTTTGGAATTTTTAGTGCTAAATGAAAATGAGTATGCTTCTGTTTGTAAGTGGTTATAATCATGTGTGGCTTGCTAGGAAAAATCCATCTTTGGAGTGTTGTTTGATTCCTCTAGTAATGCCCTTTTTATTACTACCAGTATGTAGGAGTTGCCCTGCAAATTGATGCATTGTTTTGCTAAATGGGATATTTTTGTTATAGCAAGTATAGATGTTTTTCACTCCTGTTTTTATGACATGGACCCTCTGGTTGTATTTCAATTACTTGATTGAAATTCATCCATTGATTCTTCATGTTTGAGTTGTACTAGTTTCCTTAGCAGTTTTTGTGTTGAACTAATTTTTCTGCCAACTTGTGTTTGGTAGATGTTTATGTATCCTTGCATAAGGACATGTTTTCATTTACCATATTGATAACATGGTTCCTTGTTTGAATTTTAGTATTTTACTTGTTATGCATGTTTGCATAGCAAACCCTTAGTAGAAGCATGTCTATAGGATTCCTCCTTTTTAGCCATTGTTTCTATTGTTCTCACTATGAGAAATTGTGTGTTTTGTGATGAGTCTATTACTTTGTTACATTTGTGTAGGCTCACTGATTTGTAAAAGTAACTTTTACAAATCATGTGTTTCATTTATTCTTGATGTCAATTTAGACTTAATAGATTGGCTATCTTTTTCTTTTTGTGGTTTGGTTGATAGACCCATTGCCATGATTATTATTGTGCATGTTTTATATAATTTTAGTAGTCTCACCCTTGTGAAACTAAGTGTATTTTGGGTTTACTAATATCTTGGTATGAGAGTGGCACACCCACTGAATCCATGATATTGAGGTTGTGAGATATGTTCCTCCAACCTTGAGTTGTCTTATTAAATGGCATTTCTGCCAAGTGTGTTTGTTTGTTTGTTTGCTCCATTAATAATTGAGTGATAGGTTATTATTAGTTTCCTTGCTGTATGTATTGTTACGTATGGTTGCTTGCCTTGATTGGTTCTGAATGTGTGTCCTTTATTCTTTTTACGACGTTAGAAAACGAAGAGGAAGGAAGTGTCGGGAAGCTGTGTTTCAAGTTCCAGTCACTCCAAAACCAGGGACACAAGGAGATACCAGGCAAGCCATCCTGATGCTTGCTGATACAATACTTATCATTATCTATCATGCATGATTTACCTCTGAAGTTTTACAAAAACTTGATTATCAAAACTATTTTTGATGTGGAAATTACTACTATACTATTATATAGGTTACTATCATGCCAGTAGTTAAACTTGGTAATACCAAGCCCATAAGCCACCATATGGTACTTATTACCATCAAATATATTAGTCCCTAAGTGGACACCCTAAAATTGTGATTCTACAAAACAAAGGCTTTACGGAAAAACCCGGAGAAAAGGCGGATCCTTGTTCTCCGGAGGAATGTGGAAGTGGTCATTGTTGAGAAAGTGGTGTTTTCAAAAATGACACATAACCTAGTCTTCGCCGGACAACCTTTACCGTACTGCCACCCTACCCCAACATGGGCAAGGGGCTTAACTTGAAGTTTGTTCTTATTAGTGTGTGCTATCTCAATGTGCTATAGGGGATGCGATCCTCTGAACCGAATGTCGTGGAGACATATAAAGTGTGGGATTAATTTTCCCTCCGGATGCATCAGTTGAGGCATCCTGGCTTGGCGGGGATTAGCTCGGTGCCGGGGATGTGGTAAAACTCAACTGAGACATAGGCATATTCTAGCTTGAACATAGTGGATGGTTATGATCAGATACCTGATGTTTACATACTGTTGTTACAGTCCGTGATTGTTCACGGGAGGTGTACTGGATCTGGTGGATGTGTACACCTCTGCAGAGTATAACTTTTTCGAAGAAGCCGCGTCCTCGGATATGGACAGTTGAATGGCCATGTAGCTAGCATTGTGTCAATGTTTTCAAAAAGGAGTTTTGAAAGGGAAATTTTGGAAAGGAAGTGTTGAACTTGTGAAGTTCGAAAAGGAAGGAAAACGTATACCGTGGAGGTATCGTCAATGATGAAAAGCCAGATGATGTGAAACAAAACAAAAATGTTTTGCAAAGAAAACCTTTTCTACTCTAAGCAAGAATTCTGGAAACTGATTCCAAGAAGTTTTGCAAAGAGAAAATATTCTTTAACAAAACTTTACAAAACCTCTTGTACATGTGATATCTACAAGAGAAATAAAACTATATATTATTTTTCTTCTGAAGTATCTTCTTCAACGAAGATACAGATAAACCTGACTGCAACTGTGGTGTCATCATATATGAACACCAATGGTAGTGAACCATATTTATAGCCTACATATTCCACCATATAAGCATATTTGCATGTTTAGTAAGTGACATGATGGATGTCTTGCTGAGTACATTCAAATGTACTCATTATGGTTTCGCCCCTGGTATCTACTTGCCAGACTTTGAGAAGGAGCCTCCGAAGGAGATCTATGAAGAGAAGTACGGAGTTGGCGGCTTTGCGAACTAGGATCGTCTCTGGGTCAGTAGCCTGTAGGTTAAGGCATGACTTGGGCTCAACTACGTTGTGTTTTATTTGTCTTCCGCTGTGTTGGTTAAGTTGCCTGCCCTTTGTGGCAGTTGCGTTAAACTTGATCATGTGATTTTTTTGTAATACCTTTATGTATTCGTGTAATGGATGATGTATTTCTGTGTGCCAACTGTGTATGTTGTTCACGACTGATCTTTCTGGGATCGTGAATGTATGCATACGTAGGGTTTCAGACTGCCGGTCTGGGGTCCTTACAGAGTTGGTATCAGAGCCATCCTGACCTTAGGAGACCTTAGTTAGCATGGACGTCAGATAGGAAAGAAAATTATTTTTGAGTAAAAATCTATTTACTATCTACATTATTTTTATCTAAGGGATTTTTAGTATATTTCCCTCCTTGTTATCTTTTCAAAAGATTCTAAATGCATATCAAGGGCGTCCTTGAACAGTGGTTCGAAGGGCGGGCCTTATAGAGTTGGTATGTCTCTCGGTTAAGAGTCTATTTCTTACTTGTTTGCAACTGCTCCGCTCTGTTTTTGAAACATCTCTCGTCTTTGAAGTTTTCTGCCCAGAAAATAGTTGGAGTTTCAAAAACAATTTGTTGCATAAAGTTTTCTCGAAACTTTACTTCTATTATCTTGTTTCCATACAAAAACTTTTATACTTGCCGATGTCCCGAGAGGACCAAAATAATTTCCTAGCTCTACAGTGATGATGGTCAGAAGTAGATATAGTTCTTCAGCCACTTCTAGGATTTTTGGATCAGTCTAGTTTGGAGTAATTTAGCGATGACTCCATGAGTCGCCTCCCCCGACGTAGATCCAATGGAGTCTTTTTTGTGTGTTATGGCTTGCTTATGTGTGTCCATAGGACTTTGTGCTATTGTGTGGTGTAGAATTTGGTTCATCTAGGCTTCTATATGTTTGTGGGGTGCTCAAATTTTGCAAATTGGTGATTGCCCCGCTCTTGTTTTTGAATCGCCTCGTGTTAAATTTTTGCAAGCAAAAATGTTTGTATAGCATTCAAAAACAAGAATTTGTTGCTTAGGCTTATACTTGTTTTCGCTTCACAATGCGACCCATCGTGAACCACCACCATCTCCCCCACAATCAATGAAAGCACCTTTGGGCCTAATAATAGAGGACCCTCAAGCCACATGAGCTGCTAACGTTGCTACCAGTGCTGCACTCCAACAGATAAAGCTCCAACAACGACAACCCTCAAAGAAGAAAAGGCGTGAAGAAAACCAACCAATACTGACCTAAACCTCTATGTTTTGTCTGTTTGCAAAAGACTCGTTTTGCCCTGTTGGCTAAATGTCGCACCTTTTTATGTTCCTTTTAAAAGACTAAACAAGAGAAATCCCTTTTTAAAAGTTATATACCTCCCTCCTCTGGAGAAAGGTGCAAAAGAAGTCTTCACATGCCATGATGCGCAACCCCCTAAAAAAGCCAATCCAAAGAGCACAATTCAATATTCGACGTACGATGACGCTAGTCGTATCTTGTCGGACAAACATGATTAAATAGAAAGGTAAAAAGACTAACATGCTTGGTATAATCTTAGGTTGACACCTAACCAAATCATGCAAACTACTGACAACTCTTTCTAAACCAAGGAATTAAATGACTTACGACACCTTTTAATCTAGTTGGTAAAAAGGAGAAGTCACGAGAAAATAAGAGGATGACCTATTCATTTACTACTCAATAGGAAATCGGGTGTATCTACTTTGGAAATCAAAAACTTGGTAGACATTGTAGGTACTATGAGATTCAAGGTTTAGAAATTAAGTGAACGATGGAATGGGTATGATAGATCTAGAAAACAACAGTTTTCCTGTTTTATTTCTTTGTGTGCTCTTGATTGAAATAAATTTGTGTTTTATTCAATCTTGCTTCCTAACTTATATGGACTTGTTAGGACTTGTTATTATGTTGTTTTCTTACAATAAATCTACCCTAAAAAGTGTGTGCATGATTGAAAACTCGAATAAAAATGAAATAACATTTGTCACCTTCTAGTTTATTAATTGGAAGTATTGTGAGAGCTAGATCTATGTATACTTTCTTAGTAGATTTTGTGCTATGTTTTCTTTGATTCCAGTACCATTTAGGTACTGTTATTTTGATGCTTGTACCTATGTTAGCTTGCATGTCTCTTAATAATAAAGCATGTGTAAACATTGCTATCAATATGCACTAGTATCGCTTCACTAGATTAAATAGCCTTATATTTTTATCTTGTATGCAAAGTTTTTCATGAGTAACCAGAGGCTTAGTACCTATTTATCTTTGGTATTAGTAGGCCATAGACCACTAGTCCCATTGAATTTTGGCTTGAGGATGAAAATCCCCAACCATACACATGTGTGAAAATAGCATGTTTCACTATGTGATTGATTTCTATTTTCCACCATGGAGAATATAATTGTTTCTTTTCACCCATGCAAGTGAGAAGTTTATTTATTATTAGTACATACTAATATGTTTAGGTGTGATCTTTTTGTTAGCATAATATTCCTTAGGGGTATCATGTTAAGAAATGTTTCACTATCGTGTGCTAAAATTAAATTGTTCGCAAATAAAATAAATTCCTCTTGATTGGTAGATTGTTTGTGAATAATTTTAAATTGAGTGTATGGATTCTTGAAAACGTTTAGATAACTTTTAATTAATTGCATAGCTACTGGTTGTGTGAGTTATACCTTGCTTGTTTGCTAGTAATTGGTCAAAGAAAAACAGAAATTACTAGAAGAAATTTATGCATGTTTAATAGTTGTTTCATGGGATTGTTTTGATGTTTGTGCTTACTAGCATGAGTAAGTTTTGTGTACTGTTATTAGGTACATTTATATTCATGAATTGCTTGTTTAAGTTTAAACATCATGATAGCATTGTTTGCTTCTCTAGCGCGAAAACTAGTTTCACCACTAGAAAATGGTGATTTTTGCTCTAGTATTACCCTCTTTTTATTTTACGAGCATATGTGTTGATATAGCATGTTAGGAAGTTATTACTTCTGTTATCATGCCATGAATTATTTAGTTTCATGTTCTATGGTTATAGGATATGATTAGCTCTTATAGCATGCTGGTGTAGATTTTTCATACTAGTGTGTTATTTGTGCAGTCCTATTTTTTTTTATGCCTGTGAAATAGGAGTTTTTATCTTGTGTGAAGATGGTGTTTTAGAGTATCTTTATGATTGTATTCATTGGTTTTTAGCTACTGGTTGTTTGCTAATTGTTCATGATTGATGGATTCCAAAACCTCTAATAAACAATAACCTAGTGATTAGATAGTCTATTCATCGGTGGTGTTGTTTGCGTGCTTATTGGATGTTGTTTAAGTGTTTTACTTTAGCATGAGTTTATGCTTGTGTTATGATTGTGCTTAAGAGTATCTTACGAAACTAAAACATCCAACTAAAATCATGAACATATTAAGTGATAGTTGCTTGTGGTGGGAGATAACCACTGCCGTGGCTATTTGTTCTGTCTGTTTGTTTTACCTTAGCAATCTAACCTTTGCACCCACAAGCTATATTTTTAGCTTCTTATATACCTTGTTATGAGAGTGGTACACCACTCCATATGTGTTATGTAAGATGTGGGATATAGCTAGGAACTCATGTAATAATTAACGGTACATTTCCAGGTAGTTCTGCACTAACCTTAATTTTTGTTCAAACTAGGAAACAAAAGTTTTGGACCTAAAACAGTACTGGTGTATTTTTTTAAATGAATTTGCTAATTTAGGGATGTACCCCACCTCCCAAGAAAAGTCAAAGGGGGGGAAGCACCTGCACTCCAACACTAACATTGTGTTTGTTGGCCCTCCCTTAGTCCTCGCTTGTGAATCTCGGGGACGAGATTCTTTTTAAGGGGGGAAGACCTGTCACATCCCATTTTTGGAATACCTGATAACACTATTGTTTTGCTAATTGCTTGACAATTAAACTTTGGTTATGTGTGTTTGAGTGCAACTAAACAAACTAATTATATAAACTTACATGGCTAAGAAATTGAAAACAAAATATTCAACATATTGTTCCAATGACCTTGGCAATATTTTCTAAAGTAAATATTGATCAAAGAGTTTTCCAAAAACATCTTATGAATCTCATACTTGTTGAATATTATTCCAAGACCTAAATTAAGAAAGAGGAAACACTTAATAAAATTTCCCTAAAAGATTAATAGAAAAAGAGGCATTCTTAAATGCTTCACCAAAATATTATCAAATGTTTTTCCAACCTTGCAAGATTAAAAACAAAATTATTAGAGAGCATTTACTTGCTATCTCTAGTCACATAAATATTTTGGCAAATCATTTGCTAAAGAAAAGCCAAGTGCTTTGTTAAATAGAAATTCCAATATTTCCAGAAACAGAAAACTAAAACAAGTTACTATTGGAAACTTTCTTTAAATGATTTGAAATTCACACCATTGGTTCCTTATATAAAATAAGGAACAAACACAAGAAGAGACCAAAAATTGAATCCATTAAAGTCCTGAAAACATGGTTTTTCTCCACAGCAACAATTGGGATTTTGAACAAGTTTGTTCTACAAACTTTTTCCAAATGCCATGAAATAAATACCACATGCTCTATATCATAAATAAGGATGAAAACCAAAAGGGCACAAGTTTTTGAATTATTTAAGTTGCCAAAAACCCCTGTTTTCTTGACAGCACCTTTTTGAAATTTGAACAAGTTTGTTCTATGAAGTAACTCAAAATGACTTGAATTTTCTACCACATAAGGAACACATCAAATAAGGAATGTGTGCCAAAAATTATAATTTTTGGAAGCTCCTAAGTAGGTTAATAAATTCAATGTCCATTTATGTAAGAATTCAAATTTGAACAACTTTGAATTATCAAGTTTAGGCAAATGAGCTAATTTTCACATATGTTGTGTATCTTAACTAATAAGAATTTTGGGCAAAAGGATTTCAATTTTAGACTTTCTTCTCCTTGTGAAAACATCAATTTTCAGAGAGGAAAAGGACCTATTTGTAATAGCCAGGGACTAAATTGTAAGCTGAGTCACTCTTGTTCTTCTTCTTCCTGTAGCTGCAAGTTGAGGCATGGAAGCCCATGCTCCATTGCTTCGAATAGAAGACATCTAGGTGTTTAAAACCCCCATGTGCTGCTACCTGCTCCCTCTCTCACCCCCTCAAGCTCCTCTCTCTCTCTCTCTCTAATTTTCTTGCTCAAACCCGAAACCCTAGCATATAGGCTCGCCGGCAATCGGTCGTCTCCGAGCTCTCCGCCGGCCGCCGAGTAGCTCTTCAGCTTCGCCTCGTCGAGTAGTCCCTCGGTGCCGAAGGAATCGAGCCGAATCGCCTCGTAGCGCCCGCGCCGTCCAAGTTCGTCTTCGTGCCCGACGGAGCTCCGGCGAGCTATCGCCGCCGACTCGCGTCCTCTCCGCCCTAGCCGAGCCTTCCAACGAGTTTATGGTGAGCACGCGTTCCTCCGCCGCCCTTTTCCCCTCTCCCTCTCCCTCTAGAACGCCGCCGTGTCGAGGCCGCTTTCCGGCCGCCGTGCGCGCCTCGTCGCCGCCGCTTTTCCGGCCAGTCCCTGGAAACGAAACTGGCCCTAGAAGGTTCCCCTCGCCGAGACCAACTCTTAGATGTATTCGGTTTGTGAAATGGTGGCCGAAATCGCAAGATAGGAGCTCGCCGGAGGCGTCTCCCGCCGGCGATGGCGTCACGCTGATGTCGTGGTGACGCCAGCGAACCCTTGACCGCGCTGGTACGGTTGAACCTGCCAGTGGGTCCGCGATCTGCCCGCATGGCCGCCCGCGTGGCTGGATGGCCCGCGCGTCAGCGACTATGGCTAGATCCCACCGCGGTAAACGCAGATCTGGCCGGCCCGCTTGCAGATCTGGCCCAACAACTGTTGTTTTTCCATTTTATTTTTACAGAAAACATACATGGTTGCTTTTGGCTCTAAAATGCTACCTAAAATATGAATTTGACGAAACCAAAATTCACAGATATAAAAGAACTAAATCTAAACCACCTCCACTTTGTAGATCTACATTTGGATGAATAGATTTGAAATGAAAAATGATTTGGCAACAGGTACCAGAAACACTAAAATGAGCACCATTTTTATTTTACAACTCAGAATGAAGTTAGGCAAATTGCATTGGAAATACCTTGAAATTTCCTAACTGCAGCAATTAACCTTGCTTCCAAATGCATTGTATTTTTGAAATGGCATGCAATTTGGTAAAACACCAGAAAGCACTTTGGTGATTTTTATAAAATTATTAAAAATGAATTTTGATGCAAACTCAACTGGATGGTCTTGTATATGTTTAGGGCTATCCAAAACTATCTGGGTTTAATTTTTAGAGCAACCTAGAAAATTTGGTGGACAGATCTTTATTTTATATGAATCTGCCATTTTGGCATTTTTAGTTAATTAATTTGTGTGATGATATTTTTGTGTTGCAATATTGTTTTCTAGCATGTATAAGTTGTGTGAACTTGCTTTCTAAGTATTACTTAGCTATTTTATCATGTTATAATGTGTGGACTTGAGTTGAGAAGAAATAGGATTTATATTAATATCATATGTTTATCTCTAGTTTATTACTTGCATATAATTTTTGAATGATTAATTTGTGTGCAAGTGATTGAATTGTTGTGTTGATATATTAGATTCAGTACCATGTTGGTACTTATATTTTGTTGTTATCACCTCTGCTAGGTTGCATTTGAGTTGGTAGAAAAGCATGAGTAGCTTTGTGATGACTATGAAATTGTTATGGAAAAATTCCCTCATGTGTGGAATTTTTGACATGAACATTTGTGATTGTGTAGCCACATAATTTTGTGTTGTATCCATAGGACCAGTAGCATTTTGATAAGGTTGTTATGAGTACTTGACCCCTAAAGTTTTCACTTGTGTGAAAATAATAGCATGAGTAGCATTACCTTGTTATTTTAGCATCCTATTATTTTCTGCTAGTATTGTTATTGCACTAGGTGCTAGTTTAGGCTTTTGTAATTTTTGTCAAGTATGACCAGAGGCATTTTGACCTCTTAATGCTTTTTTATGCTAGTGGAACACCCACTGGTTTCATTGCATTTTTGGTGGAAACATTATTTCCCCCACACTAGATGTGTTTCTTTTATATAGTTCTATAACTAATGAGTGCCTAGTATTTTTGCTTTGGAATTTTTAGTGCTAAATGAAAATGAGTATGCTTCTGTTTGTAAGTGGTTATAATCATGTGTGTCTTGCTAGAAAAAATCCATCTTTGGAGTGTTGTTTGATTCCTCTAGTAATGCCCTTTTTATTACTACCAGTATGTAGGAGTTGCCCTGCAAATTGATGCATTGTTTTGCTAAATGGGATATTTTTGTTATAGCAAGTATAGATGTTTTTCACTCCTGTTTTTATGACATGGACCCTCTGGTTGTATTTCAATTACTTGATTGAAATTCATCCATTGATTCTTCATGTTTGAGTAGTACTAGTTTCCTTAGCAGTTTTTGTGTTGAACTAATTTTTCTGCCAACTTGTGTTTGGTAGATGTTTATGTATCCTTGCATAAGGACATGTTTTCATTTACCATATTGATAACATGGTTCCTTGTTTGAATTTTAGTATTTTACTTGTTATGCATGTTTGCATAGCAAACCCTTAGTAGAAGCATGTCTATAGGATTCCTCCTTTTTAGCCATTGTTTCTATTGTTCTCACTATGAGAAATTGTGTGTTTTGTGATGAGTCTATTACTTTGTTACATTTGTGTAGGCTCACTGATTTGTAAAAGTAACTTTTACAAATCATGTGTTTCATTTATTCTTGATGTCAATTTAGACTTAATAGATTGGCTATCTTTTTCTTTTTGTGGTTTGGTTGATAGACCCATTGCCATGATTATTATTGTGCATGTTTTATATACTTTTAGTAGTCTCACCCTTGTGAAACTAAGTGTATTTTGGGTTTACTAATATCTTGGTATGAGAGTGGCACACCCACTGAATCCATGATATTGAGGTTGTGAGATATGTTCCTCCAACCTTGAGTTGTCTTATTAAATGGCATTTCTGCCAAGTGTGTTTGTTTGTTTGTTTGCTCCATTAATAATTGAGTGATAGGTTATTATTAGTTTCCTTGCTGTATGTATTGTTACGTATGGTTGCTTGCCTTGATTGGTTCTGAATGTGTGTCCTTTATTCTTTTTACGACGTTAGAAAACGAAGATGAAGGAAGTGTCGGGAAGCTGTGTTTCAAGTTCCAGTCACTCCAAAACCAGGGACACAAGGAGATACCAGGCAAGCCATCCTGATGCTTGCTGATACAATACTTATCATTATCTATCATGCATGATTTACCTCTGAAGTTTTACAAAAACTTGATTATCAAAACTATTTTTGATGTGGAAATTACTACTATACTATTATATAGGTTACTATCATGCCAGTAGTTAAACTTGGTAATACCAAGCCCATAAGCCACCATATGGTACTTATTACCATCAAATATATTAGTCCCTAAGTGGACACCCTAAAATTGTGATTCTACAAAACAAAGGCTTTACGGAAAAACCCGGAGAAAAGGCGGATCCTTGTTCTCCGGAGGAATGTGGAAGTGGTCATTTTTGAGAAAGTGGTGTTTTCAAAAATGACACATAACCTAGTCTTCGCCGGACAACCTTTACCGTACTGCCACCCTACCCCAACATGGGCAAGGGGCTTAACTTGAAGTTTGTTCTTATTAGTGTGTGCTATCTCAATGTGCTATAGGGGATGCGATCCTCTGAACCGAATGTCGTGGAGACATATAAAGTGTGGGATTAATTTTCCCTCCGGATGCATCAGTTGAGGCATCCTGGCTTGGCGGGGATTAGCTCGGTGCCGGGGATGTGGTAAATCTCAACTGAGAGATAGGCATATTCTAGCTTGAACATAGTGGATGGTTATGATCAGATACCTGATGTTTACATACTATTGTTACAGTCCGTGATTGTTCACGGGAGGTGTACTGGATCTGGTGGATGTGTACACCTCTGCAGAGTATAACTTTTTCGAAGAAGTCGCGTCCTCGGATATGGACAGTTGAATGGCCATGTAGCTAGCATTGTGTCAATGTTTTCAAAAAGGAGTTTTGAAAGGGAAATTTTAGAAAGGAAGTGCTGAACTTGTGAAGTTCGGAAAGGAAGGAAAACGTATACCGTGGAGGTATCGTCGATGATGAAAAGCCAGATGATGTGAAACAAAACAAAAATGTTTTGCAAAGAAAACCTTTTCTACTCTAAGCAAGAATTCTGGAAACTGATTCCAAGAAGTTTTGCAAAGAGAAAATATTCTTTAACAAAACTTTACAAAACCTCTTGTACATGTGATATCTACAAGAGAAATAAAACTATATATTATTTTTCTTCTGAAGTATCTTCTTCAACGAAGATACAGATAAACCTGACTGCAACTGTGGTGTCATCATATATGAACACCATTGGTAGTGAACCATATTTATAGCCTACCTATTCCACCATATAAGCATATTTGCATGTTTAGTAAGTGACATGATGGATGTCTTGCTGAGTACATTCAAATGTACTCATTATGCTTTCGCCCCTGGTATCTACTTGCCAGACTTTGAGAAGGAGCCTCCGAAGGAGATCTATGAAGAGAAGTACGGAGTTGACGGCTTTGCGAACTAGGATCGTCTCCGGGTCAGCAGCCTGTAGGTTAAGGCGTGACTTGGGCTCAACTACGTTGTGTTTTATTTGTCTTCCGCTGTGTTGGTTAAGTTGCCTGCCCTTTGTGGCAGTTGCGTTAAACTTGATCATGTGATTTTTTTGTAATACCTTTATGTATTCGTGTAATGGATGATGTATTTCTGTGTGCCAACTGTGTATGTTGTTCACGACTGATCTTTCTGGGATCGTGAATGTATGCATACGTAGGGTTTCAGACTGCCGGTCTGGGGTCCTTACAGTGAACTTATCAATAGCCACTAAAAGATGTGTTTTCTTGCAAGGTGACATGTGAAAGGGACAAACCATGTCCATTCCCCAGACAGCGAACGGCCAAGTTAACGAGATGGTCCGTAATTCCATAGCCGGCACGTGGGTTTGGCGAGCGTACCTTTGACATCCGTCACACCTTGCCACTAAGCGCTCCGCATCTGCTAGAGCCGTGAGCCAGAAGAATCCGTGTCGATAAGCTTTGGCCACAAGGGATCTTGTGGATGCGTGATGCCCACAGTCACCTTCATGGATTTCCTTGAGAATCTGTCGGCCTTCTTCTGGTGCTATGCAGCACAAAAAGACTCCTGCTGCGCTTCTCTTGTATAACTCCCCATTGATGATAGAATATCCCTTTGCTCGCCTCAAAATTTGCCTTGCTAACACCTCCTGCTGTGGTAACTCGCCTCGTGATAGGTAGGCCAAAAACGGTTCTGTCCACTCGGGCACAGCACGTATGGTGGCCACGAGCTCCAAATCCGGGTCTTGATTTGCCAATTCTTCTTCAGACTCGGCTTTAACTGATGGTCGCCATAATTCATCTAGGAAAACGTTGGGTGGAACCGGCTCTCTGCGCGAGCCGAGTCTAGCGAGGGCGTATGCTGCCTCATTCTTCCTCCTGTCTATGTGCTCCACCTCATACCCGGAAAAACATCCTGCAACCCTATCAACCTCTCTGCGGTATGCTGCCATAGTTGCGTCCTTTTTATCCCAAGTTCCTGATACCTGCTGTACCACAAGGTCCGAATCTCCAAAGCATCGTATCCTCTTAATGTTCATCTCCTTGGCTACCTTTAAGCCATGTAATAGGGCCTCATATTCGGCCACGTTGTTGGAACAATCAAAGTGAATCTGTAGCACGTAACTCAATTTGTCTCCTTTAGGTGATGTCAGCACCACTCCGGCTCCTGATCCCTCGTATTGCTTTGACCCATCGAAGTGCATGATCCAAGACTCGGAACTTGGAGCCATGGTGGTCATGCCTGTATGTGTCCAATCATTAACAAAATCAACCAAAGCTTGAGATTTGATTGCTGACCTGGGCTCGTAGTTGATGTGATAATCCCCCATCTCTATCGCCCATTTGGCTATTCTTCCTGTTGCGTCCGAGTTTCTGATGATATCCGACATTGGTATTGAACTAACCACTGTTATGGGGTGTTCTTGGAAATACGGCTTCAGTTTCCGGCTGGCCATAAAGACCCCAAAAACCAGCTTTTGCCAATGCGGATAACGCTGCTTTGCCTCTGATAATACCTCGCTGACGTAATAAACCGGTCTCTGGACCGGGTAACCTTTCCCATCCTCTTTACGCTCCACAACAACTACTGCACTAACGGCTCGGGGGCCAGCTGCTACGTATAGCAACATAGGCTCTTTAGGACCCGTGGCCGCTAGGACTGGTGCTTCAGATAGCTGCTTCTTTAGTGCCTCGAACGCCTCATCCGCCTCTTGATCCCATACGAATTTATCAGATTTCCTCAAGAGCCGGTACAAGGGTATTGCTTTTTCTCCGAGTCTGGATATGAATCGGCTCAGGGCTGCTACGCAGCCCGTGAGTTTTTGAACATGCTTCAAATTTTCCGGCTTTTTTAGACTCTGGATAGCTTTGATTTTGTCCGGGTTTGCTTCAATTCCTCTCTCGGAAACGATAAAGCCGAGTAGCTTCCCGGCTGGAACTCCAAATACGCACTTTGTCGGGTTAAGCTTCATCTGATACCTCCTCAAGTTCTTGAACGTCTCCTTTAGATCATCGATAAATGTCTCCGCCTTCCTGGTCTTGATAACCACATCATCCACATATGCATGGACGTTGCGTCCGATTTGGTCCTCGAAGCACTTCTGAATACACCGCTGATAAGTTGCGCCAGCGTTCTTCAATCCAAACGTCATGGTTTTGTAACAGAAGGCCCCAAAAGGGATTATAAATGATGTTTTCTCCCAATCCTCCCTCTTGAGCTTAATCTGATGATACCCAGAATATGCGTCCAGAAAGCATAATAGGTCACTTCCAGCTACCGCGTCTATGATCTGATCTAGCCTTGGCAGTGCGAACGGATCCTTTGGGCAATGCTTGTTGAGACTCGTAAAATCAATGCACATCCTCCACTCGTTGGTCTTTTTCATCACGAGAACCGGATTTGCTAACCAATCCGGGTGAAATACTTCCATGATAAAGCCGGCTGTCAACAGCCGGGCAATTTCTTCTCCTATAGCTTTCCTTCTTTCCTCATTCATCTTCCTCAAGCCCTGCTTCACAGGCCTAGACTTGGGATCTACGTGCAAACTGTGCTCTGCCAACTCCGTAGGGATACCCGGCATGTCGCTAGGCGTCCAGGCGAATACGTCCGCATTCGAACGGATAAACTCCACAAGTGCCTTCTCCTGTTCGTTGTCCAAGTTAGACCCTATAGTAAATTGCTTAGTGGGGTCATCCTCCACAAAAGCTATCATCTTGGTGTCTTGTGCTGCCTTGAATTTTTCTCTCTCGTCCTCGGTATTCGGCCTTTTCAATGTTGTTCTGTCATCCGGGTCTACTTGAGATCGATAATACTTGAGTTCCTCTTTTCTGCAAGCTTGCTCGGCCATTACTGAATATCCTTCATCGCACTCTGCTGCTATATCCCGGCTTCCATGTATGGTGATGGTGTGCCTGGGACCCGGGATTTTTAACTGTAGGTATACGTAACACGGCCTAGCCATGAACTTAGCGTAAGCCGGCCTTCCGAATAGCGCGTGATATGGACTGCGCAATTTGACCACCTCGAAACTGAGCCACTCAACTCGATAATTATCCTTTGATTCTCCAAAAACTACCTCCAATGCGATTTTTCCCTCGGGGCATGCTAAGTGACCCGGCACTATCCCATGAAAAATTGTTGAACTTTTCTGCAGTTGAGATTCCTTGAGACCCATGCGCAAAAAGGTTTCCCAATACAGAATATTGATACTGCTCCCACCATCCATCAGGACCTCTTTCAACTCGTAACCATTGACCTGTGGTGCAACTACCAATGCTAAGACTCCCGGGTGTTCTATCCTTTCCGGGTGATCTCTTCGGCTCCATGTTACATCTTGCTCTGACCATCTCAGGTATCCCGGGACAGCCGAGGAAACCGATTTTACCGCTTGCTTTCGTATCTTTTTGTCCCTGTTAGAAGTTCATGTAGTATGCACATGATATTGTCCTTTTAAACCAGATGTACGTACCATACCGATGAAGATGCTGATCTGGCCGATTGTCACGATAGATCCGGATTCGAGGTGATCCGATTCTGGCCCCCAGCCGGAATCGTCCACCATCTTCTCTCCTTCGTGGTCGGTGCAGATCTCGCCGATGACTAGATTCTCCATATTCTTCCGAGCTTCTCCCGTGATGTAAACACCTTTGGACGCAGGCCCCACGGTGGGCGCCAACTGTCGTGGGATAATCACGGCAGATGTTACCAGGCGTAACTGATCTTGGGGCAAGACGACGCAGGCGTTTGGGAGAGGGTTTAGCTCAGAGGAAAACATGATGATATTCGATCTGGTAGCCGGCAATCAAGTCGTTGAGTCTCCGATCTCAAGATAATAACTCAACGCTCGTGTTACACTGGATATTCGATATCGGGCGATCTCGCTAGAGCTCTTGTCTCTCCCTAAACTAGACCTAGGGGTCGGTTTATAAAGCACCCGAACCTCTTGGCTTCCCATCCAAGGCGTACCCTGAATCCCACCCGGACACTGCGTACAAAACCCTTGCTTTCCTTACCGTAACCCACAATCCGAATTACTAGGCCTACAAACTTGGGCCTTCTAGAAGTTCCTTTGTCCTTAGCCGGATCTTGTGCAGCGTCCTTTAGGCTGGATTACACCTTGGAGTGGGCCTACCGGGTTATTATCCCTCCATCAGTATCACCGGAGGGGGGCTCCGGATCGTCTGGACCCCAACACAAGCAAGGTGGTGCCATAGCATGTTATTGCAGGTGTTTTGTGTGCTTTGTATGGCAAAGATTTCACTCCGGGTTGTGGGCCGCTTCACCGGCATCCACTTCTCTCTCGTGAGTTTACACGCGCTTATAGGCTGAAACGCCCGCATCGGACGAAACGTCGTGAATCTTCTGAAGAGGTGGGTTCGACCTTGTTGTTTTGTGTTGCTATGGCCTACCCTAGCACAACCAAGCACCTAGTTCCACATTGCTACCCCCTTTCGACGCCGTTACCGCGTGTTTCCGTGTAAGTCCGGTATTTCTCCAGCGGGTCTAGGGTTTCACCGGAGGGGGGGCTCCGGATCGTCTGGACCCCAAAACTTGCAAGGTGGTGCCATAGAATGTTATTATAGGTGTGTTTTGTGCTTTGTATGGCAAAGATTTCACTCCGGGGTGTGGGCCGCTTCACCGGCATCCACTTCTCTCTCGTGAGTTTACACGCGCTTATAGGCTGAAACTCCCGTATCGGACGAAACGTCGTGAATCTTCCGAAGAGGTGGGTTCTACCTTGTTGTTTTGGGTTGCTATGGCCTACCCTAGCACAACCAAGAAACTAGTTCCACATTTCTACCCCCTTTCGACGCCGTTAACGCGTGTTCCCGTGTAAGTCCGGTATTTTTCCAGCGGGTCTAGGGTTTCACCGGAGGGGGGGCTCCGGATCGTCTGGACCCCACACATGCAAGGTGGTGCCATAGAATGTTATTATAGGTGTTTTGTGTGCTTTGGATGGCAAATATTTCACTCCAGGGTGTGGGCCGCTTCACCGACATCCACTTCTCTCTCGTGAGTTTACACGCGCTTATAGGCTCAAACTCCCGTATCGGACGAAACGTCGTGAATCTTCCAAAGAGGTGGGTTCTACCTTGTTGTTTTGTGTTTATATGGACTACCCTAGCACAACCAAGCAACTAGTTCCACATTGCTTCCCCCTTTGGACGCCGTTACCGCGTGTTTTCGTGTAAGTCCGGTATTTCTCCATCGGGTCTAGGGTTTCACCGGAGGGGGGCTCCGGATCGTATGGACCCCAACACAATCAAGGTGGTGACATATCATGTTATTATAGGTGTGTTATGGGGTTTGGATGGCAAAGATTTCACTCCGGGGTGTGGGCCGGTTCACCGGCATCCACTTCTGTTTCGTGAGTTTACACGCGCTTATAGGCTGAAACTCCCGTATCGGACGAAACGTCGTGAATCTTCCGAAGAGGTGGGTTCTACCTTGTTTTTTTGGGTTTCTATGTCCTACCCTAGCACAACCAAGAAAATAGTTCCACATTGCTACCCCCTTTCGACGCCGTTACCGCGTGTTTCCGTGTAAGTCCGGTATTTCTCCACCGGGTCTAGGGTTTCACTGGAGGGGGGGCTCCGGATCGTCTGGACCCCAACACAAGCAAGGTGGTGCCATAGAATGTTATTATAGGTGTTTTGTGTGCTTTGGATGGCAAAAATTTCACTCCGGGGTGTGGGCCGCTTCACCGGCATCCACTTCTCTCTCGTGAGTTTACACGCGCTTATAGGCTGAAACTCCCGTATCGGACGAAACATCGTGAATCTTCCGAAGAGGTGGGTTCTACCTTGTTGTTTTGGGTTTATATGTCCTACCCTAGCACAACCTAGCAACTAGTTCCACATTGCTACCCCTTTCGACGCCGTTACCGCGTGTTTCCGTGTAAGTCCGGTATTTATCCAACGGATCTAGGGTTTCACCGGAGGGGGGGCTCCGGATCGTCTGGACCCCACCACAAGCAAGGTGGTGCCATAGAATGTTATTATAGGTGTGTTGTGTGCTTTGGATGGCAAATATTTCACTCCGGGGTGTGGGCCGCTTCACCGGCATCCACTTCTCTCTCATGAGTTTACACGCACTTATAGGCTGAAACTCCCGTATCGGGCGAAACGTCGTGAATCTTCCGAAGAGGTGGGTTATAACTTGTTGTTTTGGGTTTCTATGGCCTACCCTAGCACAACCAAGCAACTAGTTCCACATTTATACCCCCTTTCGACGCCGTTACCGCGTGTTTCCGTGTAAGTCCGGTATTTCTCCAGCGGGTCTAGGGTTTCACCTGAGGGGGGCTCCGGATCGTCTGGACCACAACACAAGCAAGGTCGTGCCATAGCATGTTATTATAGGTGTGTTGTGTGCTTTGGATGGCAAAGATTTCACTCCGGGGTGTGGGCCGCTTCACCGGCATCCACTTCTCTCTCGTGAGTTTACACGCGCTTATAGGCTGAAACTCCCGTATCGGACGAAACGTCGTGAATCTTTCGAAGAGGTGGGTTCTACCTTGTTTTTTTGGGTTTCTATGGCCTACCCTAGCAAAACCAAGCAACTAGTTCCACATTGCTACCCCCTTTCGACGCCGGTACCGCGTGTTTCCGTGTAAGTCCGGTATTTCTCCAGCGGGTCTAGGGTTTCACCGGAGGGGGGGCTCCGGATCGTCTGGACCCCAACACAAGCAAGGTGGTTCCATAGCATGTTATTATAGGTGTGTTGTGTGCTTTTCATGGCAAATATTTCACTCCGGGGTGTGGGCCTCTTCACCGGCATCCACTTCTCTCTCGTGAATTTACACGCGCTTATAGGCTAAAACTCCCGTATCGGACGAAACGTCGTGAATCTTCCGAAGAGGTGGGTTCTACCTTGTTTTTTTGGTTGCTATGGCCTACCATAGCAGAACCAATCAACTAGTTCCACATTTCTACCGCCTTTCAACGTCGTTAACGCGTGTTTCCGTGCAAGTCCGGTATTTCTCCAGCAGGTCTAGGGTTTCACCGGAGGGGGGCTCCGGATCGTCTGGACCCCAACACAAGAAAGTTGGTGCCATAGAATGTTATTATAGGTGTGTTTTGTGCTTTTGATGGCAAAGATTTCACTCCGGGGTGTGGGCCGCTTCACCGGCATCCACTTCTCTCTAGTGAGTTTACACGCGCTTATAGGCTGAAACTCCCGTATCAGACGAAACATCGTGAATCTTCCGAAGAGGTGGGTTCTACCTTGTTGTTTTGGGTTGCTATGGCCTACCCTAGCACAACCAAGCAACTAGTTCCACATTGCTACCCCCTTTCGACGCTGTTACCGCGTGTTTCCGTGTAAGTCCGGTATTTCTCCAGCGGGTCTAGGGTTTCACCGGAGGGGGGGCTCCGGATCGTCTGGACCCCAACACAAGCAAGGTGGTGCCATAGCATGTTATTATAGGTGTTTTGTGTGCTTTGGATGGCAAAGATTTCACTCCGGGGTGTGGTCCGCTTCACCGGCATCCACTTCTCTCACGTGAGTTTATACGCGCTTATAGGATGAAACTCCCGTATCGGACGAAACATCGTGAATCTTCCGAAGAGGTGGGTTCTACCTTGTTTTTTTGTGTTTCTATGGCCTACCCTAGCACAACTAAGCACCTAGTTCCACATTTTTACCCACTTTCGACGCCGTTAACGCGTGTTTCCATGTAAGTCCAGTATTTCTCCAGCGGGTCTAGGGTTTCACCGGAGGGGGGCTCCGGATCGTCTGGACCCCAACACAAGCAATGTGGTGCCATAGCATGTTATTATAGGTGTGTTGTGTGCTTTGGATGGCAAAGATTTCACTCCGGGGTGTGGGCCGCTTCACCGGCATCCACTTCTCTCTCATGAGTTTACACGCGCTTATAGGCTGAAACTCCCGTATCGCACGAAACTTCATGAATCTTCTGAAGAGGTGGGTTCTACCTTGTTGTTTTGTGTTGCTATGGCCTACCCTAGCACAACTAAGCACCTAGTTCCACATTTCTACCCCCTTTCGACGCTGTTAACGCGTGTTTCCGTGTAAGTCCGGTATTTCTCCAGCGCGTCTAGGGTTTCACCTGAGGGGGGGCTCCGGATCGTCTGGACCCCAACACAAGAAAGGTGGTTCCATAGCATGTTACTATAGGTGCGTTGTGTGCTTTTGATGGCAAAGATTTCACTCCGGGGTGTGGGCCGCTTCACCGGCATCCACTTCTCTCTCGTGAGTTTACACGCGCTTATAGGCTGAAACTCCCGTATCGGACGAAACGTCGTGAATCTTCTGAAGAGGTGGGTTCTACCTTGTTGTTTTGGGTTGCTATGGCCTACCCTAGCACAACCAAGCACCTAGTTCCACATTGCTACTCCCTTTCTACACCGTTAACACGTGTTTCCGTGTAAGTCCGGTATTTCTCCAGCGGGTCTAGGGTTTCACCGGAGGGGGGTGCTCCGGATCGTATGGACCCCAACACAATAAAGGTGGTGCCATATCATGTTATTATAGGTGTGTTGTGTGCTTTGGATGCCAAAGATTTCACTCCGGGGTGTGGGCCGCTTCACCGGCATCCACTTCTCTCGTGAGTTTACACGCGCTTATAGGCTGAAACTCCCGTATCGGACGAAACGTCATGAATCTTCTGAAGAGGTGGGTTCTACCTTGTTGTTTTGTGTTTCTATGGCCTACCCTAGCACAACCAAGCACCTAGTTCCACATTGCTACCCCCTTTCGACGCCGTTACCGCGTGTTTCCGTGTAAGTCCGGTATTTCTCCAGCGGGTCTAGGATTTCACCGGAGGGGGAGCTCCGGATCGTCTGGACCCCAAGACAAAAAGGTGGTGCCATAGAATGTTATTATAGGTGTGTTTTGTGCTTTGGATGGCAAAGATTTCACTCCGGGGTGTGGGCCGCTTCACCGGCATCCACTTCTCTCTTGTGAATTTACAAGCGCTTATAGGTTGAAACTCTCGTATCGGGCGAAACGTCGTGAATCTTCCGAAGAGGTGGGTTCTACCTTGTTGTTTGGGTTTCTATGGCCTACCATAGCACAACCAATCAACTAGTTGCACATTGCTACCCCCTTTTGACGCCGTTACCGCGTGTTTCCGTGTAAGTCCGGTATTATTCCAGCGGGTCTAGGGTTTCACCAGAGGGGGGCTCCGGATCGTCTGAACCCCAACACAAGCAAGGTGGTGCCATAGCATGTTATTATAGGTGTGTTGTGTTCTTTGGATGGCCAAGATTTTACTCCGGGGTGTGGTCCGCTTCACCGGCATCCACTTCTCTCTGGTGAGTTTACACGCGCTTATAGGCTGAAACTCCCGTATCGGACGAAACGTCGATAATCTTCCGAAGAGGTGGGTTCTACCTTGTTGTTTTTGGTTGATATGGCCTACCCTAGCACAACAAAGCAACTAGTTCCACATTGCTACCCCCTTTCGACGCTGTTACCGCATGTTTCCTTGTAAGTCCGGTATTTCTCCTGCGGGTCTAGGGTTTCACCGGAGGGGGGCTCCGGATCGTCTGGACCCCAACACAAGCAAGGTGGTTCCATAGCATGTTATTATAGGTGTTTTGTGTGCTTTGTATGGCAAATATTTCACTCCGGGGTGTGGGCCGCTTCACCGGCATCCACTTCTCTCTCGTGAGTTTACACGCGCTTATAGGCTGAAACTCCCGTAATAGACGAAACGTCGTGAATCTTCCGAAGAGGTGGGTTCTACCTTGTTGTTTTGTGTTTATATGGCCTACCCTAGCACAACTAAGCACCTAGTTCCACATTGCTACCCACTTTCGACGACGTTAACGTGTGTTTCCGTGTAAGTCCGGTATTTCTCGAGCGGGTCTAGGGTTTCACTGGAGGGGGGCTCCGGATCGTCTGGACCCCAACACAAGCAAGGTGGTGCCATAGCATGTTATTATAGGTGTGTTATGTGCTTTGGATGGCAAATATTTCACTCTGGGGTGTGGGCCGCTTCACCGGCATCCACTTCTCTCTCGTGAGTTTACACGCGCTTATAGGCTGAAACTCCCGTATCGCACGAAACGTCGTGAATCTTCCGAAGAGGTGGGTTCTACCTTGTTGTTTTGTGTTGCTATAGCCTACACTAGCACAACTAAGAACCTAATTCAACATTGCTACCCCCTTTCGACGCTGTTAACGCGTGTTTCCGTGTAAGTCCGGTATCTCTCCAGCGGGTCTAGGGTTTCACCGGAGGGGGGCTCCGGATTGTCTGGACCCCAACACAAGAAAGGTGGTGCCATAGAATGTTATTATAGGTGTGTTGTGTGCTTTGGATGGAAAAGATTTCACTCCGGGGTGTGGGCCGCTTCACCTACATCCACTTCTCTCTCGTGAGTTTACACGCGCTTATAGGCTGAAACTCCCGTATCGGACGAAACGTCGTGAATCTTTCGAAGAGGTGGGTTCTAACTTGTTGTTTTGTGTTGCTATTTCTACCCTAGCACAAATAAGCAGCTATTTCCACATTGCTACCCCCTTTCGACGCCATTAACGCGTGTTTCCGTGTAAGTCCGGTATTTCTCCAGCGGGTCTAGGGTTTCACCGGAGGGGGGCTCCGGATTGTCTGGACCCCTACACAAGCAAGGTGGTGCCATAGAATATTTATATTCCCTAGAAATTAGCGAGAATAATGAATAGAATAGTTCAAATAAAATTATGACAAAGAATTTTTTTTATGTTTTCTAGAAACCACCGAGAAACATTATAGAAAGTATGGTTCACTTTATGACTAAATAAAATATACTAGTATTCAGATTACACAGAAAAATATAGTAGTAAGTGATATGATAAAAAAAATGTAATTCTGAAAAAAAAAATCACTGTGCCGACGGCAAACAGGGCATTTATGTTATCCCCACCTGGTCGGGCGCGGGGGTCAACTCCCCCATAGCCCGACGCCATCTCCACCTCGATCTCCCCCGCACTTGGCGCCGCCGCCGCCGCCCTCTCCCCCGCTGCCGCCGCCACCTCTCCGGTCACCGTCGCCGCACGCCGCCTCCACCGCCCACCACCGCGCCGCCCTCCACCACCGCACCACCGCCACCTCCCTCCACCACCGCTGCCGCCGCCTCCCTCCACTCCCCCCCTCCATGCCCGGCCCCTCCAGTGCCCCCTCCCTCCACTGCCCCCTCCCTGCCCCCGCCGCCGACCTCCTCCCTCCCGCCGCCGCCCTCCTCCCTCCCTCCTCCCTCCGCCGCCGCACGCCGGCTCCACCGCCCCCCGAGCACGCCGACTCCACCGGTGAGCATTTTATTTTCTATTTTTTCTGTTATTTAGATAGTTAGACTAGTATAGAAAATTTAGTATAATTTTAGTTAGAGAATTAGGTTTAGAAAATTTTATTTAGGAAATTTTAGTTTAGAAAATTAGGGCGTTGTGGAGGCGACATGGGGGCGTCCCGGGGGGCGCCGGTGGTTGACGGCGAGGGTGGGCGTCGGTGTCGGTGGCGTTTCCCGGTGGACGGGGGCGGTGGCGCGTCGCGGTGGTCGGTGTCGATGGCGCGCCCCGGTGGTTGATGTCGTGGGCGCGCCCCGGTGGTCGGTGGCGGGGGCGGGCGCCGTTGGTTATTGGCGAGGGAGGGCTCCGGTGTCGGTGGCGTTTACCGTTGGTCGGTGTTGAGGGCGCGCGCCGATTGTCGGTGTCGATGGCAAGGGCAGTCCTCGATGGTCGATGGCGAGGGTAGGCGTCGGTGGTCCCTGTCGATAGAAAATTTTAATGCAATTTCGTCAAAATTGATGCAATTTGTTAATGGATGTTCATTGTGTGTTTTCAGATGGCGTAGGTCCAGTCACCCACAGGTGTGGTCTTGTCGAGCTTCTTCAGCGGGTCCAGGGCGGCGCGTCACCGGCATTTTCTCCCTTGCTGCTTCGACAACGTACGGCTTCGCACCTATGCTCTAGGTGAGCTACATTTCCATCACCTCCAGCTTTCCACCCCTTGCTCTGCCCCGGCCTTCGAGCCGATGACACATTTACATTCATGTCTAGTCGCGTAACCGTAGGCGTCTCTCGTCCGGGAGAGTTGCAAATTTATAAATATGCAGGACTGTCCGTCTCTGCATATTTATAACCATAGCTCTTCCGGATTGTCCACGTTTTGGACAGCTCGGGTATGTGTAGTTTGGTTCGTGTCCCATGTTCTGCTCCCTCCTGAGACGGATTTCGGCAGCACCCCCCGTTGTTCTTCGGATGCACACCCTCTCGGCTTAAAAAGTTCGAGACGTGTCTTCTGAAGAACAGCGGGGAGGTGTTGCTGAAATTCTGTCTCGGGTCGGGGTAGAACATGGGACACGAACCGATCTACACACACCCGGGTGGGATTAGGCCCCTACCTATTAGACATGTAGGTGAACCGTTGCATGCTGTAAAATATAAAATTTTGTCGTAATTAATCCGATGACATTGCAAAAAAGTATTATAACTTGCTGCATTTTAAGAAATGATATGAACGTATTTGCATAATATTTTACCGAGGAAATAACTATTATGTGCATGTTGATGTTTTCCAATGCAAGAGCTAAACTTTTTCAACGCAGACTTTCCATATTCCCAAGACCACTTCGCTCATTAAAAGTTGCAGGTCAACATCAATAAAACTCCTTTTATCATTTTTAGGTGACGCTTTCAATGATGCCAATTAGGCAAGCAATGAAAGTGTCACCTGAAAAAGGATAAAATGTGTTGCCCTGCAACTTTTAATGAGCCCAGTAGAGTTTGTACTAGTGTCTTCGGAATATGGAAAGTCTGCGTAGAAAAAGTTTAGGTCTTGCATTTGAAACATCAACATGCAAGTAATAGTTATTTCCTCATAAATATTATGCAAATACGGTCCTATCATTTTAAGAAATGCGTCGTTGTTTGTCTCCCAATAAAGCAGAGGATGGCTGGTAATGAGTGGATGTACATCGACCGTATTTCTGTGACTGAAAGAACAGATGAGTGGGAATGGAAGACCAACTTGTTAGTGAAAGATTTAGCGCGTGGTTCAAAGTCAGCGGTTCGCCCATTATGCCCTTGCTCTAATTGCCGGAGGCGGCATCGTCATGGAAAGGTTGAAATGACTAAACACCTGTGGTTGCATGGATATATGCAGAACTACGTGACGACTGTCGACTTTGCTCAGTACGAGCGTGATAGAGGAGAGGTGATGCGGCAGCGGATCAATGGCATTGAGTACGATGGGACTAGGAACTTGTTAGATGATTTCCATGATGCCGACATGCCTGATTCGCCACCTCAAGTGGAGGAACAACCCGAACCAGAGGACCCGGATGAACCCGAGCCAATAGCGAAGGCCTTCTTTGAAATGATGGGCTCGGCTAAGAGGCCGCTATACGAGGATGAAAAGATTTCTCAACTCGATGCCATCTCTCAAGCACTAGCCGACAAGGCCCGGTACTCCACCACCCGTGCTGGATTTGAAGCTAATCTGAAAACCTATGGTAACATGTTGCCCGAGGGGCTTTGTCTCCCTAAAAGCATGCACGAAGCGAAGGAAGTCTTGAAAGGGCTCAACATGGATTATACAAAGATAGATTATTGTCCAAAAGGCTGCATTATGTTTTGGAAACAGTTTGCGGATGAAAAGTACTGTAGTATTTGTAAGGCGTCTATGTATCATGAGGTAAATGGAGCCGATGGTCAGTTGAAGCAGACGAAAGTCACTATGAAGATTCTTTGGTATCTCCCATTCATTAAAAGAATCCAGTGGCTGTATTGGTCCGAGGAGACTGCCAAACAGATGACTTGGCACAAGATGGGGAAGAGATACACAGACGAGAACGGACGGGAAAAGATGGTACATCCATCTGATGGTCACGCATGGAAGAATTTCGATGCAAAATACCCGGATGAGGCAAAAGAGGCTCGAAATGTCAGGATTGCGATAGCAACAGATGGATTCAATCCATATGGTATGTCGACTGCCTCATACAGCTTCTGGCCCGTGTTTGTTATTCCGCTCAATCTCCCTCCTGGAGTCTTAATGCAAAGGAATACCATATTTCTGTCGTTGATCATTCGAGGGCCAGAATACCCGGGGAAGAATTTGAGTGTCTACATGCAGCCGCTTGTGGATGATTTTAACCACTCTTGGCACCACGGGACGTTCACATACGACCCGGCATCAAAGAAAAACTTCTTAATTAAAATTTGGTTCCAATATTCCATGCACGACCTTCCAGGGTACGCTCTATTCTGCGGATGGTGTACCGCTGGTAAGTGGCCATGCCCAGTGTGCAGGAACCGATTGGAGTTCCTCTGGTTAAGAGCGGGTAAGAAGTATTCCTCGTTTGACATGCATCGACAGTTCCTCAAAAGAAGGCATCGATTTAGAGAAGACAGAAAGAACTTCAAGAAGGGCAGAGTTGAGCGTGTAGAAAAAAAGATACCAACATTCGATGGTGCTCTCATTCCCGCTGGGGGAAATGGCCCACGATACGTCGGATATGGTAAAATACACAATTCGACTCACGTGGCAGGCTTGACGCAGCTAGATTATTACAAGGATCTCGAACTTCCCCATAACATCTATGTGATGCACACCGAAGAGAATGTCGGAGAGTCACTCTTTCACACAATCCTGAACATTCCTGAGAAGTCAAATGATAATGTGAAGGCTAGAGTCGATGTCTAGAAACTCTGTGATAGAGAGAGATTACATATGCAGCCTCCTGACCGCCGGCGAAAAAATTGGTTTAAACCGCTCGCCGACTACTGCCTTAACTGTATTCAAAAGAAGGAGGTATTTTGGTGGCTCAAATTCATTGTCATGTTTCCTGATGGTTATTGTTCGAATATAAGCAAGGGGGTCAATCTTTTAACGGGAAAAGTCAACAGGCTCAAGAGTCACGACGCTTTGTGCTAAGCAGATATGTCCTGTGATTATTCAGAAGCTGCATGATCTAGTGCCGGAGTTGCTATGCAACTTAGAGATGATATTTCCGCCAGGCTTCTTTACTCCGACGGCACATCTCGCGAACGAGGCACTTTTGGGTGGACCGGTGCAGTTTTGTTGGCAGTTTTGTATTGAGAGAGAGTTCAAGTACATTAGAAACAAAACTGGAAATAAAGCTAAGATTGAAGCATGCATAGTTGAGGGAGTATGTCTTGAAGAGATGGCAGACGCCGCGACAACATACTATCCTGCTGAAGTTCCCACTATGCATAACCAGGCATCTCGGTACAATATCGACGAGCCCAAGCATGACCCCCAGCTCCTCCTCTTCCAATGTCCCGGTGGCAAGTCAGGTGGCCGAGAAAAATATAACTGGACCAAGGAAGAGCAGGATTGCATAATGCTCTATGTGCTTACGAACATGCTGGAAGTGGTCGATTATATCAGGTAAAATGGTGGTACAAATTACTTTCCAACTAGTAACCCTGTTTCGATCTAATACGTATTCTCTTCTTTTAGAGAATTCACGGATGAAATGTGGTCTGGAGCGGAGGAACCATCTGTCGGGGAGCTGGACACTCTTCTGAAAGAGGGTGCTCCCGGAAAGAAAAAATTTATGTCTTGGTTCATGGAAAAAGTAATTTCTAACCTCTCCCTATTACCTTGCAATCTGTGACTTGTCCCTTTCGTTACACCTATCTAATGCACAAAACAATTTGTATCGTATTTGTAGGGAGCTAATCCCAACGTTCAGATGACAGATGAGTTGAGATGTGTTTCCAAGGTTTTAACCGTAGCGTCATTAAATATAAGAAGTATGATGTGAATGGGTATCGCTTCCATACGGAGGATCACCAGAAGAGTCGGCCGAATGCAAAAAACGGTAAATACCGGGGTTTTCACCCGAGGCGCCAGAGGAGGCAATGGAGCCGATTCCGTAGACTACTACGGAAGGTTAGAGAAGGTATACGAGCTGACGTTCAATCGCACCAACGTAGAACTCAAGCTCGTTGTGTTCAAATGCCACTGGTTCGACCCCGTCCATGGATACAAAAGTACCCCTTCCATTGGGTTAGTTGAAGTTAGGCCTTGAACCACCTATAGCGGAGCCGATGTCTTTATTGTGGCTCACCAAGCCAAGCAAGTTTATTATTTTCCCTACCCATGCCAGAAAGAGGCACTCGAGGGTTGGGAGGTCGCGTTCAGGGTATCGCCACATGGTAAACTACCCATGCCTTCCGACGACGATTATAACAACATTGACCCGAAAACGTACCATGGAATTTTTCTATCAAGAGCAAGAGGACTTCGGGGACTTTTACTTACAAATGGGTGGTTTTGAGGACCTTGAGAACAATGCAGAAACTCGTGGTGAGTCAGTGGTGGATCTAAAGGACATAGACATGCTCACCAAGCTACATACAGACAATGGCGACGATGATGAGCCACCACCGTTCGAAGATCCTCTAATTTACTACTCACGTGATAGTGATACGGATAGTGAGAACGAGAACCCACTTAATTATGAGAGTGATGATTCGAGGTGATGTCTTTATACTTAGTATTTTATCTTAGTCTTTTTATGCAAGTTTCACCATTTTATACTTAGTATTTTTTCTTTTGAACATGCCTAGTGATGCTCTACATTTTATGCCAAGTTTCACCATTTTATGCTAAGTGCCTACATTTCACTATTTTATGCTAAGTGCCTATATTTTTACTATGTATATGTGATTTAATTGTTTTCTCTTTCTCGATGCAGGTGATTGGACAATATGAGCCAAGGCAAGGAATCGTCGTCGTCCTTGCTCAAGAAGATTACACGGAGTTGTAGATCCTTGGTTCGCAATCCGCGCTACACTACAAGAAATGTGTTGATACATGACGTTCTCGTAATGACGGCGGACAAAATCGTTATAAAATTACAATGATTCCGATTCAAATCGTCATAAGTTGTTAGAGGGGATCAAAACCCTCAATTCTCACGACGATTTGCCTTAAAAACGTCTTAATTTTCTAAAATGAAATCGTCATAGACGACCATGGCCTTATATTTAGCCGATCACGACGAATTCAAATCGTCATGGCGTCCTATATGTGAATGTGTTAATATGACTGGATGGACAAATCGTCAATTCCGCCTATGTGTCCTGTCTGCTGGGTGCCACATCATCGATCTAGCTTATGTGTCATCTATAGTTGTCATTGCACTAACCCAATGACATGTGGGACCCGGTGCAACCTGAAATGGAGGCCACACACACCATCAATTCCTCCTACGTGTCCTGTCTATTGGGTTGCCAAGTCACCGACTTAGCTAGTTAGCATTTCTCCTGAACCCAATGACATGTGGTAAGACCCGCTGACATGTAGGACCGGGAGGATCAGGCCTCACAACGTCAAACTACACACAAATGAGCTAAAACCGCAAAATAGTGCCCTGCGGGAATCGAACCCGAGAACTCCCACATCGAAACGTACAAGCTAACCACCAGACCGAGCGATCACTACTGATGCATCCACGCACTAGCGCTACTTGATGTGTGCCTTCGAGCGAACATGGGCCTCCGTGAAACGAATTGCATTGCTTCTTGGCATGGTCCAGATTTCGGCATGGAAAGGAAGTGCCGACGTGGGATCTCTTAGCTAGTTGCCTAGCTGGGTTGGATTGCATTGGGTTGGGTTGGCTCGATTTTTTTTTTCATTTTCTATAATCTGAATTTGACCTTCAAATTGTTTAAAATAAAATTTGACAAAAAATTTAAAATATTTCTAGTAATTGTAGACCAATATGGACCATTTTTGTTACACAAATATAACCAATCCCATAATCATATATTTCTTGAAACTTTAGGGGATTTTGAATTACGGTTTTGGAGTCAAAACGCCGGGCTTGATCATTCAGACTTAGGTGTTGAATTTAGCAAAATTATTGGTGTTTCTATGAAGAAATATATAGTTATTTACTTAAAAATGATTTTTACAAAAAATCATGAGCAAACTACGAGGCAGCTGTAGTTCAAATTTGGCCCAGTTTCAACTCGATCGGCAGAAATTTGTCTTTTTTCAAAAGATGTGTATTTAAAACTATTGGGAGGTAGTGATTTGGTTATTTTAACATGAAATATGGTATAATAACTTTATAATTTTATTTGGTGCAATTTCGTAACATATTTTCGGTAGGTGCTTCACAAAAATAACCTTTTTTCACACTCCAAAAATGGAAAATGGTATTTTATTAAGAGAAAAATAGAACTTTCTTCGTCAACATTGTTCGTTGTTCCAATATGCATCTTTGGATAGAATATGGGCACATTTCAACAAACTGTGCCATGAGTGTGGCCATAACAACCGTCATTTGGCCTGAAACCCAAGAATCTTCGGAGGAGATAGCTCATTTATGTGAACACCTTTTCAACCCAACTGTCGTATTCCAAGTTTAATATTTTTGGTGGATACTAGGACATATATGATGACACCACGCGAAGGTATTGCATCATTTCGAGTTTTTTTGAATTTTCTGGAATTTTCTACGTCCGTCTCAGGAAAAAGTCAAGACGGCGGGCATGATCGTTCGTAGCTAGAGATTGAATATTGATAAAATATTGGTATGTCTATGTTTAAATAGGTAGTTGTGTACCAAAAAAGGATTTTTACAAAAAATCATGTGCAAACTACACACTACTAGGGAAAAGGCTACCGCAGGCGCACCAAATTAGGCTACCGCAGGCGAATTTCAGTTCGCCTGGGACCACATCGCCAGCGGTAATGGCTTACCCCAGGCGAATACCACAATGCGCATGTGGTAAGTTCGCATACCCCAGGCGAATACACCTTGTGCGCCTGGGGTAAAACTCTTACCTGTGGCGAACAAGCGCTGTGCGCCTGGGGTACAGATGCGTCTGGGGTACTATGTACTGTTCGCCTGGGGTATGGTTTTGCTGTATCAAAAAATAAAAGAAAAACCAAAATAACAGAATTACAGGAAAATGACAGAATAAGTATCAAGCTGACAGAATAACAGCAAAATGACACAATTAAGTTTTATAACATAAATATTTTCGATCATCAACACATAGTCTCGATCATCACCACATAGTTTAACAAAATTACATAGTCTCGAAAAGAACCATGCTACTAATAAATCCAGGAGTTAGCTAGTGAGATGGAAATAATTATTTGTTCTAATTTAATTAAACTCGTCATCTATCGATCTAGCGGGCTGATGTAGTGGATGACCATCATCATGTCCAAGTTGGGGACGTCACTATTCCTCATGGTGATCAGAATAGCTCGTCCAGCCGCCATACCAACTCTTGCGGAATGGAACTGCCTCCATGCTTGAGAGTTGAGGATGACCCGACCATCAGCATTATCCCTGGTGATCGGAACTGCGGTGACATGTCCGGATTCTCCACGGCGTACTCCAATGGTACCGGGCTCCATGCCAGCACTGTCCGCTACCGCCATGGGTATTTTCTAGAACACAATTCCAAGATAGAATAAAAGCACAAAGTCACATACCGGCCACATTATAACATAAGCAACTACAGGAATAAGAAAGTGTTAAGAAACATACCATGACATGTCCATTGGAGATGTTAGTATTGGTGATGCGATGCACGAAAGGAGAACCGATGTAGCTATCTATCTCGGCAAGTTTCTGAAGGACACGGTCCTTCTCAATCTCGCTAAGATTCGCTCTTTGAGCAACCACCACATGTTTCCATGGGTCCTCCTCGTCCATATCATCCTCAGTGTCCATATCATCCTCAGTGTTCCCAATATCCTCCTCACTCCCGCCATTCTCGCTCGCAATCCCGCCCATATACACAATTTTGATACGAGGTTGCGGTCCTTCCATTGAGAAGTGAATGTAATCACTTCCGCTTAAATTGTACGTGGCGATGATAGCCTGCAACTGTTCCCCGCAGAAGTATGTCTTCGTTCTTTCTTTTTTCACTCGAAGAATGTAGGTGGTCCCGTGAACATTGAATTCCACATTATTGCCAACTAACTGGTTGAACTCTTGGCGAATATTGCATGGAAGAATCTAAAAAAGAAATATAAAGAATAAACACAAGTCTCAAGCTAGATAGTAAAACGAAAGAACAAGTTAACATAAAAAGAATTGTTAATTACCAACGAATCAACGTCACCGTCGTGGAGCTAAAGCATAAAAGAAGTCCCACTGAATCGTCCTTCGGCACATCGGGACCGACATACGCCGCAAGCCATGTTCTATTAAATTAAGAAAGTACACATAGAGGTTAGAGGAGCATAGCTATCACAAAACAAAGACAAATGGCAGCACCTACCTCTAGTAGTATAATATGGCAATTGACAGCAGTACAAACGAAATGGAACCTGTCGGAGAGTTTAGGTGATACTTCCAACAGTACACTTTCTTATTTAATCTCACAATTCACAGTACTCTAGTAGTATAATAAGGCAATTGACAACAGTACACACGAAATGTTGTTATTGTGCGTGTTTTTACTCCTATTTAATCTCACAATTCACATTCCTTTTTACTAGTGAAACCTGACTCTATGGTATTCATCTAAACGGAAATACACATTCTCTGGATCCACGACGAATCCTGGAGATATAATGCACTGCAAGTGGTGTTGCCGTAGCCCTGGGTGTGTGTGTTGTTGGACTGCTTAAGTAAACTTGCTTTCTTCTTAGCCTTTCGGCTTGCCCACCTGTGTGTGGTGCTGTGTTTTGTTCTACGGCTTTTGCCGTTTGTAAGGAAGCTGCTAAAACTTTGCTGTTCGTGATTTCAATGAAATCGGGGGGCAGCCCCTTTTAGTCTAAAAAAATGCACTACAAAGATCCGCTAAGAGCACTGAATCCTGGAGATATAATGCACATTCCTCTGGATCCACGACGACGGGAGCACCGCGGCCACCAGAAGCAGGCGCACATCCTCCACAACGACGACGGGAGGGCCGGAGTGGGCTGGGATGGAGGGGGGATGGGAGGGAGAGGGGCTGACCTGGATCAACGACGACGACGACGACGGAGTGGGCGACGACCTGCTCTGCTCCTCTCGACACTGGCGACGGCGGCGGCGTGTGGGTTTGTGTGGGTGCGGGTGCGGGTGAGATCTGGTCACTTAGAATACTAAAGCATTGAGCTAAGCACATTGGCACCGGTTTCTAATACAAACCGGTTCGAAAAGGATCTGTCCACTGGGCCCCACACCCTGCCGCAAATGGCCTCATGGCCTTTAGGACCGGTTTGTGGTACCAACCGGTTCTAAAGGATCTGTCCCCTGGGCCCCCTACCTACCCGCAGCAAATGGCCGCAGGCCTTTAGGACCGGTTTGTGATAAAAACCGGTCCTCAAGGCCTGCGGCACCGCAGGCGCGTTACCTAGATAATGCGCCTGCGCTAAATTTCGTAGGATTTTGGTTTGCGCGGTCCCACATGGCATTACCCCGGGCGCATGTCCTGTCAAAAGCGCCTGTGATAAAGATTACCCCAGGCGCATTTTCTCGATGATGCGCCTGTGCTAAGATTTTCTAAATTACACAGCCCCACGGCCTGGGACACATCGAGCAATACGAATGCTATAATATGTGGCTCCCCCACGTTGGTTTTCACTTAAAAAATACATACATATGAAAGTTAACATGTGCAAAAAAAATTAATGTCGCATCGAGCGTAAATAGATTGGTTTAGCGAGATACCGCAAGTGTTTCTCTCTAAAAACACATTGTACATATAGCTATTAGCATGTTATATCGCGAGTATTTCCCTCTCTCAACCTTTCGTCACAATATTAGTCTTGCCTTTCTTGGTCGATGTTGAATACGTGACCGCCATATTGTGACTTCTTCTTGTGAATGGAAGACCTGCCCTAGGTAGTGTGGTCCTGCTTCTTCTTGTGGTGTATGGTGCATCGTCTTCACCGGGTTCTTCCATCATCGGGTCTCCGACTAAGCCGTCGAAGTCCTTCTCATCGGCGACTCCATCCATTCCGACGAGGGCCCTTTTTCCTCTCCTTACGACAACACGACTAGGCTTTGCCGGGTCGGTTATGAAGAAGCATTGCTCCACGTGCTTAGCCAATACCCAGGGCTCATTTTACGCGGTGGGGTTCTTGGACTTGGGTTTGTTGGCTTCAGACATCGACATAGTGGTGAAATATTCGTCTTCTTTCGTGACGTTTGTAGCCCATCTGACATGGAACATCGGCAGCTTTACCCCAACATAGTCAAGCTCCCAGATTTCCTCGATCTTTCCGTAGTATCTTTTAACCTCTTCGCCCGTGTAAGATTCCATCGTTATAGACGAGTTTTGATAGTCGCTACTTTTGTCTCTTTCCTCCGTGTAGAATGTGTACCCATTGATGTCGTATGCTTGATAAGTCATCAGATTGGGCGCGGGGCCATATGACAAGGCCAATACAATTTTATCTTTCTCACATGTCATTGGCGGGGGATCGGCATCAATCTGCTTCTTGAACCATGTCGCGAAAGAGGAGTTGTGTGCTCTAAATATCTCATCTTCCGTCATCGGCCTGCGAGCACTGTTTTTTATCGCGGTTTTGTGCTCTTCTATCCAAGGGTCGACATCGTCGATGTGTTGTAACACTACTAGGTGGGCCCTTTCAAAGTCGGCTCTCCGACCACAGGAGTCCGCGTCCATTACCCTTTTGCCAGTGTTGTGGCCTACCCCCATGAACCTGTCAAGGTGCTTGTTCGCGGGCAAACCAACAGCTGGCTTCTCATCGCCTAGGAAATTCTTGCAGAAAGAGATGCATTCTTCGGTGAGAAATCCCTGGACGATGCTTCCATCCGGGTGTGCCCTATTACGAACGAATGATTTGATGATCCCGTTCATTCTTTCTAACGCCATCATGTTGTGCAAGAATGCCGGCCCAAGATTGGTGATATCGTCCACGATATGGACCAAGAGATGTACCATAATATCAAAGAAGGCAGGTGGGAAATACATCTCAAGCTCGCATAGGATGGTGACGATCTCTTCCTGCAGCCTTCCGAGTTTCTTCACGCTTATCGACTTCCGAGTGATGACATCGAAAAAGTTACAAAGGCCAGTGAGCGTTTGACAGACGTGCGGTTCCATTATCCCTCTGATTGCAACCGGAAGTATCTGCGTCATCATCACGTGACAGTCATGAGACTTCATCCCGCTGAAGATTTTTTTTCTCCGCGTCTAGGTATCTGCTTATCAGCCCCGCGTAACCTAAGGGAAATTTCACTCCGAGGAGGCATGTGAATATTTGCGCGAGCTCGTCGGGGCTTAGAGTGAAGCAAGAGGGTTTCAGGCGGTGAGTTTGGTGTTTCTTAGCCGTTTTCCGCTTGCGGTCGTCCATCTCCTCCACCCCATCCTCGTCCTCCTCCGTCTGTTCACGCGTAGAAGGCGGTAAGGGAAGCTCGCTCCTGATATTCAGGGCCATCAGGTCGTATCTTGATTTTGGCCCGTCTTTGGTCCTATCTGGCATGTTGAACAGGGTGCCAAGCAAGCTCTCACACACATTCTTCGTCATATGCATGACATCAAGGCAGTGAGGCACTCCGAGGATTGGCCAGTACCGCAAGTCCCAAAACACGGACCTCCTTTTCCATACCCCCAAGAGCGGTCCTTCTGGCGGAGGACACTTTTTCTCTCCTCGCTTCCGCTTTTGTACCTTTCCCGACGGAGGACACGTTTTCCAATTCTTCAATAGAGTATCGATCTCTTCTCCTCTTCTCTTGCGTGGAGGTAGATCGAGCTCATCTTTACCGTTGAACAGGTCTCCGCGCTTTCTCCACGGGTCGTTCAGTGGTAGCCACATTCGATGGCTCATGTATACGGTTTTAGAAGATCCGGGATCCTTGTGTAGCTGTAGAAACGGGGTAAATTCCATGCACCTGACACAAGCCTTGTGTCCATGGCACACCTGACACGCAATATATCCGTATCCGAGATAGTCCTGCACCGTCGTGATCAGTGCGGCTCTCATACGAAAAGTTTCTTCTTTGAAGGCGTCCCATGTTTCCACCCCTTCCTCCCACAACGTGTCTAGCTCCTCCTTCAATAACTCGAGATACAGGTTGATATCGCTCCCTGGCTGGGTCGGCCCTTGAATCAGCATACTCATGTGTATGTACTTCCTCTTCAGACACAACCACGGGGGGAGGTTGTACATCCATACAAACACGGGCCAGGTGCTATGTTTGCTGCTCTGATTGCCAAACGGATTGAGACCGTCGGTGCTCGCACCAAGCCTGATGTTCCTTGGGTCGTTCCCGAATTCCTCATCGAATGCGTCTAATGCTTTCCACTGACGTGCATCCGAAGGGTGTGTTAGCACTGGTTTTTCAACACGTTCTGGATCGCTCAGCACCGCCTTCTTTCTGTCCGCGTGCCAACGCATGAGCTTTGCTTCCTTGGGGTCCACGAAGTACCGCTGCAGACGGGGAATGAGTGGAAAGTACCACACAACTTTCCTAGGAGCTTTCTTCGTCCCCCTCTTGTAACGATCAGCACCGCACACCGGACATTTGATCTGGTCCGCATGCTCGTTGCGGTAAATTATGCAGTCACGGACGCAAGCGTGGTATTTTGTGTGCGGTAAATCGAGGGGGCACACGATTTTCTTGGCCTCCTGTAGACTACTAGCACATGTGTTCCCTTCAGGTAAGTGCGTCTTCAGGTATCGCAGAAGATCGTCCATGCTTGTGTCGGTCCATCCGTGTTTTGCCTTCATCTCAAGAAGATCCAGAGCTACTCTCAAGCGTGACTCCTCCGCCCCGCGACTTGCGTCATACAACGGAGTTGCAGAGTCTATCTCTAGTTGCGTGATCTTAGATTTACGTCTGGCGTTGGTCGACGTGTTCTTGAGAAGAAGATCTTGAACATGAGGGTCCCGCACGACTGAAGTTAGCGGAGTGTTCATGTCCTCGTCTGCATGTTGCTGATCACCATGACTCCCTTCTTCTTCATTATAGTCGTCTCCGTCGACAGCCGCCTCTTCGTCCTCTCCATTGCCATGTTCAGACTCCTCCTGATCATCTTCACATGTCGCCGCCCAATTGGTCTCGACGTTATCATCGTCTTCATCGTCATCCATCCACTTAGTGTGGCCCTCCATGAAACTATACCTGAGCAGGTGCTTCTCCACATTACCAGAATCTGGTTTGAACAAAGACCCCACCTTGCATTTCCGACACGGACACTCTATCTCGGTGCGGTTGTTTCGATGCATCTCGGCCGTCGCGCGTCGCACGTACCTATGCACCACGCTTGTCCTCATCGCAATGACCATTGCTACAAAATGCAAGAGAGAGAGGTTTCATTAACTAGATCCGGTTTTCACGGAAAAATTCGGCATGACCTTCCTACAAAAGGTGTAACGCGGAGCGCCAGAAATTTGCCGAAAAGGAAATGAATCAACATTTCGGCAAAACATTGGCAACTCATCCTCATGGCAACACAATAAAATGAAAAAGAGAACGAATTCTCATCCACCGACCAATCCCACGCACCTATTAAGATGACACACAATGCAAAATATATAGACGCGATGACGACGTCGAAGATCACCGAAGAGACGACCGATAAGAGATTGATAGATCTAGAAGTAGCTAGTGGTGCATTTGTGGTGAGATCTAGTGTCCGGTTAGTAGATCTAGTGGAGAGATTTTGAAGAGGGAAAGTGGGGTAGCATACTAGCTAAAATATAACAAACATGATTGGTTAAATTAGCTAAAAATGGTGGAGGGGTATGGGGGATTGAGCTAGGAGCACTAATGGCTCGAGTTTGGACTAGTGAGTGAGTGAGTGGGGTGGATAGGGGTGGTGGTGGGTGGCTGGCCGCACTTATATTGGGGACAAATATTACCCCAGGCGAATATGCTATGGGAAGCGCCTGCGCTAAGTGGTGCTACCCCAGGCTATTCTTTGTCCCAGGCGAACAACGAACCTATGCGCCTGCGCTAAAGGGAGCTACCCCAGTCCACTTTTTACCCCAGGCGCTTCGGTATTTACTCGCCTGTGGTATCTGTTATACCGCAGGCGAACTGGGAATCTATTCGCCTGCGGTAAAGGAAGCGTGCCAGGGTCGGCCGTGGTTGGCCCTGCCACACTTTACCCCAGGCGCTTCCGGTTTCTGTTCGCCTGGGGTAACAGGCCTACCCCAGGCGCACTTGCTGGCGCTTCGCCTGCGCTAATTAACCCAGGCGCATAGGTTTTCTTGTTCGCCTGTGGTAGGATATGCTGCTATAAGCAAATCTGTAGTAGTGACAAGGCACCTGTAGTTCAAATTTGGCCCGGTTTCAGCGAAATCGGCAGAAATTTGTCTTTTTCAAAAGAGGTATATTTAAAACTATTGAAAGGTAGTAAGCTTGTTATGTTTAGATAAAATATGACATAATATATTTACAATTTTACTTTGTGCATTTTTGCAACATATTTTGTGTATGTGTTTCACAAAAAAACCCAGTTTTGACACTCCGAAAACGGAAAATGGTATTTTTATTCAGCGAAAAATAAAACTTTCTTCGTGAACATTGTTAGTTTACCAATATGCATCTTTTTGTGGAATATGGTCACATTTCAACAAACTATGCCATGGATGTGTCCAAAACATCCGTTATTTCGCCCGAAAGCCATGAATCTTCATACGAGATAGCTCATTTATGTGAACACATTTTCCACCAAGTTGTCTTATTCAAAGTTTATTATTTTTTGTGGATACTAGGGAATATATAACAACACCACGCGAAGATCTTGCATCGTTCCGAGTTTTTTTTGAATTTTCTGGAATTTCAAAGCCGGTTTCGGAAAACGGTCAAAACGGGGGACATGACCGTTCATACCTAGGTGTTGAATCTTGATGAAATCTTGGTGTATCTATGATTAAATAGGTACTTGGGTACCTAAAAATGATTTTTTTCAAAAAATCACGAGAAAACTACGAGGCACCTGTAGTTCAAATTTGGCCCGGTTTCAGCAGAATCGGTTGAAATTTGTCTTTTTCGAAAGAGGTGTATTATGAGCTATTGAGAGGTAGTAAGTTTGTTATTTGTAGATAAAATATGACATAATATATTTAGAATTTTACTTTGTACATTTTTGCAACATATTTTGTGTATGTGCTTCACAAAAAAACCCAGTTTTGACACTCCGAAAACGGAAATGGTATTTTTATTCAGAGAAAAATAAAACTTTCTTTTTGAACATTGTTAGTTGTACCAATATGCATCTTTTTGTGGAATATGGTCACATTTCAACAAACTATGCCATGGATGTGGCCAAAACATCCGTTATTTCGCCCGAAAGCCATGAATCTTCGTACGAGATAGCTTATTTATGTGAACACATTTTCCACCAAATTGTCTTATTCGAAGGTTATTATTTTTTGTGGATACTAGGACATATATAACAACACCACGCTAAGATCTTGCACCGTTTCGAGTTTTTTTGAATTTTCTGGAATTTTCAAAGCCAGTTTCGGAAAACGGTCAAAAGGGGGGACATGACCGTTCATACCTAGGTGTTGAATCTTGATGAACTCATGGTGTATCTATGATGCAATAGGTACTTGGGTACCTAAAAATTATTTTTTCAAAAAATCACGAGAAAACTACGAGGCACCTGTAGTTCAAATTTGGCCCGGTTTCAACAGAATCGGTTGAAATTTGTCTTTTTTTGAAAGAGGTGTATTTTGAGCTATTGATAGATAGTAAGTTTGTTATTTGTATATAAAATATGACATAATATATTTATAATTTTACTTTTTACATTTTTGCAACATATTTTGTGAATGTGCTTCACAAAAAAACCCAGTTTTGACACTCCGGAAACGGAAAATGGTATTTTTATTCAGCGAAAAAATAAAACTTTCTTCGTGAACATTGTAAGTTGTACCAATATGCATCTTTTTGTGGAATATGGTCACATTTCAACAACTATGCGATGGATGTGGCCAAAACATCCGTTATTTCGCCTGAAAGCCATGAATCTTCGTACGAGATAGCTCATTTATGTGAACACATTTTCCACCAAATTGTCTTATTCTAAGTTTATTATTTTTGGTGGATACTAGGACATATATAACAACACCATGCGAAGATCTTGCATCGTTTCGAGTTTTTTTAATTTTCTGGAAATTTCAAAGCCGGTTTTGGAAAACGGTCAAAACGGGGGACATGACCGTTCATACCTAGGTGTTGAATATTGATGAACTGTTGGTGTATCTATGATGAAATAGGTACTTGGGTACCTAAAAATGATTTTTTTTAAAAAAATCACGAGAAAACTACGAGGCACTTGTAGTTCAAATTTGGCCCGGTTTCAACAGAATCAGTTGAAATTTGTCTTTTTCGAAATAGGTGTATTTTGAGCTATTGAGAGGTAGTAAGTTTGTTATTTGTAGATAAAATATGACATAATATATTTAGAATTTTACTTTCTACATTTTTGCAACATATTTTGTGTATGTGCTTCACAAAAAAACCCAGTTTTGTCACTCCGAAAATGGAAAATGGTATTTTTATTCAGAGAAAAATAAAACTTTCTTTGTGAACATTGTTAGTTGTACCAATATGCATCTTTTTGTGGAATATGGTCACATTTCAACAAACTATGCCATGGATGTGGCCAAAACATCCGTTATTTCGCCCGAAAACCATGAATCTTCGTACGAGATAGCTTATTTATGTGAACACATTTTCCACCAAATTGTCTTATTCGAAGGTTATTATTTTTTGTGGATACTAGGACATATATAACAACACCACGCTAAGATCTTGCACCGTTTCGAGTTTTTTTGAATTTTCTGGAATTTTCAAAGCCAGTTTCGAAAACGGTCAAAACGGGGGACATGACCGTTCATACCTAGGTGTTGAATCTTGATGAACTCATGGTGTATCTATGATGCAATAGGTACTTGGGTACCTAAAAATTATTTTTTCAAAAAATCACGAGAAAACTACGAGGCACCTGTAGTTCAAATTTGGCCCGGTTTCAACAGAATCGGTTGAAATTTGTCTTTTTTTGAAAGAGGTGTATTTTGAGCTATTGATAGATAGTAAGTTTGTTATTTGTATATAAAATATGACATAATATATTTATAATTTTACTTTTTACATTTTTGCAACATATTTTGTGAATGTGCTTCACAAAAAAACCCAGTTTTGACACTCCGGAAACGGAAAATGGTATTTTTATTCAGCGAAAAATAAAACTTTCTTCGTGAACATTGTAAGTTGTACCAATATGCATCTTTTTGTGGAATATGGTCACATTTCAACAACTATGCGATGGATGTGGCCAAAACATCCGTTATTTCGCCTGAAAGCCATGAATCTTCGTACGAGATAGCTCATTTATGTGAACACATTTTCCACCAAATTGTCTTATTCTAAGTTTATTATTTTTGGTGGATACTAGGACATATATAACAACACCATGCGAAGATCTTGCATCGTTTCGAGTTTTTTTAATTTTCTGGAAATTTCAAAGCCGGTTTTGGAAAACGGTCAAAACGGGGGACATGACCGTTCATACCTAGGTGTTGAATATTGATGAACTGTTGGTGTATCTATGATGAAATAGGTACTTGGGTACCTAAAAATGATTTTTTTTTTAAAATCACGAGAAAACTACGAGGCACTTGTAGTTCAAATTTGGCCCGGTTTCAACAGAATCAGTTGAAATTTGTCTTTTTCGAAATAGGTGTATTTTGAGCTATTGAGAGGTAGTAAGTTTGTTATTTGTAGATAAAATATGACATAATATATTTAGAATTTTACTTTCTACATTTTTGCAACATATTTTGTGTATGTGCTTCACAAAAAACCCCAGTTTTGACACTCCAAAAACGGAAAATGGTATTTTTATTCAGAGAAAAATAAAACTTTCTTTGTGAACATTGTTAGTTGTACCAATATGTATCTTTTTGTGGAATATGGTCACATTTCAACAAACTATGCCATGGATGTGGCCAAAACATCCGTTATTTCGCCCGAAAACCATGAATCTTCGTACGAGATAGCTTATTTATGTGAACACATTTTCCACCAAATTGTCTTATTCGAAGGTTATTATTTTTTGTGGATACTAGGACATATATAACAACACCACGCTAAGATCTTGCACCGTTTCGAGTTTTTTTGAATTTTCTGGAATTTTCAAAGCCAGTTTCGAAAACGGTCAAAACGGGGGACATGACCGTTCATACCTAGGTGTTGAATCTTGATGAACTCATGGTGTATCTATGATGCAATAGGTACTTGGGTACCCAAAAATTATTTTTTCAAAAAATCACGAGAAAACTACGAGGCACCTGTTGTTCAAATTTGGCCCGGTTTCAACAGAATCGGTTGAAATTTGTCTTTTTTGAAAGAGCTGTATTTTGAGCTATTAATAGGTAGTAAGTTTGTTATTTGTAGATAAAATATGACATAATATATTTATAATTTTACTTTGTACATTTTTGCAACATATTTTGTGTATGTGCTTCACAAAAAAACCCAGTTTTGACACTCCGGAAACGGAAAATGGTATTTTTATTCAGCGAAAAATAAAACTTTCTTCGTGAACATTGTTAGTTGTACCAATATGCATCTTTTTGTGGAATATGGTCACATTTCAACAAACTATGCAATGGATGTGGCCAAAACATCCGTTATTTCGCCCGAAAGCCATGAATCTTCGTACGAGATAGCTCGTTTATGTGAACACATTTTCCACCAAATTGTCTTATTCGAAGTTTATTATTTTTTGTGGATACTAGGACATATATAACAACACCACGCTAAGATCTTGCATCGTTTCGAGTTTTTTTGAATTTTCTGGAATTTTCAAAGCCGGTTTCGGAAAACTGTCAAAACGGGGGACATGACCGTTCATACCTAGGTTTTGAATATTGATGAACTCTTGGTGTATCTATGATGAAATAGGTACTTTGGTACCTAAAAATTATTTTTTCAAAAAATCACGAGAAAACTACGAGGCACGTGTAGTTCAAATTTGGCCCGGTTTCAACAGAATCGGTTGAAAGTTGTCTTTTTCGAAAGAGTTGTATTTTGAGCTATTGAGAGGTAGTAAGTTTGTTATTTGTACATAAAATATGACATAATATATTTATAATTTTACTTTGTACATTTTTGCAACATATTTTGTGTATGTGCTTCACAAAAAAACCCAGTTTTAACACTCCGGAAACGGAAAATGGTATTTTTATTCAGCGAAAAATAAAAATTTCTTCGTGAAAATTGTTAGTTGTACCAATATGCATCTTTTTGTGGAATATGGTCACATTTCAACAAACTATGCCATGGATGTGGCCAAAACATCTGTTATTTCGCCCGAAAGCCATGAATCTTCGTACGAGATAGCTTATTTATGTGAACACATTTTCCACCAAATTGTCTTACTCGAAGTTTATTATTTTTGGTGGATACTAGTACATATATAACAACACCATGCGAAGATCTTGCATTGTTTCGATTTTTTTTTTGAATTTTCTGGAATTTTCAAAGCCGGTTTCAGAAAACGGTCAAAACTGGGGACATGACCGTTCATACCTAGGTGTTGAATCTTGATGAACTCATGGTGAAACTATGATGCAATAGGTACTTGGGTACCTAAAAATTATTTTTTCAAAAAATCACGAGAAAACTACGAGGCACCTGTAGTTCAAATTTGGCCCGGTTTCAACAGAATCGGTTGAAATTTGTCTTTTTTGAAAGAGGTGTATTTTGAGCTATTGATAGGTAGTAAGTTTGTTATTTGTAGATAAAATATGACATAATATATTTATAATTTTACTTTGTACATTTTTTGCAACATATTTTGTGTATGTGCTTCACAAAAAAACTCAGTTTTGACACTCCGGAAACGGAAAATGGTATTTTTATTCAGCGAAAAATAAAACTTTCTTCATGAACATTGTTAGTTGTACCAATATGAATCTTTTTGTGGAATATGGTCACATTTCAACAAACTATGCCATGGATGTGGCCAAAACATCCGTTATTTCGCCCGAAAGCCATGAATCTTCGTACGAGATAGCTCGTTTATGTGAACACATTTTCCACCAAATTGTCTTATTCGAAGTTTATTATTTTTTGTGGATACTAGGACATATATAACAACACCACGCTAAGATCTTGCATCGTTTCGAGTTTTTTTGAATTTTCTGGAATTTTCAAAGCCGGTTTCGGAAAACGGTCAAAACGGGGGACATGACCGTTCATACCTAGGTGTTGAATATTGATGAACTCTTGGTGTATCTATGATGAAATAGGTAATTGGGTACCTAAAAATTATTTTTTCAAAAAATCACGAGAAAACTACGAGGCACCTGTAGTTCAAATTTGGCCCGGTTTCAATAGAATCGGTTGAAAGTTGTCTTTTTCGAAAGAGGTGTATTTTGAGCTATTGAGAGGTATTAAGTTTGTTATTTGTAGATAAAATATGACATAATATATTTATAATTTTACTTTGTACATTTTTGCAACATATTTTGTGTATGTGCTTCACAAAAAAACCAGTTTTGACACTCCAGAAACGGAAAATGGTATTTTTATTCAGCAAAAAATAAAACTTTCTTCGTGAAAATATTTAGTTGTACCAATATGCATCTTTTTGTGGAATATGGTCACATTTCAATAAATTATGCCATGGATGTGGCCAAAACATCCGTTATTTCGCCCGAAAGCCATGAATCTTCGTACGAGATAGCTCATTTATGTGAACACATTTTCCACCAAATTGTCTTATTCGAAGTTTATTATTTTTTGTGGATACTAGTACATATATAACAACACCATGCGAAGATCTTGCATCGTTTCGATTTTTTTTTGAATTTTCTGGAATTTTCAAAGCCGATTTCGGAAAACGGTCAAAACTGGGGACATGACCGTTCATACCTAGGTGTTGAATCTTGATGAAATCTTAGTGTATCTATGATGAAATAGGCACTTGGGTACCTAAAAATGATTTTTTCAAAAAATCACGAGAAAACTACGAGGCACGTGTAGTTCAAATTTGGCCCGGTTTCAACAGAATCGGTTGAAATTTGTCTTTTTCGAAACTGGTGTATTTTGAGATATTGAGAGGTAGTAAGTTTGTTATTTGTAGATAAAATATGACATAATATATTTATAATTTTACTTTGTACATTTTTGCAACATATTTTATGTATGTGCTTCACAAAAAAACCTAGTTTTGACACTCCGGAAACGGAAAATGGTATTTTTATTCAGCGAAAAATAAAACTTTCTTCGTGAACATTGTTAGTTGTACCAATATGCATCTTTTTGTGGAATATGGTCACATTTCAACAAACTATGCCATGGATGTGGCCAAAACATCCGTTATTTCGCCCGAAAGCCATGAATCTTCATACGAGATAGCTCATTTATGTGAACACATATTCCACCAAACAGTCTTATTCGAAGTTTATTATTTTTGGTGGATACTAGGGCATATATAACAACACCACGTGAAGATCTTGCATCGTTCCGAGTTTTTTTGAATTTTCTGGAATTTTCAAAGCCGGTTTCGGAAAACGGTCAAAACGGGGGACATGACCGTTCATACCTAGGTGTTGAATCTTGATGAACTCTTGGTGTATCTATGATGAAATAGGTACTTGGGTACCTAAAAATAATTTTTTCAAAAAATCACGAGAAAACTACGAGGCACCTGTAGTTCAAATTTGGCCCGGTTTCAGCAGAATCGGTTGAAATTTGTCTTTTTAGGAAGAGGTGTATTTTGAGCTATTGAGAGGTAGTAAGTTTGTTATTTGTAGATAAAATATGACATAATATATTTAGAATTTTACTTTGTACATTTTTGCAACATATTTTGTGTATGTGCTTCACAAAAAAACTCAGTTTTGACACTCCGGAAACGGAAAATGGTATTTTTATTCAGCGAAAAATAAAACTTTCTTCATGAACATTGTTATTTGTACCAATATGCATCTTTTTGTGGAATATGGTCACATTTCAACAAACTATGCCATGGATGTGGCCAAAACATCCGTTATTTCGCCCGAAAGCCATGAATCTTCGTACGAGATAGCTCGTTTAGGTGAACACATTTTCCACCAAATTGTCTTATTCGAAGTTTATTATTTTTTGTGGATACTAGGACATATATAACAACACCACGCTAAGATCTTGCATCGTTTCGAGTTTTTTTGAATTTTCTGGAATTTTCAAAGCCGGTTTCGGAAAACGGTCAAAACGGGGGACATGACCGTTCATACCTAGGTGTTGAATATTGATGAACTCTTGGTGTATCTATGATGAAATAGGTACTTGGATACCTAAAAATTATTTTTTCAAAAAATCACGAGAAAACTACGAGGCACCTGTAGTTCAAATTTGGCCCGGTTTCAACAGAATCGGTTGAAAGTTGTCTTTTTCGAAAGAGTTGTATTTTGAGCTATTGAGAGGTAGTAAGTTTGTTATTTGTACATAAAATATGACATAATATATTTATAATTTTACTTTGTACATTTTTGCAACATATTTTGTGTATGTGCTTCACAAAAAAACCCAGTTTTGACACTCCGAAAACGGAAAATGGTATTTTTATTCAGCGAAAAATAAAACTTTCTTCGTGAACATTGTTAGTTGTACCAATATGCATGTTTTTGTGGAATATGGTCACATTTCAACAAACTATGCAATGGATGTGGCCAAAACATCCGTTATTTCGCCCGAAAGCCATGAATCTTCGTACGAGATAGCTCATTTATGTGAACACATTTTCCACCAAATTGTCTTATTCGAAGTTTATTATTTTTTGTGGATACTAGGACATATATAACAACACCACGCTAAGATCTTGCATCGTTTCGAGTTTTTTTGAATTTTCTGGAATTTTCAAAGCCGGTTTCGGAAAACTGTCAAAACGGGGGACATGACCGTTCATACCTAGGTTTTGAATATTGATGAACTCTTGGTGTATCTATGATGAAATAGGTACTTCGGTACCTAAAAATTATTTTTTCAAAAAATCACGAGAAAACTACGAGGCACGTGTAGTTCAAATTTGGCCCGGTTTCAACAGAATCGGTTGAAAGTTGTCTTTTTCGAAAGAGTTGTATTTTGAGCTATTGAGAGGTAGTAAGTTTGTTATTTGTACATAAAATATGACATAATATATTTATAATTTTACTTTGTACATTTTTGCAACATATTTTGTGTATGTGCTTCACAAAAAAACCCAGTTTTAACACTCCGGAAACGGAAAATGGTATTTTTATTCAGCGAAAAATAAAAATTTCTTCGTGAAAATTGTTAGTTGTACCAATATGCATCTTTTTGTGGAATATGGTCACATTTCAACAATCTATGCCATGGATGTGGCCAAAACATCCGTTATTTCGCCCGAAAGCCATGAATCTTCGTACGAGATAGCTTATTTATGTGAACACATTTTCCACCAAATTGTCTTACTCGAAGTTTATTATTTTTGGTGGATACTAGTACATATATAACAACACCATGCGAAGATCTTGCATTGTTTCGAATTTTATTTTTTTGAATTTTCTGGAATTTTCAAAGCCGGTTTCGGAAAACGGTCAAAACTGGGGACATGACCGTTCATACCTAGGTGTTGAATCTTGATGAACTCATGGTGTATCTATGATGCAATAGGTACTTGGGTACCTAAAAATTATTTTTTCAAAAAATCACGAGAAAACTACGAGGCACCTGTAGTTCAAATTTGGCCCGGTTTCAACAGAATCGGTTGAAATTTGTCTTTTTTGAAAGAGGTGTATTTTGAGCTATTGATAGGTAGTAAGTTTGTTATTTGTAGATAAAATATGACATAATATATTTATAATTTTACTTTGTACATTTTTGCAACATATTTTGTGTATGTGCTTCACAAAAAAACTCAGTTTTGACACTCCGGAAACGGAAAATGGTATTTTTATTCAGCGAAAAATAAAAATTTCTTCATGAACATTGTTAGTTGTACCAATATGCATCTTTTTGTGGAATATGGTCACATTTCAACAAACTATGCCATGGATGTGGCCA